>OU862918.1:12599575-12999283 GCA_917880885.1 Limnephilus marmoratus | reverse complement strand
TACACAAAAATGTTAAAGGCTTAAGATTAAATAACTTAGAAGCTTTAGAAATAAAAAAATCAGTTAACGCAAAGGCTGAAATCATTAATAATCAACTTAATTTAACATTCAGCCCTATTATAAGTATGTTTCCCGTTATGCCACTCGCTCCTCCCCCACTTCCCTCCCACAACTGATACACTGTCCCTCTCTTATTTACTGTCTCTTTCTTTTACTATTTGTATATATATATGTATATTTCCCTGTATTTGTCAGTATTTTATATTCAGTCCTGATGATGGTACGGAGGTACCGAAACCGGTAGACAACCGGTAAACAACGTAATAACTTAAAACTAAATATTAAAATCCTGCACACCGAACTAGTCTATGAACTCCACCCAGTAGAATGGGATCTTTTTGATGACAAAATTAGAAGTTTTGCGTCAGTGAAGGCTTATAAAAAGAGGATAATCCTGGAAAATAAACTCAGAAAATTGTGCGCGTCAAATACAAACACTCATAACCAAACGACAACATCACCTCAACAAAAAATTTTTTATGAACGTGTACAAAATCTCTCCTCTGCACAGTTTTCCCAACAAGAAATGGAACTACTCTCCAAGGGTTTAAAATATAACCTAAAATATACTAATAAAACTTACAATAGTGCTGTGGAAAACGTTGCAGTAGACATGGAAACAGCGTTATTTAAAGCTCCAAAACCTTACCTTTACAAAAGTGCCGAGGTCTTACAAAACCTTATCCCAAGATACCAGCCGAAGCAGAATCAAGAAAACATACAAGCCAAGAATATCCGCGATAAACTGAAGAAAGAAGACTTAATATTAACTAGAGCAGATAAGGGTAATACAGTTATAATTATAGACAAAGTAGAATATAATCATAAAATCAACGACTTCCTAAAATCTGATAACTTTGAAATTTTAAAAGTAGACCCGATTAATAAATATCAGAAAACTCTTAAAAATACATTAAACGCATGTAAAACCCCAATATTCAAAGATGATACTTTTCACCAGGTAAAATTTTTAACAAAGAACCCAAAAATCCCCAGGTTATATGGGTTTGTCAAAATACATAAAGCTAATAGGCCCATTAGGCCGGTCGTGACATGTTGTAATGCTCCTAATTATAAAATTGCTTCTATTCTTACAAAGGTAATTAAGAATTCCAATATTTTTCTTCCAGAACATACAATTAAAAATTCCCATGAACGAATTAACCATTTAAAAGATTTAACTCTCCCTAGCAACTGTAAACTCATTTCTTTTGATGTAGTGAATTTGTTTCCTAGTATTCCGATAGTAGAATGTAAAAATATTATAAATAATTTAGTCAATAGTTCTGACATACACAAAGATTTTGCCGCAGATATTATCCAACTTATTGATGTTTGCTTGAACCAAAACAGTTTTAAATATAATAATATAATGTACCAACAACGAGATGGATTGGCGATGGGGCTACCCACAAGTTCGCTTGTTGCAGACATTTTTATGAATAACTTTGAAAACAATATTTTTGAACTTAAATCACCATTGATAAAAAATATTTTACTTTGGAAACGCTATGTGGACGATATTATTTGTATATGGTCTGGAACAGAGCGTCAGCTGAATTCCTTCCTATTACTCCTCAACTCCTTACATAAACAGATCCAATTCACACTAGAAATAGAAATAAATTTGACTCTAAACTTTCTTGATCTGACTTTATCGATTATTGAAAATAAAATTCACTTTAACATATTTAGAAAACCTACCTTCACAGACACCGTAATTCATAATACATCCAACCACCCAACCTCACATAAACATTCCGCTTTCCACTCAATGATCCACCGATAAGTCACTACCCCTTTGTCAAATGTTAATTATACTAATGAATTAAATACGATAAAATTAATAGCTCACAATAATGGATACGAAACACAGCTCATAGATAGAATCCTAGCAAAAAAATTAAGATCAATATGTGCACCTGTATATACGTATGCGTATGCACTCACACATATAAATTTTAAAATAAGGATATGTATCTTCTCACAAACTTATCCTTACCCAATTCTTTTTCTCTTTACTAGTTTTTTATTATAACTTTACCAATTTTCAACATCATTACATTACTAATAGTTCCATATGTTAACAATAGACTTCACTTAAAGTAAATATCCTCCATTGTCACCATGAAACAGGCAGCCGCCTAGTATGGTGATTCAATGTATCCAATTCTATGTAAATGTCTAATTATGTAACATGTATTTAAATAAATAAAAATAAATAAAAATATCCATAAATAAATACATTTACTCTAGTCCAATATCTTTGAATAATAATAACCTTAACCGCGAATGGCGACGAATTTTATATATTAATAACCTGTCCTCTTCGTGTACAATTAAATTCCCACCAGAAATTAAACCAGCTTTTTACACGAATAACAACCTAGGAAAACTTTTAATTAATGCTGAAGACAATGAGGACATACTAAGCCACTCGGGCGTTTATAAAATTAGTTGTAACGATTGTCCAGCGTTCTATATTGGACAAACGTCACGCAATGTGGAAACTAGAGTAAAGGAGCACATAAGGTGTCTAACCAGTTCAGGGTTTTCAGAATTCGCGGAGCACCTAATTAATAAAGATCATACTTTTAACCGGGATACGGGTATTAAAGTCCTACACAAAAATGGTATAGGCTTAAGATTAAATAACTTAGAAGCTTTAGAAATAAAAAAAATCAGTTAACGCAAAGGCTGAAATCATTAATAATCAACTTAATTTAACATTCAGCCCTATTATAAGTATGTTTCCCGTTATCCCACTTCCCTCCCACAACTTATACACTGTCCCTCTCTTATTTACTGTCTCTTTCTTTTACTATTTGTATATATATATGTATATTTCCCTGTATTTGTCAGTATTTTATATTCAGTCCTGATGATGGTACGGAGGTACCGAAACCGGTAGACGGAAGAAATATCAATAAAGTGAAGTAAACAAAGTGTTTTCTTTTTATTTATTTAATTAATAAAAAATAGAAAAATTAAAAAAAAAAAATAATTACAGACTCCAAGAAGCGTAAGTATACTTTACCCTTTTCCAATCCACAGAAACATACGGTATAGTGGGATGGGGTGGTTGTGCTGAATCCATTATTAGACCAATTATTTTTGTTCAAAAACTAATTCGGAGAATTATATTTAAATGTCAACCTACCCATCCCTCAAATTAACTCTTTGCCAAAATCAGGGTCTTAGATATTCGACAGCTATTTACTAAGACACTAATATAACAAATGCTTATTTGTTATATTTTACGAAAAAATAACCTACTATGGCTCCACAAATAAAGCACCCACCCGCTTTTCATCAAACCTGGGTTGCGTGGTCCCAAAAACTAATACCTCATTCGCTCAACGACAATTATGGTTCATCGCTCCAAAAAATATATAACGCTCTGAGTACCGACATAAAGTCATGTAATTGTAAATCACTTTATATAGCACGTGTACAACATTGTATATTTGTAAGGGGACGAGCGTGCTTCAAAGAATACACGAGTTCTTTAAATTATTAATTTTTGCATTTCAAAATTTTTATTTAAATTTTTATTTTTATATTTCTTTAAAAAAAAATTCTCTCTTCATTTTTAAACTTATTTTTATTTACGTTTTAATTTGTATATATGTTTTAATTTACGCATTTGTATAGAATATGTGAGTTCTTAACACCAAATTTTATTATTAGTATCTGTATTTCAAAATTTTAATGTACCCACGTTTTTATTTTTATTTTTCTTTAAAATATGATTTTTTTCTTTATTTTTCTCTTAGTTTTATGTATTTCTTAATTTTTATTTAGTATGTTTATTTTATGTTTCAATAGAATAGTACTTTTTAATTCCCATATAAAATATTAAATGTATGACTAACACAACACAACACGGGCATTAATTAGCCTAGTGTGGTGGCCAAAAAAAAACAAAAACCAGTAACAAATAAAATATTAAGAAATAAAAAAAAAAAATGGTGTTAATGCATAGTCAATATTTATAATTATTGGGAATTTTAATTTATAAAAGTTTTTAATATATGAAATCGATTAATTATTACAAATTTAAAAATAATTTAACATTTTTTTATGTTCAAATTTTTATTTATGATACAATTCATCACCACTCTTTATTATATTTGTCTGTACTCGTTCGTACATTGTTATTTTTGTTACTTTCTTTAATCCTGACAATGAAACCATTAGTTTTGAAGCAGGTTGAGAATTTTCATTAAATAAGCTGTGTGATATATTTTCATTTAATTATTTTTATCAATTGCTGATTATTATAAAGTTATATATAATTAAATGAGTTTTACTAAAAAACAACCTCTCTCACATCGCTATCAAAATATCAAGAATGGTCTTTAGAAATGTACTAACGAGATGTGCTAATATATAGTTTCTGCGGGTAGGTAATATTAACTATTAATTACGATACAAAATAACAACACGTATAATCTTACTGAGCTGTGTCGTCATAACAGTAATGCTAATGAGTGACAAATTATTACACATATCCCTATGCCGAGTGGGGGTAGGTACCTTCCGGGAAGGGTAGTATTAGTGTAGTGCTACCGCCATACGTCATCCCAGCGCGATGTAATCAGCAATACTCCTACCGTCCCTAGCCCGCTTCAATAGAGATCGAGTTATATTTATGTATATCGTCATCAGAAATTCAATACATAACTTAAACGACCCATGAAAGCGTTGTTTTAAGCAAATGTGCTGTAAAACGAACATTGTCAGCAATATCAATATCTGGCAAAATTGAAAATATTTATTGTTATATGTAAATACCTATTTTAATTGTTAATCTCTGATTTTAATTCACTGTTGTAAATATACATGTATGTCACTAGTTTTAAGTCAGTAGTAATAAGTCTTAGTCGTAAGTCACTAGCCACATGTGAGTCTTAGATGTAAGTCCCTAATTATAATTTTGAATCTTAGTTGTAAGCCTATCGTATTCATTTTATTTGATTATATGCTTATATGTACAGCGCCCTTGAGGTGATTTTTCACGAAAACGGCGCTTTATAAATCAGCCAAATTATTAATATTATTATTATTATTGAAGTGTGCTTGCCTTGGTAGATACGAAACAACAGCTGAAACGAGACTCCAAGAGAGAAAGAGAATACACAGAGAATACAGTCATTGACACAGCTCACCCATACCACAACAACGGCGAAAAATATAAAATTAATTCTTCTCGTGAGAATAGCTTTTTTGTGAATACCGCACAAGAGTCTCAACTGTTTCCGTCTGGAGCCTGTGAGGCTGGAGATAGTTGGTAGGGGATGGATATACGGAAGAGGAAGGTGGAGAAGTACCTAGCCATAACGATCTAGCCACGAAACGTGGCTAAAGCCACTTCAAGCAAAGTTTCAATTGTGAATGTTCAAACTACTACTCTGGAACGTGATGAATTGTGAAATAATACAAATGTATCAAATAAAATGTATTTGCGCTTGCCGGAATTTGAACCCTCAAACTCCGTTAAGGGAGTGTGGCTACTAACCGAGGCTCTATCCTACCAGCTTTTATTTAGGTAAGCTCGGAATGAACACTCGACGCGATGGGTCAGAAGGAATGTACACACTTCTTATGACTTATTCGCGGATGGTTTAAAAACTTAGTTGTCACGGAGGGTATTAATTTCTATGTTCCCCATGGTTACATCCGTCACCGACAACATAGGCTGTTCTATTTTCCAGCCGTCAGGACTAATTTGCCAATGGTCATACCGGTGGGGATAGCAATCTTGCTGTTTAAAATAATCAATTAAGATATCTACTCATTTAGCATCAATGGAGCTGCCGTTAAAGGGCAAGCTCTATTACTACTGCTATAATTCATATACCCACTGTTTATTTATGTGCCATAGGTCACCTTAAGTGGTTCGGTACGTTTGGTGACTTAGCAGGGGTGCCCCCTTGTGGTAGGCAGACGCATCCCTGCCTGCGTGACGGCCCTGATCGAAAGAAACTGGTTGAGGCGACCTTTTTACATCTCCAGCCAGATTCTCTCGACCCATCCCCTCACACCGCAGTTGGAGGGATGGATTCATACGTCCGTCACTCCTTGACTTCGACACATTGACTTCGAGATTCCTACCCGGTCATCATTCATTTTTCCTCTCCAGAACTTCCCCTACTCTCTTTTAAAAAAAAACCATCCACACAGCATTCCCTAAGATGACATAAGTTCTGAGAGAAATTATGTTTATACGGGCCTCTTGTGTGGAGCCAATGTAAAAAAAATAAATGTTTGTTTCTTTTACGAATATATTTAAAAACGTACGATAATGAACAATTTTTTAATGTTAAAATAAAACAAACACTTTGTATTTAACCACGAATTTATTATTTTATATATCAACCGGTTTCGCTATAACCTAGCTTCTTCAGGATATAATAATAACTAAATATTAAGATAGTATTAATTATAATATTAACAATATTAATTATAATAAATTCGTGATTAAACACAAAGTGTTTGTTTTATTTTAATATAATGTCTAACCACAAAGTAATTGCTTCTTATGAAATTTTTTTTTAATGTTTTTAAAACATTAACAGGTTGTCGTACGTTTGTTTATATTCAGATACCTACTCGTATAAAATGAATGGTGTTGAAACCAATTTTTTTTATTAAGGTTTTAAAGGCTATTCCTTCAGGCTTTACGAAAGAAGTACCCTAGAGACTTTAAAGCAATTTCTGGGCTTATATGGATCACCAAAATGACGACTTCCTTTTTTGTTCAGTAAGTTCAGGAATACCTTATTGTGTATATTCTGCCAGGTATGTCTTGTTACATCCTGTATAATGCTATTTTCGAAAGCCATTGTACCAAATTCCTCGGTAATACTCGAGCATTCTCATTAAAATAATAATTGTGTATATTCTCATGTAAAGCTTCCTCTCCGACGTGTTGCGAAGGTAATAATATTATTGTGTATTTTCCATGTAACGTTCACATAAATAGGTTTTTTTTTTTAATATCAGAATATCAGTTTGATGAAACTCGCACCCCGAATGATAAGACATTTACAAAAAAAGAAACCTTTTTTAAATTCGATGAACTTTACGTAAATATAACACATTTTTCACATTACTCTTACAACCTTAAATATAAAACCGGCAAAATATTACTCGCATAAATAACTTCTGACACAAAAAATCAAAGGGGGTATCGAACATCTTTGTCACATTAATGGGAAAATTATTACTCCCTTTATCACTATACTATTAAGTACGTAACTTATTCCTGTCGTTTTGCACATACGAGTATTACATAAATTATTACATAAAATTTATAATACATTACTCCCAATGAGTTTAATAAAACTCATTTCGGGAAGGACAATATTATACATCTAAATTAAATAAATTAAACAAATTAAACAACTTGCAAAAAAAAAGTTATTTCAAAGCTAATTTCAACATATGGTCACTCTACATGTTTTACGTTATAATGTATTTGTAGAGGCCCATTCTGTGAGAAATATTATTGTAACAATATTGTCTTTCAACACATTATCTTGTATACTCTATAAAATTGTTAATGTCAAATCAAAATGAAGTTCAAAATTTCAATTTAAACAATAACACCTAAATTAAAAAGGTAAAGAAACAATAAATAAATAAATATATAGGGGTTACCGTATCCCATAACTTTGTCAAAACTAAAAGATCACACGGATGGCATTTCTAAGGTGTCACTGACATTATAAAATACAATCGTATTTTAATGAAAACGGGCACTTAAATGGAATGAAAACAATAATGTTGTGATCAAAACGGTTTCTTTCATATTTATTTCCTAATTATTTGATAGTCACTTTAATATTGCATAAGAAAGATTCGCTCTAATTTAATCGCTTATAAATCTTTGTTTTTTTTTTTTTCATTGTTTATTTTTTACACCTATTTAAAAAAAAAACCTAAGGACATGTATTTTTTTAGTTTTATATAACTAATGATATAGTGAATGAGAACATTTTGTCTGATCTCTCAACACTTTGTTATTAATTCATATATTTTTGTCACTTATTATTTTCTCTGTTTATCATTTTATTTTTAAATTTTATGATTTTGCTTTTACTTAACTGTTTTGCATGACCAATATTTGCGTGTGTTATTTTTATTAAATTGTGAAATTATTAACCCCGATACAGGCGAACCCTAGTGGGGTTAATAATTACATGCTAAAAATATATGTACCTACATAAATTGTGAAGAAGCAATAAATAAATAAATAAAAAAAAAGGAAAATTATTTTTACATAAGAACACGGAAATCAATGAACAATACATAGATTTTTAAATGGACTAGACACACTTGATATAGGTAATTGAAGAATATACAAGAGTTACAAAGGAAGACAGCTAAATTCGTCACTGGTTAATAAAGTTGCTGAGAAAATATCCTTTTAGAGCCTTTGCCAATATTTTTTTTGTTTGATTCTGGTAGTTTTAGGACATTAGGTAATGCGTTGTATTGCGTATGTGCGATGTATTGTAAGGAGTTAATTCCAAATTTAGTTGTGTGTGTAGATGACGATAGGTGTATTTGATTTTGTGATCGTGTTTTGTGCTGGTGTATATCGGAATTAAAGGCTGGTTTAGTGTTGGTGTGAGAGGAGTGTTGAATTATTTGTAGGATGGCAGTGGTGATGCTATATTTTGGCAGAATGGTAAAGGGAAGAATTTGTGTCAGTGAGTATATGTCTTTGACATGTGTGTCCCATGGTAGATGGTATATATTTCTAATGGCTATATTTTGGATTACTTGTATTTCAGATATTTGTTTCTTAGTAATGGTGCCCCAGATACTAACCAGATAACTTAGGTGAGAGTGGATCAGAGCATAATATGTGGCACGCAGTAAAGCTGTGGGGAGCACATCTTGAAGTCGATAGAGTACACCAGTTATCGGGGAAATTTTGGATTTAACATATTCAACATGGGAGTTCCACGATAGGTTAGAATCTATGAATAACCCTAAATATTTCGTTACTTGTACATTTTGGAGTTTTTCATTTCCAAGAGTAATATTCATTGTCATGTAATCTTTTTTCCCGAAAGTGAGGTAGTGAGTTTTTTTGACATTGAGGCTTAATTTATTTATCCGCAACCATTTAGCTAGCTGTGCGAGATCTTTATTCATTAGAGATTCAAGTTCCCTCAGATTTTTACAACGATAATAAATCACAGTATCATCAGCGTAAAGTTGAAGTTTTCCCAAGATGCCGCATTTAGTTATATCATTGATGTATAGTAAGAAAAGTAGGGGTCCTAGAATCGAGCCCTGTGGCACTCCACATGTGATTTTTCCAAAGCCACTTAGGTTCCCTTCGATGTTGACAAGGCAATATCTATCAGATAGGTAACTTCGGAGGAGCTTTAAAGATTTCCCGACTATACCCAAATGTTCCAATTTTTGTAGGAGTATTTCATGATCTACTGTATCAAAGGCTTTTTTTAGATTTATAAAAATAGCTGCTACATATTCGCCCTGGTCTATATACTGCTGAATGTTCGAGATTGTGAGAGAGGTTTTAGGGTGGCACACCTGTTTCCGGCCATACAAGAGCGAGACAGGTGATCCCGCATATAAAAGGAGATGCAGGCCTCTCCTCACTCTCTTATTCCAACCGCCAACACGTTAGTTAGGACGTATTTATAGCCATTACTATAATAAATATCCATATCGCCAATACGCGCATTATTTATAAATAACCTCGCCTACACTCGAGTCTGTATTTAACAGTGGCGCAGCCTACGGTACACGATTCTGACAATACGGCAGATCGCGTAAAGAATCGACGCGCAAAAAAATTTGGCACAAAAATTTGGCAAAAATACGCGGTAACATTATTATTTCGGGTCGGTAAGAAAGGCCGGACCGAAATTATTCCAACACTTCACTGCAAGGAGTGAAGTGCAAGAAGACACTGGAGCCAGCCAGCTTTTCGGAAGGGGGAAGCACGGGAGGTCCAGCGTCAATCGACATCTCTGAGGGTCAAGGATCGGAGATCCAGGTCGCAGGAGTGATCTGGGGTAGCCATCGGTGTTACTGTGTGACGGGTCTGGAAGGAGCCATCAATTCACAGGGTCAAGGAGCAGTTTCCGGAGCAGGGTCCAGGGAGCAGACGGCAGAAGAAGAAGCCTCATTGGGAAGTTTTTGTTTTTTCTGTTTTCTTTCTCTCTATTTGGGTACCTTCTGGGCATTGGGAACATGGAGTCTCGAGGATTGGAGTCCTTCAGTTTGCGTGACGGGAACTGGGAGAACTTCAAGGTCCGCCTCGGACAATTTCTCCTCGTGAATGATGAAAAGTTTGCATCGGATGATAAAAAAAGGGCTATTTTCCTGAATGCATTGAAAGATGATTGTTTTTCCTTATTGGTTAATTTGTGCATTCCTAAAAAGGTAACAGATATTAAGTTAGAAGATTTGATATCTAAACTTGATGAGTATTGTTGTTCAACGAAATGTTTTTTTGAAGAGAGATCTAAGTTTTACAGTGCTAAACAAAGAAATGACGAATCAATCCGTGAGTTTGCAGTGCGGTTAAAGTCTCTTTCTACTAATTGCAAATTTGGGAATAGTTTATCAGTAAATTTAAGGGATTTCTTTGTTTTGGGTTGTAAACCAGGAAAGGTAAGGGAAAAATTATTTCTCGAGGGTGAATTACACTCGTTCGAAAAATGTTTACAAGTCGCCGAGTGCATTGACCTCGTAGCTTCAACTCAAGCGCAGTCCCGAGTTGATAATACGGTTTACGCTAATGTACAGCTCAAGGCCGGTCGACTCTCTTTTAATAATTCGCGTGTGAAAGACAGAGACGTGAAGCGTTTCGGGCATAGCAACAGGGCACGGTCACAGTCGCCAGCGAACGCTGTGAAACAAAATTGTACCGTTTGTGGTCACAATAATCACATCGCGACGGAATGTAGATATAAAAATTATTTATGTAAAATTTGCAGTACGAAGGGTCATCTCGCAAAACAGTGCAAGCGTTCCTCAACACGTAAGAGTGTGAATACTTTGTTGTCGGACACAAAGTTGGGTGAAGTTAATAGTGTCGAACCATTTTTTATTGAAGTTTCACTAGACGGGATCAAGAGTAAATTCATGGTAGATTCTGGAGCATCTTGTTGCGTAATTTCCAAGGAGTGTTATTTCAGTAAATTCAGTAGAATCAAGCTAGTGCACGAAGACATTAGTCTACGGGGTTTTGACAATACGCTCGTGAAAGTGGTAGGTACAATTACGCCACAAGTGGAATTTAACGGTCAGTGTCACAATTTGAAATTTGTTGTTGTCACAAGTGCTTCGTTATCGATAGTGGGGCGTGATTTTATGAATCTTTTTAACGTCGGGATTAACGGAATCGTAAACAGTATAAAACAGAATACTTTGAGGCAGCGATTAGTAAAAAAATTCCCGGAAGTTTTTACGGATAAACTAGGAAAATTTAATAAGTACGAAGTGAATTTAACTTTAAAAGAGACCGCTATTCCGATATTTCGTAATCACAGAGTTATGCCGTTCGCTTTGAAAGAAAAAGTCGAAAGGGAGTTAGATAGTTTACTGTCAGACGGTATTATAGAACAAGTCCAGTTTAGTGAGTTTGCAAGTCCAATTGTTCCAGTAATTAAGAAAAACGGTAGTATTAGATTATGTGGTGATTATAAATCGACAGTGAATAATCAGTTATTAGTTGACAAATATCCATTACCTAGGATAGAGGAGCTATTAACGAAAGTAAATGGTGGGAAAGTTTTTGCAAAAATCGATCTTAAATCGGCGTATAGTCAATTTGTTTTAAAAAAGGAGTGTAGGCGTTTTACAACAATCAATACCCATTTAGGATTGTTTCAGTATAAGCGGTTAGTGTACGGGTTATCTCCCGCGCCAGCTATATTTGCAAAGGCAATGGCAAATTGTTTGTCAGGATTACAGAACATGACGTTTTATTTGGATGATATTATCGTGATAGGGGAAGACGAAGACGATTTAGAGAAAAACGTATGTGTCGTGTTAGAAAGGTTGAAACATTGTAATCTAACAGTGAATAGTGACAAGTGTGAATTCAATTTAAAAGTTATTGAGTTTTTAGGTTATAAAATAAGTGAACAAGGGATTCAACCGTGTGAACGGAATAAAGAAGCCATTTTAAATGCACCAGCACCTAGTGATTTAAATAATTTAAGAAGTTTATTAGGTATGATTAGTTATTATCGTAATTTTATTCCAAATATGGCAAATATATTGTCACCATTATACGAATTACTTAAAAAAGATGTTAAGTTTCAATGGGGTACGGAACAAGAAAATAGTTTTGCGATAATTAAAAGAATATTAACTTCGGATAGGATTTTAACGCATTTTGACGAAAATATACCTGTGAAACTTGTCACAGATGGTAGTTTTAATGGGGTAGCAGCAACATTACTTCATAGGTTTCAAAATGGCGTAGAAAGACCGATTGGGTTCGCAAGCAGAACTTTAACTAAAGCGGAAAAGAATTATTCTATTCTAGATATTGAAGCAACAGCAATTATTTTTGGAATTAAAAAGTTTTATCAATATTTGTACGGCAGAGAATTTATTTTAGCTGTGGATAATCAGCCGTTAGTGAGAATTTTAGGTGAAAATAAAGAAGTACCTAAGATTGCCGCGTCAAGGTTACAGAGATATGCTATTATGTTAGGTTCGTTTAATTTTAAAATTGAATATGTAAAATCGAAAAATAATTGTTCAGACTTTCTGAGCAGGTGTCCGATTGAAAAGGTTAGCTGTGAAGATGAGATAGAGTCTGATTACATTAATTATTTCGAGAATAATGGGTTTAATTTGTCTTTAGACGTGATAAAAAGCGAAACCGAAAAGGATGATGTGTTAGGTCAAGTAAAAAATTTTCTTATCGAAGGTTGGCCAGCATCAGTAAAAAAGGCACAAAGTGGTAACTTTATTAGGATTTTTTGGGAAAAAAGGTTAGAATTGTCTTTGATAAATGGGTGTGTTTTATATCAACATAGGGTTGTTGTACCTGAGTCTTTAAGACAAGAGGTTTTAAAGATGTTACATAGATCTCATTTAGGGGTTTTTAAGACTAAAGGTATTGCAAAAAGCTTTGTCTGGTGGCCAAAAATTAATCAAGATTTGGAGAAAATAACGGAAAATTGTAGAGATTGTTTAGAAATTAAACCAGAATCACAAAAGAGTTCTTTAGCAGTGTGGCCATATGAACCTGAAGTATGGTTCAGGGTACATATTGATCATGGTAGTTTGTATAACAAAAATTTTTTAGTGGTGGTAGACTCTTCTTCAAAGTGGATTGAGTGTCTGGAAGTAAACAGTCTGTCTTCAAAAGAAAATATCGAAATACTTCATAGATTATTTTCGCAATTTGGTTTTCCTGCAACTTTAGTTAGTGATAATGGTACGTGTTTTTGTTCTGAGGATTTTGAAAATTTTTGTAAGAAAAATGGGATAGAACATATCACTAGTCCAGTCAATCACCCTAGTAGCAACGGGCAAGCTGAAGCTACAGTAAAGACTTGTAAAAATTTCCTTAAAAAAATTTGTAAACATAATGGATTTCCTTCAGATTATAAAGAAAAGTTAGGTAACTTTTTAGCAGACTATAGGAATACAGTTCACGCAACAACAGGATGTGAGCCATCTGTATTATTAATGGGTAGAAAAATTAGAACAGTATTTGACTCTCTGATTCCAAGGAAAATTGAGGATAGAACGGGTAGTTCAGGTTCTACTCGACGAAACAAAGTAATAAAAAAGGTTACTCAGAGCCAAAACAATCAGAAAAGACAATATAAGGGTAGAGTTAAATCAGGTTTTAATATAGGTCAGAAAGTAATGACTAGAGATTTCAGATCTCAGGGTAATAGGTTATGGGTCCCTGGGGTTATTGTGGATAAAAAAGGTAGTAAAATATATTTCATAAAAATTAACAAGTCTAATATGGTGTGGAAAAGACATTTAGACCAGCTAAAGGAATTACATGTTTCATGGCAGGAGGAAGATAACCAGGAATTCGCGTCTGACACGTTGGAATTGTCGACGGACGAATTAGATCTCTCCGGTATGTTACGTAATAGAAGTGTCTCTAATTCTGTTTCTCCATGTTTCAGGTCTAACCCATGGCAAGGAAGGCTTCGGCCCAGGTGACAGCACTTCGCAGTCGAAATGGACAGAAATGGACAGAAGGGAAACAGAAAGAACAAAAACAAATGTTTTGTTAATTTTAAATGTAATGTGTTAATTTTAAATGTGAAATATGAAATATAAAATATATTGTATGAAATATGTAGCTATAGGTATCACTTATGTAGCCAGGATTCTCCCGTTTAAGTAGGGGAGGATGTGAGAGAGGTTTTAGGGTGGCACACCTGTTTCCGGCCATACAAGAGCGAGACAGGTGATCCCGCATATAAAAGGAGATGCAGGCCTCTCCTCACTCTCTTATTCCAACCGCCAACACGTTAGTTAGGACGTATTTATAGCCATTACTATAATAAATATCCATATCGCCAATACGCGCATTATTTATAAATAACCTCGCCTACACTCGAGTCTGTATTTAACAGAGATGAAATCGAAGGTGGCACATTGGGTACTGGAGTTTTTTCGAAAGCCATATTGCTGTGGTGTTAGGATATTGTTGTTAGAGATGTATTTTAGAAGTCTATCCTTGATAATAGTCTCGAACACCTTTGAAAATACTGATAAAACCGATATTGGGCGATTAGAAATACATTTTTTGCACCCTTCTTTATAAATTGGTTTAATTTTTGCTAGCTTTAATTGATTTGGGAATACTCCCGAGCCTATAGAGGAATTGATAAGTTGCGCTAGGTGCTCAGCTAGTTCTTCTTTACAGGTTTTAAGGATGCACGGGGTTACTCCATCGATACCTGCCGCTGCATTAGACCTAAGTTTCGAGATGATCCTTAATACCTCAGCCTTATTTGTCCTAGCCATATATAAGGATTGACTTGCCTTTGGTTCTACATAGATGGTATTACAGTCAATACAGTCATCCGGGAATGATGGAATGGCAGCTGCCAACTTTTCTCCAACTGATAAGAAAAATTCATTAAATGCTGAAGCTATTTCACTAGGTCCCCTAAGCTCACAATTATTTACGATGAGAGATTCGATGGTGTTGGAGGGTTTATGTGCACGGTTAGATAAAATTGAGTTAATGGTTTTCCAAGTTTTTCTAGGGTTATTCAGGTTTTGTTGAAGGCTATTGGCATAATATTTGTTTTTCAAACTTCTCCTATAATTAGTTATTAAGTTTCTCAGTTTATTTTTATGGACTACAAGAGACATATTTCCTGGGTCTTGTTTCCACTGCTTGTGAAGCTGGTTTCTTTCTTTGATCAGCGAATTCAGTTTAGAATCGAACCACGGTGTATTTAAATGTTGTCGATTAGCTATTTTCACTTTAGGTGTCGTTTTGCCTGCTTCTATTGCATTTTTTACATAATCATTAAAATCTTTATAACTATCTTCTTGTTTGGTTGAGTTGATGGTAAATTTGTTAGCTGCAAGATAAGATTTTACTGCCATATTTTTTATGATAGGTTTTGTAAGGCGTGGCTTGTTCCTATTATTAGACCATTTTTTTAAGGTTATTCTTGAAATCAATAATAAGAATGTTATGGTCACTAAGTGAGTCATCTATGTTCGATATGGTAATTGGAATGTTTAGTCTATTTGATATGATGTGATCTATAAGGGTGCTGCTTGTGTTAGTGACTCTAGTGGGAAATGATTTGTTTTGTATTGAGAAATTGTATGTTTCTAAGGTGTTGAGGTAATTTAAAGAAGAGGATGTATTTATGGTAGTGTCAATATTAAAGTCTCCGAGCATTAATGTATCTTGTCTGCTATTTTTTCCAAATGTGTCAGGAAATCGTGTATATTAGGGTTGGGTTTCCGATAGATGGCATAAATGTTAACCGGTTTCCTATCCTTGCTACATACACTTATACCTAAAAATGAATTTTCGTTGGAAAATTTATCAATGATGGAGAACTTCATAGAATCCAGTACATATATGGCTACACCACCTCCTGCCTCCTTGGGGCGAGAAGCAAACGCACAATTATAGCCTTTTAATCCAAAAAACTTTTCTTCTCCAACATCAAGCCATGTTTCAGTGATGACAAGGACATGAACAATATCGCGTAATCCTCTGAGTTTTTCTTCAATTTCATCAAGTTTGTTCCGGATGCTTCTCGCGTTCATGTACATTATACGAAGACAGCTATTCACGGGAGTATACTCATCGATAGTTAAGCACTTGCGTTCGTTTCTGTTACACTCCATAGTCTATTGTAGTGAGGTCTTTCTTGAGGGCAGCTATGTAGGCCGGACAGTTGTCCCTGTCTCCAGTTGAGTGATCAACAGGCTTTCCAAATCTGGTGCATGTTGCGCAAACTGGTTTGGTGGTGGAATTTGGGCAAGCCTCACCGGTGTGATTCTGTTGGGCACAGTGTCCACATGTTGGTTTGGTATCTCTGCAATATTTGTGAGAGTGACCAATCAAATGGCATTTAGCACAGACAGTCAGGCCAATGAAGTCTCTGACGCGGCAAACAGTCCAGCATACAAATACCTTTTCTTGTTCGACTAGAAATTTACGGACGGTAGCGGGTACTGCATAAATCCGATGACAGGTGTTTCCCGTTCGAGCACCAGCCAAGTGACTTAATGTACAGGACGCAATGGTTCCTTCAATGTCTTCAATGTTGGGAACACCAGTTAGAGCCATTCTTAAAAATTCTTCATCAGCCAGGTCTCGGGGAACATTAAAGAAAATTATTCTCGGTAGTCGCTTAGTTGGTAGTCGGGCCTTAAGTTTGCTCGATTTGTCGAAGCAGGGTGCATTCAGTAATTTTTGCTGTTCGTCCGCGGTTGCCGTGTTTATTAAAATACCTTTATTTCTAATTTTTTTATTCCCGTTACCCGAATGCCTAGTTCAGATGGACGAATTATGTCCTCAATGATTTTTTTGGTATGGTCAGAGTCCTTGGCGGCGTCCGCATCTGTTGGAAAAATACAAACGGCAGGTCTTGGTTGCCCAACGCGATGTCCATGTTGAGTGATTGGTGGGGGTTGGTGAGGATCAGTAGGTTGTTTGCGGGCGATGTCAACAAAAGAAAGGGTAGCCTCCGTAGCCACCGCCACCCTCCTCATTACAGGTCCAAGATCAGATTCCAATAGGATAATTTTTTGCTCTAGGTGGCGATTTTCCCTCTTCTCATGGCGGATTTTTATTTCTGCCATTCTTAGTTGCGCGGTCACTGTAGCTAAATCAGCACGAATGGTCTCGCGCTCCAATAACAGCTGCGATACGGATCTGAAGACTTCCGATACGTTTTTAGCGATTCTCAGCTGCTGGTCTTTTGAGACCTTAGACTGCTTCTCTGCCAACACGTTTTGTAGAGCCGTCAAATTTGCTTGAGCTTCGTTAAGCACATCTATTCCAGAAGAGCAAGGATATTCTGCTTCAGGTATAATAGGTTGCAAAGGCTCTTGCCGAGTGGAGTCCTCTTCGTCAGAGTCCGACGACATTTTTTCCCACTTAATTTACACAAAAACGAGAAAAAGAAAAAGAAGACGACTCTTTTCTCGTTAGCTTGATGCAGAACAAAATTTAGAGTATGTTAACACTTTGAAATTTACAAATATTCCCACTGATTGTCTTTACAGATAGGATTGATGAAAAACCCCGCGGTGAATCGTCTTTTGTTGATTTATCATAAATTATTTTAAGATCCTACCGCCACTTGAAATCTATATAGGTATTTTTATCACTTATTTGTTCCGCTACCGATTCGAAGTGTCTTTTCACTGAACGGTTGGATTGTTGTTGGGTTATTTTTAAATTAGGTTTATTTTAAAGGTTTAGAAACGTAATGTTAGATTTAGGATTATTTAACAGATAGTGCTATTTATTATATTCTAGTTGATTTATTAAGAAAAAAAATTATTTTACGATAATAATTGTTTCGGGATCGGTGTGGGATCGAACCGCCGCCCTCGGAACTGCCTGGCGAGAATGATAACCACACAGCTACTCACGGATATGCTGGTACCGTCGTTAACTTTCTTAAGTACGAGTAGAGTTTTGCCGTATTATTACAACGTCGCTAAACTTTAGATTGTCCGTGGAGAATATTTATTTTTAATTATTTTTATATAACTGATTTTAGTTGTTCACTTATAAACATGAAGTTTGTGTTTTATTATTTTCACTGAGATATTAGACTGATTTAAATGCACTAAATTATGTATTTCTTTATTGTAAATAATAAGATGGTTTTGGAGAGTGACAGGTGACAGCTCGAGTTTCTTCAACTTCTTTTAGGTTTTTATAACTATCTAATAACTTCAAATGTTTTAATACTAACACAGAGACACTGCACTGGCTTAATTGTTAATTTATTAACAGTTTTACTTGGGAATTAGCGGATTTACTTAGGTTTTTCAATATTTTATTGCAGAGCTGTAGATGTTATTGTGCACTCAAAAATATGTCATAGACAAAAAAAAAAGAAAAAAAAAGTATAACCTCAGGATTTTCTCAAGGATCTCACATTGGACCTTTCTTATTTAATAATTTTATTAATAATGTTAACAGAACTATTATTAATTCTTAGCTGTGTTCATAAGCTGATGCACAAGTGTTATCAAAATTATTAAGTCTGCGATGGATTGTATAGAGCTCCTGGATGATCTGGACCTTGTGGTCAATGTATATTGTTTAAAAAAATGCCTTCTTTTAAAATCAGTTAAATGAAGCTCCACATTTTATTCTCGAAAGAAAATTAAAAACACATAATGCATAATAAAAATACATAACAAAAAATGTTATAAAATAAAATATATACAAAAAAAAAATAAATTAAAAACCATCTTTTAAAGAGGGTAAATGTAATTAGAGATCTTGGAATTCTATTAGATGATAAATGTTTAAATATCACGTCAAAAATGTTAGGATTTATACTTAAAGATTTAAGAGCGTTTTCAAAAAATCACAAACATTTCTCTATGAAACCTTAAGCTCTTGACCAACGCCGAGATATCAAATACCTGGTAAAGCTTTTTAATACAATTCCCAATTTCATTAATAGCCTATACCTATCACAAAATATTCATTTCAGATGTCCATTAAGAGTTACTTGTTCTTCGGAAACATTTTATGTTCCTAAGAGCAATTCTGATTATCTTGGAAATGTGTTTTTAAGAATATACTTTAGCACCTTTATTGGATTATGCACAGACATCGATAAATTATAACAATAATAACTCACTATTTACAACGAAAAACTTAATATTTCATCATCTTATTTCAATATATTTACCTTTTTACTTTCAGTAGATTTAATTGAAAAACATCACTTCCAATATCACGTCACTTATCTAACATCACTTCCATCCACAATACATATTTTTGATATTTATTCCAATGAAAACCTGTAGAATATTTCACAAACACTTTTTGTAACTTTAAGTAAGTAGATTATTCACTTCATCAGAACTGTATACATATTACATATTACAGGTATATTTTTAATGTATTTTTCTCTTTTTATTTTGGTCCGAAATTTTAATGTCTTTATTTTATTGGTAATTTAAAGAACTGTAATTTTTTATGCAGTCGTATACGATTTTATGATTATAACGCAAATAAATAAAAAAGAAAAAAATATTTGTCAAAGAAAAACATGTTTACTATAATAATTATTATCTACACTTGTGGGGGACTTTAGGTCCGTAGCGGCAGGTACCTCGTGATCTATAAACATTGAGGTGGGTCACTTAAAAAAAAAATATTTTTATTAAAAAAAAATTGTAAGATTTAACAGTGGTGGGTTCTTCTCTATTATGTGAAATTTCGAAGTCAATCCGAAGGAAGGAGATGATGTATCCAAATGTTATTAAAAAAATTACATTATTTTATATCTTTATATAACACCCTTTTATCACTATTAGACAAATAATCAAAACAAGTTTTATTTTTTCCATACAGTCGTGACCCACCTTAGTAAACATCAGCCCCGCATACGTTTACGCCTCGCGAGCTCTCGACCGCTACCGAGTATATACGGAGAAGAGGTTCGACCGCGTCGCTCTCAAAATATTCTACTGAAAAATAATTTCTCTCAGGGCCTGCGTCATCTTTAGGGATGCCGTGTGGAAGGTATTTCTGAGGAGGGTAGGAGTTAACATCGGTCTTGAGGAGACTAATGTTGTAGGAAGGAGAAAACCAAAACGACTCATTTTACAAATTCCGTTACCATGTGACAAATGTCAACCGTGAACAAAAAATGTACGGCGAGCATTAGTGGTTTCTCGATTACGTAAATACGTACCTCTGTCAAAAGGATCAGCGATGCTATTTTCCCGTAGCATCTACCATCGAAATAGCAGCAAGACAGCTCAAAGAAGCTTCTTATTATGACGAAATAAGTAATTTAGCATTTTCACGGCCGAACACATCATCGTGATATTATTTTAGTTACTTTCAAGAATGTCAGTGTAACACCGTTCTAGTCTTTGGCTAAAAAAGAAAGGAGCAACGGGGCATAGTACATGTTTAACGCAAAATATTTTCATCATTTTAAAGCTTAAAGGTTTCTCGAAATAAAATTTAATTGTTTATGTGGTTTTTTTACTCAAAAATCTTGTGATCTTTAGAAATCTCTAGCAATAACGGCTAATCACAGCAATTCCTGTAAATTATAAAGTGCTCGGAAGGAGATTTCTTTGGATCCTGAATAATTAAATGTTAATCTTTGATAATGGATACAATACGGCTGTTTAAGCGGTTACTTTAATATCATTTCTCATCCTTTGTATTTTTTTTAATATCTCTTGACACGCGTTGCTAAAGCGTTAGTTTACCATATATAAATATATGTGGCGACACATCGAGAAACGTCTGATATTCGTGCGGCGCTGTCACTTGCCTAGGTACCTACATATTATGCCGGCCGCGATGTACTTTGCTCGCCTGCCGAGACCGTCTCGATGAATGATAATATCGCCACCGCCTAGAAAGGTCTGGAGTTTATAAGCCGCCTGAATATTCGGCACCGGGTATGATCGAGTACCTTCCAGTGTGCACATTGCCGGCGAATGGAACATTACTCCCACCGGTCACGCTGGTATATATAAAGCGACTAAACTCGGCGCTAGTTCAGTCAGTCTCACACTAACCGTCGGTAAACAGCTCGTCGTAATAGATCTCCGCACAAGTGCTCCTGCAGTGCTCTACACATCCAGGGCAGCTTCCCGAGGTCCACCACCACGTCTCAGCTACAAGGCCCATCGTGTATTCAGCTCCTGAGAACAGCTCCATCCCGCGACTTATAAGGTTTAACGCACCTTCAGTCCAGGGATCAGCTCACCACTTCATGGCACCCCGAAGCCCCACCGTGCTTCGCTGCCATGGAAACACGCTCCGCCTCGCCAGGACTACCTGCTGGTGGCTCAGCTCATCGAGCCACTCACCGTTCATCTCCGCGATTCAAAGCGTCGAGTAACGGCCTGGAAGATAGGTCATCTCCATCGCCATGGTGTCGAGCAACTCGCTGACCTTCACCGCACCATCTCCATCACACCGCACGCCTGCAGCATCTCATCTACGGCACCCTGCATACATCATGTTACTGCTTTACCGACCTCCGCTACGTAGCCCAATAAATGACTGACTCATACATCAACTTGACGCTTTTCATTTCTCTCGCCGTTCTGTCTCCCGCTCCCTCAACTGGTGACCCCGACGTGATTTGAACACGCAGCACGCAACTTCCTGACAAGAGTGTTACCACGACGCACCGGTAACACCGCAAAACGAGGGAATCAGTAGAGACGCATCATCATGGACGCACTGACGAGCAGCTTCAACTGGTAACCCCGACGTGATCACGTCGCGCTCCCTCAACTGGTGACCCCGACGTGATTTGAACACGCAGCACGCAACTTCCTGACAAGAGTGTTACCACGACGCACCGGTAACACCGCAAAACGAGGGAATCGGTAGAGACGCATCATCATGGATGCACTGACGAGCAGCTTCAACTGGTGACCCCGACGTGATCACGTCGCGCTCCCTCAACTGTGACCCCGACGTGATCAGGAGATCATGTCCCGCGACTTACAAGGCTTGCGTCACCTTCAATAGTTGAGGGAGCGGTCGGTGAGCTGGAGTCACACGCAGGGCAGGAAGAAGACCTTGTGAGGCGATGAGGAGAATCTCTGCGGCAGCGAAACATGACATGCTTCGGATTGCCGGAGGTCGAGTTACTTCCCGAACAGAAAGCACGGCGGGCTTTGCGGGAGAAGACATCTCAAGTTGTGGTGCGGCGGACCGGACTGCGAGACAGTGGTGGTGGATGAGAGCCTCGAAAGTGTTACGGAGAGTCCGAGATGCTGCGCTGGAGAATGCGTGTAAATCACATAGCGTCTGTATAACGTCTAGATGGTTCCTCGCTGGCGGGCAAGCGTTGACTGACGGATCGGGACTGACTGAACTAGCGCCGAGTTTAGTCGCTTTATATACCAGCACGACCGGTGGAGTAATGTTCCATTCGCCGGCAATGTGCACACTGGAAGGTACTGGAACATACGCGATCCTGAATATTCAGGCGGCTTATAAAATCTAGACCTTTCTAGGCGGTGGCGATATTATCATTCATCGCGACGGCCTCGGCAGGCGAGCAAAGTACATCGCGGCCGGCATTTGTAGGTACTTAGGCAAGTTCCAGCGCCGCGCGAATATTAGATGTTTCTCGTGACTTCTTTTGATGGCGAAGTTAATAATGATGTGTCGCCACATATATATTATTTAAAAGAATGTGCCTATTTTCACCATCTGGAGAAAATTGCAATATAAACGCACAATTATAATAAGAATTAAACTAATTTTTATTTTTTAAATATTTATTTAACTGAACAATATTATGTCTAATTTATATCTATTCTAATACTACTATAAAAATATTATATTAACTAGGTACTAAAATTTAAACTCAGACATATGAGTATCCCGCAAAAAACTTTTAGCTTGCTTTAAATTTAAACGGTGTTCAATATTTTATTATGGTAAAAATAAATTTGCCTTAGGAACCAAAAATCGTTAAAGTTTCTCATAGGATTGCCATGAACTGTATTATAAATCCGCCGCATTCTGAATTTCTACCGTTTCTTTACTTATTTCACTTGAACACTTTAAATTTTTAAGTTAATAAAAATAAACTCCTTCCATAAACAAATTAAATTCACCATAGAAATAGGAACCAATTCTACCTTAAACTTTTTAGATCTTACGTTATCAATCATAAATAATAAAATTGAATTTAAAATCTACCGCAAACCGACGTTCACTGATATAACGATTCACAATTCCTCTAACCATCCCAACTCCCATAAACATTCAGCGTTTCATTCCATGATACATAGATTAGTTAAAGTCCCTTTATCAAATACCAACTATGCGATAGAACTATCTACGATCAAACAAATCACAATAAATAACGGTTACAACCCAAATATAGTTGACAACATTTTAAATAAAAAAATTATCCACGAGTAAATTTTTACACAACAGTCCACCTCATAATAATAATATATCAAGTAATAATAATCAACCTTATCAATGGTGTAGAATCCTGTACATCAATAATTTTTCTCAAAAAAGTGTTAAAAATCTCCCATCAGAAATCAAACCAGCATTTTACAGTAATAATAATATAGGCAAACTTTTAATGAACGGTAAGGATAAGGAAGATAGTGTATCTCACTCGGAAATTTATTCACTTCAATGCAGCGACTGCCCAGTTTTTTTATATTGGTAAAACAGCACGCAAAATAAACACCCGTGTCAAAGAACGTCTTAGATGTTTACACAGCTCTGGATTTTCAGAATTTGCAAATGGGGTGAGGTTTGTCTAGGTCTTGGAGGCGGATGACCAGGACATACTGAACCCCAGATTCCTACCCACCCCTTAAACCCTTTTCCTTCCCAGAACTCTCTTCTCCTTCATTTCCTTAAGAAAAACCCTCCACACAGCATCCCAAAGGATGACATAGGCCCTAAGGGAAATTATTTTCCTCAGGGCCTCCTGTGTGGAGCTCATGTAAAAAAAACCACTTGATCTAAAAAGACCATAAATTTGACAAAAATTCCGGCGCCAAACTTATTCATGAAAACAATATCGGGGTAAGGTTGGACAATTTAGAGGCACTCGAACTTAGGAAAGTCATAAACACTAATAGTAAGGTAGTTAATAACCAACTAAATTTAAATAAAAGTCCCATACTAAGATTGTTCCCTATTGATAAAGAACGCGTCCGTTCCCTTCCCAATTCTCCATCTATGCCTTCTTCCTCCTCCTTCACTTGACGAGTCCAGGCCATATTTGGTAAATTATATATAACAATTAATTAATATAACACACATGTAACCTAATGTTAGTAGAGTATTATACTGCCCTGATGAAGCTACGGTTGTAGCGAAACCCGGTCGGCATAAAGTATAAAAAATAAAAGTGGTGTTTACAAAGATATTGTTTTATTTTAAATTAAAAATACATATGTTATTTTTGAAGATAATATCTATACTGGTAATAATAATAATAATAATATTTGGCTGATTTATAAAGCGCCGTTTTCGTGAAATATCACCTCAAGGGCGCTGGTGCTAATATATCTTCTTCTCCTTCCTTTACCTTAAAACACCCTCCACACAGCATCCTCAAAGATGACATAGGCCCCCAAGAAAATTATTTTCCTCGGTGCCTCCTGTGTGGAGCTAATGTAAAAAAAAATAATATGTTATATTCATTAGGATGAAATAGGCAAATTGGTGCTGAGTTTTATTTACCTAAAGTGAATACATATATAACATTACTTATTATCAACGTAAATATCACAATTCATCAAAGGAGTGGCGACGCTACGTTAGAAAATGAAAATAGTTTTGTAAACCTAAAAACTTTGCAAATTTTATGCTGAGCTCCTTGTTTCTTCAGTGCGTAAGTTTTATGTGATTTAAGGTTATGAGATTTTAAAGTTAACATTTTTGCTTCAATATTACGATTATTTTTTCGAAGTTAATATTTTGTTAAAGCGTTAACATTTTTATCCAATGGAAAGAACCGGTTTACCACCAAAATTAATAATAAGTAATACAACGAAAAAATCCGAGTACAATTCCAGATCTAATGGTAAATATCAGAGCAGTGCTCAGAATTCAGAAGTCAGAATTCTCAGAGCTTTCAGGGTCGTAAAACAAGGAAGACTTCCAACGGAGCCTTTCTATAGAAATACCGCAGTACATATATTATTATTTGTATGCACTCCACTTCCTGCATGACTTTTCCTTTTATTTTAAATTCTGGTATTGATCCCGTATGGATTTGACATCGCCAGTAAAAACGCAAGTTTACGAGAATATTCCGATCGCTATGGCACCTCGCGTGGATAGTAAGCTAAACCCATAAATATGCAGGTGTAATATAAACCTCGGAAGCACTTCCCGGATATTGTTTTTGTTATTTCATAGGCTCCGGATACGAGTGGAAACAATCGAGAAAATGGGAATGGTGTCTGGACCACTTCGAAAAGAAAGATATATCACAGGTAACCAGGGAATCATAAAAACGTTTGGATATCATTTTTGCTAACAGCTTATTGGTCTCATGAGTACATTTAAAACGATTATTGCTCATTTTTGCCGGAGGATTATTTAGAAAACGAGTGTATTAATTAATGATTGCAAAAAGTATTATTAAGGATAAGATGATCAACTACTCACGCCATTTTCTTAATTATTTTACCCATCCTCTCTATCTATCCAATTCCTTTATATTTTAAAATATGATGCCAAAAAGCGATTTGAATTCATATTTCACCTAATTTACATTTTCCGTCGAATTCATTTCCATTGAAAAACATAACTTAAGAAAACATTTATGAGAAATACGTAAGGAAACCTTCAAGCATTTCAGAATCGTATGTTTTTTCTATACGAGTAAAAATGAATTTCCCTCGATTTTGTGTGGTTTTCTCTCCTACTTGTCATCCGTTTATACAATTCTGGAACATGTCCTACTTTTGCAATTGAGTTACATATCAAAAGTCATGCGTACGAGTCCCCTTGTGGCAAAGAACTAAACACGTTATTTATTATTCAGTTTGACCTTTAGTCACGTCACATACAGTAAGCTCAAAGAAACAATTTGACGGATTAAAAAAAAGGAAATATGGAAAAGGATCAACTACAACCAATGAGAAGTAGAATATAGTATGTATTCGAACTTTCCATGTCTGAAGAACTTAGGTACCGTAAATCATCATCATCACTATTGGCTCTACAACCCCTGGTGGGTCTTGGCCTCCTCAAGAATCTTCCTCCACTCATCTCGGTTTTGTGCCAGCTCTCTCCAGTTTAGAAGCTCCAAGATAGATTTGTCTTTGAGTACGTTGTCGCTCCATCTTAGTACATTGGTACTGTTTCAAAAAGCTCAGTAATATTTATCCGTTTTTACTTTGTCGTAGTATTTTG
The DNA here is from genome assembly GCA_917880885.1 of Limnephilus marmoratus. Lineage (NCBI taxonomy): Eukaryota > Metazoa > Arthropoda > Insecta > Trichoptera > Limnephilidae > Limnephilus > Limnephilus marmoratus. The sequence continues at coordinate 12,972,603 of OU862918.1, read as the reverse complement.
TACATACATAGGTACATCTTCTTCTTATATATAAAAACCTCGTATAACGGTGTTTGTGGTCGCACTCCTGCGAAACGACTTGACCGATTTTTATGATTTTTTTAATATTTATTTGGTAGGTTTAAGGATAAGTTTTAAAGTATATTTCATACCACTAGTTGATTAGGGTGTCCCTTCTAGAAAAAAAATTTTTTTTTGAGAATTTTTTTATGTTTGGCATCAAAAAATACCTTGAACCCCCTTATTTTAACTCTCCAACCCCCACCCTTCCATTTTTTTATCGCGATTTTAGTATTTTCGTATGAACAAATTTAACCGTCTTTCGTATTTCAAACAGTAAGAAATTATTTATGCAGTTGACTGACAGATGGCGCAACGTCCGCCTCATCGAATTTTCATCTACACATGCGCAAGGCATTCACGAGAAGCGTCGCGTTAATTTGATTTTTCACTCGGCATTATGTTCTCGCGTGGGCAGACCATCGAGCTTATTTGTGTTGGCTAAAGACGGACTGACACTGGATATCGTACACTCAATTGCTCTTCGAAATTCAGATTGATTTTATTTATTTCATTTTCCTACTTTAGTTGGTTTTTTTTATGTTTTTATCGGCAATCATCGTCTACAGCACTACATTCCTTTTTCCGTCATAGATCCCATCCCCAATATCCCCATACACTTACAGTACATTCGTTATTTTTTTATTTAACAACCAAAATATTCACTATTAATTATTTATATGGCAGAACAACGTTTGTCTGGTCAGCTAGTTTTATATAATATTCGAATGTACATAAAAGTGTCAAGCAATTCAAAGCAAATTGATAATTTGTCAAATTAACCCAAGATTCGTAGAAAATATTTTTCACTTTCAACGTTCCTTGCAATTAACCATCAACTTCCCTGGCAGGTATTCATTATATAATCGGGTTAGTTCTATGTATGTTTGAAGAAGTAATCGGTACTATGAAATTACATTATAATTAATTCCACCTTTTTTTTCGTTATTTATTTTTACATTTTGGGTGTTATGTCGTGTTGTGCTTGCTACCTTCTTCTTTAGCCTTTAAAATTTAAAATCATATCTAAGTTTAATCTTTATTGATGTGAAATCATATTATGTTTTACTTGGAGACGCTGCAAGGCGAAAATGGAGAAGTAAGCCGGAAAATAAAAGCAGAAAATTTAATTTTACTTCTTCGATAATCTCAAATTCATTTTGCGTGTCATTTCGAATTTGATTTTACTTTGAACCACTTACACGTTCAGAACGGCACTACCTCTACCTCTGGCCCAAAGATTTCATTGTAAAAAATCGATTTTCTTTAAATTTAAGTGAACCCTGGCTCTCTCTTTGTTCTTTCGTGTAGAGGTCAAATAAAAGCGGTGGATTACATTCTTACCGTAATTGTTTTGGTTTCGGTTTCCTCATAATTGTTTTTTTTATTTTATGTTTCGTATCCGAATTTACGTCAGAATATCTCTAATTTCTAAACGCAAACTGCCTTTCTGTTAGTATATTATATTTTAGTTTTAAAGTTCTTGTTTTGTCCTGTGTTACAATAGCACCGCTATTTTCTATTATTATTATTGTTCCGTGTGTGCTATAACAGCACTATCTTTGTTAATTTTGTTCTTCTGTCATTGTTTTGTAAATATTGTTTATTCTTTAGTTAATTTTGTTCTTCTGTCATTATTTTGTAAATACTGTATATTCTATTATTTTCTCAGTATATTCTATTATTATTCTGTATATTCTATTATTATTAGGATTATCTTTAAATATATTATAGTTAAGCGCACTTAAAGTGAAATATCACAAAACTGCGCTATATAAACATAATGTTATTATTATTATTATTATTATTACAGATGAAGTCTGGACGGAAATTAAACGGTTATGGCAAAACACACTCGCTTATTCTTATGTGGGTGCCTATTATTATCTATTAAATTGTTGTCGATACTTATATCACGCATATTCAGAATGTTTATAAATGCATTCGTGATGTATCAAGTTCGTTTTTTGCTCATAGTTTTTTCAGTTTTCACGGATTTTCTTATTTAAATCATAAAACTAGGAAATTTGCTAGGAATTTCGAGGAATTTATTGTCTAGGTATATTTTAAAATTATTGTTGTCTTATTTTGTCTACAGTATTGTTCATCTTTGATTGAAAATTGCGTTATTTATAAACGTTTTCTCGTCTAATTCTCTGCAGCGTTCCATACTTGTATAAAACTTTTCCAAAAAAACTATTTCAAAGTGTCGTTTCATTAAATTGATCCGGGTTATTGCGGATTTTCTATTTATTAATATGAGATACGTCGTACTGTATCCGAATTTTAATGGCTGAATTAATGACTAAATAATAACTTCTTTTTATTTATCTATGGGATCAACAGACTCGGCTGGACGCCAAGCGGAATCCTTTGCCCTTTGCTACGGATTGGAGCAAATGGTTCAGGAGCCTACAAGGGTTCCTGATATCCAGACTCACCGTTCCAATCTGTTAGACCTATTTTTAACTACTGTGCCACACGGTTACAGGATTGAAGTCACAGCGCCTTTAGGATCGTCCGACCACAGCCTCGTGACGACATCAATCCCTGTAAACTTCAGACCACCAAACGAGAGGCTGAAGAGAAAAGTGTGGCACTATAGGTCAGCAGATTGGTTCGGTCTGCGGGCACATTTTAATGCTTTTCCGTGGTCAGCTGTCTGTTTTCGGACTTCGGATCCCTCAAGATGGGCCCAGGAAATTGGTGAAGTCATCACATCCGCGATGGATGGCTTCCTCAAATCTACTGTTAAGGAAACTGTGTAGGCTCAAAGCCGTGGTTCAGTCGACAATGCGCTGAAGCAGTGCGACGAAAAAACGCGGCTTACCGAGCCTACAACACATCTAGAACATCCGAAGACAGAACAGCTTACAACAAAATGGCAAAGGAAACCAAGAGAATCATAAATAGGTCAAAATTCGAGCACGACCAGCAGATCAGCAGAAAGCTGACTGCATGCCCGCATGGCAGCAGGCAATTCTGGTCACTTGCGGGCTCAATAGGTCGCAATTTCTGCAAATCCAGTCTGCCACCTCTTACCAGACCTGACGGCTCACTAGCAAACACCGCCACCGAAAAGGCTAACTTACTAGGTAAAATGTTTGCGGATAACTCAACCATCGATGACCAAGGTGCTGTCCCGACGTCGGTTCCTCACTGCGGTTTTCATATGAAAAAGCTGAGGATCCGGCATCGGGAAATACTCCATGTTTTACGAGGGCTTGATGTTAATAAAGCTAGTGGGCCCGACGGAATACCTGCCCTGGTATTGCAGAGGTGCGCTGCAGAATTAGCTCCAATTTTGACGAAGCTTTTTAAACTGTCCCTGAAGACTGGCTCTGTGCCCTCTGGTTGGAAAAAAGCGGTTATCCATCCTATTCCAAAGAAGGGTGACCGCTCCAACCCGGCCAACTACCGCCCCATAGCGATCACATCAGTTCTGTCTAAGGTGATGGAACGTGTGATCAACGACAAACTGCTCACATACCTCGAGAAGAACAAAATTATCAACGACCGTCAATACGGATTCCGGCGGAACCGCTCGTGCGGTGATCTTCTCGCGTATGTGACGCATGTTTGGGGGCGATGCCTGGATTTCGGTGAGACCCAAACGGTTGCACTGGACATCTCCAAGGCCTTTGACCGGGTTTGGCACCGAGGACTTGTCAACAAACTGCTTTCTTACGGACTTCCCGCATCCTTGTGTATATGGATTGCCGACTTCTTGAGGGGGAGGTCGATTCAGACGGTAGTCGATGGTTTCACCTCTTCCTCACACTCGATAAATGCTGGCGTCCCGCAGGGATCGGTTCTGTCTCCAACTTTGTTTTTGTTGCACATCAACGACCTTTTGTCATGTGCACCAATTCACTGTTATGCGGATGACAGTACAGTTCGTGATAGCTTTTTGTTTGACAAGCCCCCAAAGGGCTCACAAACTCCAACAGCTCGTAGGGCTTTGAAGCAAAGAATGGACGCCTACCTCGAGAGTGTTTTCTCTTGGGGTAAAAATAATCTCGTTGAATTTAATGTTTCAAAGACCCAATCTTGTCTGATTACGTCCAAAAGGGATCGAAATGAAAATCTAGTCTCTTTCAACGGAAGCAATCTTCCGAACAGGCCCTCCATTGATATGCTTGGTGTAACCCTAAGTGACCAGCTCAGGTATGGAGGCTCCATTGAAGCCAGAGTAAAGCTAACCTCCCAAAAACTGGGCGTACTGTACAGGGCCCGCAGATACTTTAATAGTACACAACTGCTAACCTTGTACAAATCACAAGTACGCCCCACAGTTGAATTTGGCAGCCATCTCTGGTCTGGAGCTCCAAAATACCTGAAAAATACCCTCGACTCTGTGCAGAAACGGGCGGTCCGTTTGATAGATTCTCCCATCTTAACAGACGGATTGCAATCTTTAGAGCACAGGCGTCGGGTGGGAATGCTATCCTTGTTCTACCGGTATTACAATGGAAGATGCTCCGAGGAACTAGCATCATTGATCCCTTCGGCCCCGGTGCATAGTCGGGAAATACGCCAAACGCGTGCCCAACATTTGTACACGGTTGACATTTGTCACATGAGAACGGGTCGTTTCTTCGACTCGTTCTTGTGTTCAACAGCTCGGCTGAGGAATGATTTGCCGGCCTCTGTGTTTCCTCCTTCCTACAACATGGGTCTCTTCAAGACCAATGTTCATTCCTTCCTCTCCTCAAAAAGACCCTCCACACAGCATCCCAGATGACATAGGCCCTGAGGGAAATTATTTTCCTCAGGGCCTCCTGTGTGGAGTTAATGTAAAAAAAAAAAAAAAAATCTAAATACTTTTATTTTTATTTTTTTATTTTTTTTTTATTAATAATTTTTTTTGGTTACATACATAAAAATATTACAAAAAAACATTTCTTTTGATAAGAAGTAAAAAAAAAAAAAAAAAAATATGTAGCTTAACAATAAACAATAATACAATTTAACAACAAAAAAAAGATATTACAATATTATACATATATGTATGGTAACAAAAAAATCCCACATAGGCATCGCCAGTTCGTCGGTATACTTAAGTTTTTTTTTTTAATGCAGTTAAGATACAACATAGAAAATTAAACTTTAAATTAGTAAATTGAAACATAATTATGTTTTAACATATTTATAGAACAAATAATTACAAATACAAATAACGTATTTAAAAAACAAAAGTTAAGAAAAAAAATATATATATATGAAAAACAAAAAAAGGTTAAATAAAAATTAGGGATTTGTAAAGTTATAACAGGTAAGATGTTATAGCAGGTAGGTTTTTGTGTCATTTGTAGTTATCCAAGTCTTTATTAATTTTTTGTATATGCTGTAAGAGGATATGTTTTTAGATTTAATTTCTATAGTCTGATACAGTGCATTATAGATTTTTGGTGCAATGAAAAAAGCATGTCTTTGCGCAGGCCTAGTTTTGCAAAGGGGAACCTCAAATGCATTATTTACTCTACTGCTGGAGCGTTTTTCGTTTTTTGTAAAGTATACATTTCGTGAAAATATATATTTCAGACATTGCATACAGTAGATTTTTCTTATATCTAAGAGTTCAGCTTCTTGGAATAATTGCAAGGAGGGGTAGGTAACATCTTTATGCAACATTATTTTTATTATTAATTTTTGAGTAATTTCTAGTTGCTTAATATGGGTATCATAAATACCCCCCCATCCAATTATTCCATAAGATATTGATGATTGCACCAATGCATGATATACCAGTTTCATTCTTTTAATATCAACTATGTTATTTAATCGTTTAAAAATGTAAGTCAAATACCTAAGTTTATTTACAAGGTTTTCTACGTGATTTGTCCATTTTAGCTGGCTGTCTATAATAATTCCTAGGTATTTAACTGTGTTCCCCGAATTCATTTCTATACAGTTAGCACACAAAACAGGGTTGCAAGAATTGTTGTGAAACCTTATATTTAGGTGAGTTAAGGGTGCCGCCCATTTGGTATTATAGAATGGAATATACATAGTTTTTTCACAGTTCAGAGTTAGGAGGTTTTGGTTTAGCCATTCTTTGACAATGGATGTGCACTTATTTGCGTTTTCAGAGACTTCTTTCCATGATTTACCATGAACTGTGATAGCAGTATCCTCGGCATACGAGAATAGTTTTCCCGGAATACTAATATTACACAGGTCATTGATATAAATTATGAACAATAATGGACCGATAACTGTACCTTGTGGAACCCCATGTCTCACATATTCTGGTTTACTAATATTATCACCAATTTTTGTACATTGTCTGCGATCAAGTAAATAATTTGTTAATAGTGACAGACAATTAGTTTTAATTCCAATATTATTTAGTTTTCTAATCAGTTTATTATGATTAACGGTATCAAACGCTTTTTTTAGGTCTAAAAAGATTGTTAAGCTTTTCATATTTAAGTCAAGATTGGTGTATATATTTTTTAATTTAAAATAAAACAATAACTTTGTAAACACCACTTTTATTTTTATACTTTATGCCGACCGGGTTTCGCTACAACCGTAGCTTCATCAGGGCAGTATAATTCTCTACTGCCCGGTAGAGAATTATACTGCCCTGATGAAGCTACGGTTGTAGCGAAACCCGGTCGGCATAAAGTATAAAAATAAAAGTGGTGTTTACAAAGTTATTGTTTTATTTTAAATTAATAATGTCACATCACAAAGTATCCGCTTCATACGAACAAATATATATTTTTTGTTAGATTAAATAAAGCATCATCTGTACTAAGACCTTTTCTGAAACCGTATTGATTTGGGGACAAAAGTGCATTTGATTCTAGAAACTCTAGTACTTGTATTTTAATATTTTTTTCTAATATCTTCGCTAGTTGGGATATTAGCGATATTGGTCTGTAATTGTCAAGTTTAGAGATTGATCCAGATTTATGTATTGGTACAATATTGGAGAGTTTAAATGCGTCTGGGAAAACGTTTTTTTCAAAACAGGAATTAAAAATGTGTTGCAAGGGCTTCGAAATGTGTTGTTTAATAGATTTGATAGCGATGGCGCTTAATTCATCTGGACCATTGGCTGTATTTGTGTTAAGATTGTCAATGTGTTTTATTATTTCAGATTCGGTAATACGTTTAAATTGGGTTAAATTAGGACTATTTTCAGAGTGTTCGTCCATTTGAGTGTATTGATGAATATGGTTTTGAAATGAGGGATTGTTATTTATTATATCTGAAGCAACATTTGTAAAAAAATCATTGAATTTATTTGCAATATTTCTTATATCCGTTATGACTATTTTATCATCTGTAACAATTTTTTCAGGGAATGTTTTTGCTTTATGTTTTCTATTAGTTATTTCATTTATGACTTGCCAGTTTTTTTTAGAATCATTATCAGCTGTTTGTAATTGTTTAGTATAATACTCTTGTTTACATTTTTTTATAAGAATATTGAAAAAATTTCTATAAATGATGTATTGCTGTCGTAAATTTTCATTGGGTGGAATGTTTTTAGCCATACAATAATTCTCATGATTTTTGTAAATTTTGTACAGTTTGTTCCTGTGTTGGCTTGCAATTATCAAACCACGCGTGATCCATGGTTTAATTTTTTTATGTTTGCTTCTAGGTATTGGTGTTGGTTCAAGACTATTCTTGATATTATCATTTAATATTGAATAGAAGGTGTATAGTGATTGATTTGGGTCATCATTGGTTAAAACTGAGTTCCAAGTTTCTTTTTTTAAAAAACTGTTTAGGGTTTGATAGTTAATTTTATTTTTTCCCACTTGTTGGGCTTTAGTTGTATGATGATACTTTAAGGTACTGTGACCGAAAAAAGTTGGGAAATGATCGGTTATATCAATTTTTAGGACAGCTGATTTGGGAATACAATTTTTATTGGTTTTAAGAAATATGTGATCAAGACAAGAACCGTATCTGGTAGGGCTATTTATATAAGATAGATTATTGGAGAGTTCTTCTAAATATCTTGGTCATTGACCTCTGAAAGTTCCGATCTGATTTAATCACAGATTTCCACTGGTTAATTTTCACGTTTCAAAATGTTGATCCATATTTTTGTCTACACAGGTCCCAAACAAAATTTTGTTATAATAATATTTTTTGTGAATACCGCACAAGAGTTCCAACTGTTTGAATCCAATGAGACATCTTATTAGATGACATCCCTAATTGGAGTACGTTGAGAGGCTGAAGGTGGCGGGGAAGGGAAGGAGATGGGGAAGAAGATGGTGGGGAGGTAGTTTGATCTGACTACCAAATACGGCAAAAGCCATTTCAAGTAACGTTTCAATTCTGAATGGTGGTTTTACGCACGGTCGATACTGAGAGGATCTTCCACTCTGGAAAGCGCCGCAAATATAGGTACCTTACGTTATTTGAATGACACAATTCGATCAAATAAAATTTACTTGCACACACCAGCATTTAAACCTACAACCTTCGAATTACTAGTCAAGAGCCTTACCCCTCTTTTGGAGGCCATCAAAACCGGCTCATGTAATGCCAGCGCAACTTTATTAAGCATTTACAAGTAAGGTTTGGACTCAAGTTTGTTTAAATACAACTAAAAAAAAACAAACATCATTTCTGCGGTAGATAATTTACACCATTTTGTGTACATCTATTCTTCTCCATAATGTAATAATTCCCTCTACCAAAGGTTTTATTTTAAAACTAGCTGACCCGGCCACGCATTGCTCTGGCTAATTAAACACAATGCCATCTACTGGATGGCTATCCAACCTTTAGAACCACCACCATCTTTGAGTTCAGCGCAAAGAGACAGACAGACAGACGCCGCGGAGGACTTTAATTTATAATACGTAGAGATGGTGCGAAAGATTATAATGATGTGCATGAAATGTTTGAGATAACTAACACATTCAAGTTGATAAGGATTAATAGTATATCGGTCTAAATAACTTTCCAATTACCGCATTGTACGTGACCATTTTTTGACAGAATGGGTATGGTAAGCTCTTAGTAAAATATAGATATCGCGAACAGGCAGACAGACAGACGACGCCGACGTGGAGGACTTTAATTTATAATTGTAGAGATGTAGAGAAGGGAAGATAGTAAGCTATCCGTAAAAAATAGATATATGCCATCGTGGACTTTTTTGTAGATCTATAAAAGAAAAATATCCCACCATGCATTGTTTTGTTATATCTCAAAGGTATTAGACAGTGTTTTCGATGAAAGCTACCAGGCGGCTCGACTTTTTCCGACGATTCTAACAATTATCATTATTTTTCAACCAATTTACACATAACCTTAACAAATTATATACCTAAACCTTCCCCACGAATTTATCTATTGGTGAAAACCGCATGAAAAACCCGTTCAGTAGTTTTTGAGTTTATCGCGAACAGACAGACATACAGACGACGCAGAGGACTTTAATTTATAAAATGTAGAGATAATTGAAGAAAATTTCAACACAAATTTTTTTTAATCTGTTAATTTTACCAATGGTTTTAAATCTTAAAGTTTTGAAACATCTTGTAACATACTTATGTACGTGTGAAGCAATACCTCAAGCGTAATAACTTGAAAGTACGCAGCTCTGTCTTTCAGTATGTTATTTATGATGAGAAGGATATGCGCATATATATTATTATACACAAGCCATATGATTAATGCGTCAGGACCACGCCGCCGGGACTTTTGAATTATGTATGAATTTCCTTTCGGCCAATCCGACGACAAATGTGGCTCATTTCGTGTACACACAATTTACATCACTCAGATGAGGAGATAGTTGTTACTAACTTGTAATACTGTATAAACTAGTCAGATCTCGCAAGATGGATGACTCATTAAAATGATTTGTGAATTAAATTTAATTAAACATCGACGTAGGCTACAGTAAAATGGATGCGGCCATGTTGCAAGGACAATACTGATATTTTTTGCAATCACTACAGGCCGCTAAACAAAACATGAAAGTATATTTTGAATATTCATCCTCCTTTTTCTTGTTACATTACCTATTGCTCCGACAGGCAGTTTGGTTTTGGTCCAATGCAGATTTTTTGTTGCAAAGCCTTTTCCCCAATCTTTCCGCGATGGCAAGCCGCTAGATATCTACGTAAGTTCTAATTGCACAACCTTTTCCTAATTTTTCCTGGAATGACAAACTTCTGGGCATTTATGTAAGTTTTAATCACATAGCCTTTTACATAATTTCTTCTGGGGCTACAAATTGCTGGACGTCTATGTTAGTTCTTATCACACAGCCCTTTTTCCAATTTCTTCTGGGTTGAAAAGTTAAAGCACATGTACGTAAGTTCTAATTACACAGCATTTTCCCCAATTTTTTCTATGATGACAAACTGCTTAATATCTATTGCTGGGGGCGCTGCAGAATTTAATCCACTTGTTTCCCTTAAGCTGCAAAATATGCCGTTATATGTACAGGCCAGTATTTTGCGAAATAGACCCCTATTCGCAGTATATGTCGATATCAAATACAGACCAGCACACTGCGGAATAAGTTTATTAATGAAAACTGGTTAATTAACTTTCGGGAAACGAAGCGGGTAATTGGTTTATCATATACAGGATTTTAATTGTTGAATAACTTTGTTTTAAATATTTGTGTACATTTCCACTATTAATCTTGTATTTGAAACTAGCAAATTTAGTCGGTCGACACTTGTAAACACTATATTATTCACGACGGCAACTTTCTTGGTTGAGCACTTTACGTAGGAATACCGGTGATAATGTTTTGTCGAGTGACGACTCGAAAATGAAGGAATGTGCCCGCGATAGTTTAAATTTGCAATTCGAAGTTACACTCGCGTCGATGTTTTTTGATGGTAATGCTAGACAAATTGGGAAAAAAAACAAGACAAAACATTATAGATTATACAGTTTAAACAATGGCTGATTGAAGAACGAGGCGAGCGACTGTGAAGAGGGAGGAAAAAAAAAATTGCCCCTAAGTTGGGAACGCCAGTGCTGGGGGCGCTGCTGCTGCGGCCAACCCCAAGCCCTATTCCTGTAAAACACACACAATAACAGCCGTCGGTTAGCTCAAACCGGCTCGAACATGATTCCTCCTAAAAAACAGGGCGAGTGCCAGTGGTTCGCTTGGTCAATTCTTCCTTCCCCTCCTCTCCTCAAAATCCCCGGGACTCCCTCTTCAATCAGTACACAGTATTTGCATTTAAAGGGTTTATTCAATAAACAGAACAGGGTGATACACATACGGCCAGTGTCGGCACAAAACACAAGTTAAACTACCCTACTGACCTAACGAGGTTTTCTCCCTCTCTCTATGCGTTTAAATGAAGTTACAAACGGTTCAAAGCACACGGTGGGGGGGAGGAAGCGAGTTGGTACTCACATAGCTAGATGCGTGGTCTGCCATCTTTTCTGGATTCCGTTCGCAACACAATTGCAAACAATACATCGCGGAGTTAATATCGTAGAGCACAAACAGCGCAAATCGCGCGTAGCACAGTCGCTTGGCCGAGGGCCAGCGAAGGAGTGGCGGCCGGCGGGCCGCCCGGCGCTTCGCGCCTGACGCGGGGTGGTCGCGCGGTGCGGGGAGAGGAAACGGTCGGCACGTGTAGTGGGGACGATTCACTTAACCTTCCGCTCGGGAGCCGATTCTGTTACGTAACACTATGTAAGTTCTAATCAAACAGCCTTTTCCCCAATTTTCTCATGGATGACAAGCTGCTGTTCATCTATGTAAGTTATAATTACACAGCCTTTTCTTATTTTTTTCTGGGGTGACAAGCTGCTGGACATCCACTACGTAAGATCTAATCACATAGTATTTTCCCCAATTTCTTCTGGGGTGTCGAGCTACTGAACATCTGATCAAAAGGCCTTTTCTCATTTTTTTTGAAGTGACAAACTGCTGGACATCTTCGTTAAGGGGATGATGTAATTAAAGTTAAGTTCTTTAATTCCCCATCTGTTAAGTGATCATTCTCATGACTTCGCCAGTAAAGGTCGAACTTTTCTATAAGGAGTAGTTAGTTGTTGATGACGAGGGCTAATATAAAATCTATGTCGTGCCTTTTCTATAATCTTTACTTTCTTCGGGCAAATAAATACGTATTCATAATCTTCCATTCTGCTTTCTGGGACTGAAATGCAAAATGTTAAATGTGTCAGTTTGATAAAGTCCCCTGTCGCTCTAATCTGCCAATCAGATTATGTAGATCTGGAATAAGCGACTTGTAATGTCCCAGTGCACGACTGTCAGAGTTAATGAATTGCCAGATGATCCTTATGTCTTCTCAAGTTCACATAGACCGAGATCTGTGTGCAAATGATTTTTTTTATTTAAAAAGTTATTTTCTTCATCCGGAACCAAATTTTCTATTGAAGAGTGACAACCCTGTTGCCAATCGAAGGCTTTTTCAAACATTAATATTTTAAAAAATTTGTTCTTTAATTGGAAGTGTGTTTCATTACATAACCTTTTAAATAAATTGTGCCTGTGTTTTAATTTAGTTTTTTTTTCTAAATGAAACTTGTCGTAAGCATTCAAAAGAATACCTACTTTTAAAATAATATTTTTATAACACTTTTATTATTTTACTTTTTGATGGCAACTTTTGTAGATGTTCTAGTAAAGTTTACTAGCTGTAATTAACCTCCAAAAATAGCAAAACATATCTTACCTAAGGTATAACAAAAGGCTTAAGTTCACAAAAACTTGTGAGGAATTGTTGTAACGGAATGAACAAAAAACTTATTGTTTGATTCGCAGTGTGAAACCTTGTAGCAACGCATGTCTATCTACTGTCTAGAAGTTACATAAAATGGCGTATTATAACACAGACTATTTTTTTCTCCAGTCTATAGTTTGCAAAAGAGATTTATGTTATTTATTTTCGCATCACAAGCAAATGCCTTGTTGCAATACGTCAAAAATAATACGAGACAATTTTGCACTATTATCAAAAATTAATGTTTTACATGCCAGCAAAGTTTTACTTGTACTTAAGAGGGTATTATAAAATCTGATGACTACAAACCGTCCGTGAAGATTTAAACGCATTTGCAGGCGTTTTATGACTAAAATGTGGTGACTAAAGGGCAACCATGATGCTAGGCAGGGTACAGGGCAACTGTGCCCAGGCACACGTTCAGAGTACCTTATCTTCTCGGGTCAGGGTTATGGGGATACGCCGCTCATTTGTAAGTGGATTTAGTCGGAGTTCAAGATATTTCGAGAATGGGTTACTCCCCAAGGATTTATGTATTTCCTTTATTAAGCCACTATTGGTCAACATTTATTATTTGTCATCACACGAGTTATTAGATTCCGCAAGTACAGTTTATGTTCTCTTTAAAGTTTCATTGCCACTTTTTTTCCCAATCTGAAATACCTCGAAACCAGATTCCTCATTATTAGTAAATTTACTTATTGATTTACGCCCTTTTCGTTTTTGAAGAGTTTTATTAAATGTACATTTGTTACTTAAATTTAATTTTTCCGCGACCGGTTTCGATACAACCGTATCATTCACGAGCAGAATTAAAACTTTAATTAAATTAAATTAATTGAATTAAATTAAAGTTTTAATTCTGCTCGTGAATGATACGGTTGTATCGAAACCGGTCGCGGAAAAATTAAATTTAAGTAACAAATGTACATTTAATAAAACTCTTCAAAAAACAAAATGTCTAGAATTGTTACCTAGTTAATGCCCAAGAAATACAAAAAAGATTTACGCCCTTTTTGGGGGTTTTTGAATGAATAGTAAAAATTATTTATGGTACATAACCGAACTGCCTCGGTGACAATATCTAATATATGTTTGTTTAAAGATAAATCTAAGGCGTCCCCTGATTTCGTTTAATTATTTCCCTCCATTAGTATTCTGTGCAACGAGGTATACATATGAAAGAAATCCCGACTTCTAGTATTATGTAGTGGAATCCGGAAGCTTATCAATGCAAGCAATAACTACATCATTTAAAATTTTGTATAGAAAAAGGGAGTCAGTGAAAATCATTTTCTATCACAATTTAAGCACATTCATATCATTCAAAATAGTGTTGTAGTTGAACATAATTGCTGGAATATAAGTTTTAAAAATAAGAAAAACTTAAGACTTTGTTTTTTATTATTTCAACAGCTTGTACACGAATATTATAATGTGGGTTCCGGGCGGAAGAATTATACTCAAGTTGACTTCTAACAAAGGCAATATATAAAAAATTAATGCAATTTATATTATTAAAATTTCTAGTTAATACATCAATAACTCTGTGACCTTTCAAATACATATTTCTTAAAATTGCAAAAGTGCTTGAATTCCATTGTAAAAGTTTAAATTATAAACAATACGGTTCCACTTATTTTATGATTCACCCCTAATTTAGCTGATATAATTATCTTAGCCAAGTAATGTAATGTAACCGTCTGAGACTGTCCATCATAGTAGGGTGATATCATTTCCCTACTAAACATGTGGAACATATATATAGAGTCATAATGTTTCTTCTTAATTAGAATACCTTGCAGTAATTGCATACCTGTACTCTCCAAACAAATTATCCCTCTGAAGCACAATATATCTTATATTATCATTGCCTTGCCTCTCCTCGCCGCATAATATACCATGGCACGAACAGTTCAACCAGCGGAAACCTTAAGACCCCATCTGTTATCGCAATCCTCAGGGAGTCCACCACCGAGCGCCGCTGAGACGACTGACTAATCGAAACACCTCGTTGCACTCAGAATTTGGCAATTTCTTGTTTAGTATCCAAAATAGATTGAAATTATAACTATGCGGTCTCGCATTTTTCAAGTGTTTCTGAATTTCACTCTTCAAGGGTGTTCTAGTCCATCATTTCAAATTATGGAGAGATGGAGGCAAATTTATATAATAATTTTATAACGGGCAAAATTAAAAACTATGCGGAAGATTGAATCGAGTTTGGACTTAGAACAGATGAAATGTTGAATGGAAGGAGACTATTTTATTTATTTTATTTATTTATTTAAGGAACATAAACAGTCTTAAAAATATAACATACATAAGAGGATAACAAAAAAAAACCAATTATTAATGTTCACAGATAGGTATTTAGAAACATTGTTACGTTACAAAAGATAAAGAATAGACCCCCTTATTCCTGTTGCGAGGAGCTAGTGAATTGGCCCCCAGTGCACAGCTCGCCGTACCGCCCCCTCTCCGCCCCCCTCTCCGCACGCGGAGGTCCGTGGCCCCAGTGCCGAACGGCACCCGGCATTCATTCCCCGGCTGGTCGCGGGCTTGACAACAGTGATTGCGCTAGTGCGCTGTTCGAGAACCTAAAAACTCGTGATTGTTTCTATAATGTGTATTGTGTACGAGAAGGCTCCAGCCCAACGGTAGCCTGTCGGACGGCTACCTCATTTCCTGCTTTGTGAGTAAAATGAACCTTTGCCTCCTTTTGTGTGTTACATCCCGCGTTTAAATTCACTAATACGTGTGGAGAGTAGAGAGAAGTTTCCCGCCACGTTAGAATTCTATACCTAGCAAGTACCCATGTGTAGTTTGCCGAGGCTGGCAATTGTAAAACCCTGTCTCCTTCTAAATGAATAAACCCTTTACGTGCAAAACTGTGTTCTGATTGAGGAAAGAGACCTGGAGATTGTGAGGAAAGAAGGAGGAGGAATTCACAAGCGAACCACAACACTCGCCTTGGTTTTAAGAGGAACCTTGCTTGCGCCGACTTCCTGAGCTAGTTCTGTTGGCCTATGTATTGCGTGTCCTTTCCAGGTTTTGGTTTAGCAAATAGCCGTATAAGCGGCAATGCTAACACTGGCTTCCAACTTTGGGGCAAATTTTTTCCTCCCTCTTCACGGTCCCACAGTCTCGTTCTTCAATCAGCAATTGTTAAAACTTTATAATGTATAATGTTTTGTCTTGTTATTCCCAATTTGTCTAGCATTTTCAACAGGAACCCCGGCGCGAACGTAACTTCGAATCGCAATTTAAATTATCACGGGCACGATCCTTTCATTTTCGAGTCGTCACTCGACAAAACATTATCACCGGTATTCCTACGTAAAGTGCTCAACCAAGAAAGTTCTCGCCGTGAATAATATAGTGTTTACAAGTGTCGACCGACTAAATTTGCTAGTTTCAAATACAAGTTAATAGTGGAAATGAATACAAATATTTAAAACAAAGTTATTCAACAATAAAAATCCTGTATATGATAAACCAATTTCCCGCTTCATTTCCCGAGAGTTAATAAACCTATTATTTTATAATTTTATAATGTATTCATATCGACATATTTTGCAGCTTAAGGGAAACAAGTGGATTAAATTATTTCTGCCATTTGACAATTGGGCATTTTTTTTACTTCTGCCGTACGTTTCTTTATAAAGAAAAATTATAAAGAAACATACGACATAATTCAAAAAATGCCTAGTTCGCGTTGACGTCGATTCCTCGAAAGCTAACGTTACAACCATATGCATACTTCTGCATATAATCCTTGTTATGACGAAAGGAAGTTGGCGTGTAAATACCAATAATTGGTGATGCTCAAATCAGGCTACAGTTTAGCCACGTAAATAAAAAAACTATTCCCCAAGACATTGTTGAATTTTCAAACAAATACTTCCACGAAAACTTGTATAAAAGAAAAACTATTTCTTTCTTTTTTTGAAGAACCCCCCTTTGGAAAGTTAATGGAAATATTCTAAAAACATGTTCGTTTTAGGCGAATCTCGTTCCGTTTTTTTTTTATTTTCCGGACTTTTGCAAATTTCCAAACCTTTTTCAAAAAACAACGGAATAAATTCTAAAAACGTGTCCCATTAAGGTGAATCCTGGCCCGTGAAATTTTCATATCCGGACTTTGAAAATTTTCAACAAATTTCCAAAACATCTGGATTTTTTCACAAAATCACGTTTTTTGAGGCAAACCGCTGCGCAATTTTTTTTCATTTTATGGACTTTGAAAATTTTCAACAAATTTCCAAAACATCTGGATTTTTTCACAAAATCGCGTTTTTTGAGGCAAATCGCTGGCCAATTTTTTTTTCATTTTTGGACTTTGAAAAAATTTTCAACAAATTTCCAAAACATCTGGATTTTTTCACAAAAATACGTTTTTTGAGGCAAACCGCTGCTCAAATTTTCAAATAATCCAAACACTTATAAAAAACGCGTTTTTTGCAAAAAAAAAATTTTGTAAAAAATACGTCCCCAGTGGTCAGTCTCTGCCCAATTTCTTTCCATTTGCGAGTCTAGTTCTCACTTTTTCCAACATAAGGTCACTCTGACACGATCCTTTACACCATGGAAGTTCCTCAAGTTACGCTGGGTATAATACCGCACATTCTTACTTCAAGAAAGGAAGAACTACTACAGGCCCTGAGAAATAGAAAGATTTCTCCTAGGAATAAATCCAAAAAATGCCTTACTCTATGCTTCTTTCTACAACAAAAAATGCATCAGGAGGTTGCAATTTCAACCGGAAGTCACCTCTCACGGAATCAGTAAATTCCATCACATCAAGTACTCAGGCGTTATCAAATTGGCAAAACATGCATCTTGTTAACCCTGATCATTATTACGCCCCTGACCTCTCTTGGCCAGTCGTCAATCAGTGCGATGCGGTCTCTTTAGAAGTCTTATAATTCTTGTCATAAATGACGTGAGTTACTTGTAATTATTAAATGTAAATAATCACCCATATGGGCATTCGTAAGGTAATCCTTACACCCGAAGGCACATCAATGTCAACGGTAGCCTAACTCCTGTACATTCTTTTTCTTTTTGCATAATTTTATATGTTCTTGTACATCCTGCGTGCTTTGCCTGCTGTACCACAAGAGCACCTCTTGGGGCACCGTTTTCATACTTGTATGCATCCTCTTCCTGAAATTGATCACTTCGGGAAAGGGTCTCCTTTTCCTCCTACCATCAACGGTTCCGGAAAACTCTTGCTCCGAGACGTCGCTTTCCTCTTCACAATTCTTGCAGCATCCGCGCGTTTTTTTTTCTCACCTCATCGTCTCATCTTGTCATATCACCTTTTTTTAATTGTTTTGTGTCGGGTTTTCGTACCAGTACGTCCCTACGTTATGTTGTAAATATAAAATCATAAGTGCAAGTCTGTATAATAACCATTGGTTTCAGACCATTGCCGTAGCTCGCTACTATGGTCACAGCACTATATTGTAAGAATGTCGCGACGATTTCTGTTATAATAGGAAATCCTCCCGTGTTTTTTCTTTCTTTTTTTCTTTTTTTCCTCTTCACCCCATCCTACACATTCATAGTAATGTTGTATATTGGGGATCGTTTCGAATACACCAAATGAACACACCTACCAGGTCACATTCGCTGGATTCGAAACAATTCAAGAGCAACCTTGTTGCTACTTGTGGTTTTTTATTCTTTTTCCAAAAATTAGAATGGCGCTCAACCCAATTGCTCTATTTTTTTTCCAGAATCGTATTTTGTCGGATTCTGAGAAAAAAAATTTTGTTATAAAAGTGACAATACGTTTCGTCCCTTCATTAACATTGTTCTTTGTACATATACAACTTCATTATGAGGTACAATATTTTATCATGACATCAGTTTCTTTTGTCCTTTATTGTACCATTATTCTTGTTTGAAGTTTTAAATCTTGGCCAGATCTTCAATAAAATTTGTGTTTATCGCCTTTTGGCAAGTCTTGTTACGTATGCTAATATGAATTTATTAAGCTACAACAGAGCCGTATTAATTACATCATTGCAACCCACCGTCTGTATTGAATGGGGACCCACCTCTTTGAATGTAAACTTTTGTAACATAATAGGCGCGAGCCTTACAATATCTACTATTATAGGTGTGAACCTTACAATATCCACTGCTATAGATGCGAATCTCATAATATCTTTGTGTTTTTATACGTCACGGGGAGTCCGTCATAACTACTCATTGTTTGCTCGTCAACACAGGGTTGTTGATCGAGAGGGTGATTTTTCTCATTAAATTGTTTTAAACACCTATTGGGTTACTGTCTTTCAATACTGGGCAAATTTGTTGTAAATCGTTCATTCCTGTCACGTGAGACGTGAAAACGTGGCAATATTCACCATGAGTCGTGCGAACGAAATAATATCTACCCCATGTTTGTGTGACCTACCAAGTGTAGATCACACGCCTTTTATTTTCGGTTATCAGAAAATTATTGCTTTTGCAGCAGAATACTCATTAACATGCCCCTGGACTTCCTGTCACAAGAACCCAGGAACTATCCACTATCTCAAAAGGACTAATCATACGCTTCACTCATGATTATGGGGCATCGTGTCGTAGGAGTTAAGTTGATGGACACAAAAAACACCTAACTCGTTGTCTGGGAGACAAACAAGAAAACCCCCCAGGTTTGTGAGATTTGAGCAAGGGTCTGTCATTTCTCGCAAACAAGTAGGAGAATAAAACGACCCTCTAATCTTCTACCCAATACACGTGGAGGATTAGACTCTTTTATGTCAGTGTATTCCTTTTGTCCTACACTACCAAATGGTATTGTAATGTGCCAGGATAACTGCTGTAGACCTTGTTTCACCTTCCACTCAGAGGTTGAATTTCGGAAATAGCCGAGTCCTCAGCAGTTTTCTTCGTTCAAATGTTCCCAATTGTCACCCTTTCCCTTCCTCGAAATTATCCGTGAATGGGGATATATGCGTTACGCACTTGGTGTTTCGTTTGTCAAATGGGACAACCTTCATACACGGATCCTTTCAACTTCCTACTCCTTTCCCACTTTTCATAACTTATTTGTACTCAATGTTTTGTTCTTCGAAAGTAGAAAAAATGCTACCGTATAGACGTGAGCATAGGTCATGGAAGACCAACTTCTTTCGAACGGGGCATTTTGTCATACGTACAAACCCTTACCCACGTGTTCTTGGAAATGTATTTAGTTTAAAAAAAAAACTAAATGGGTTAAACAGAACCTTCCTTGAATACGTACCTGTAATATGTATAAGTCTGTAGTTGCATTTAGTTAACTCTCTCTCCGTCTCTCTCTTTCTCTCTACACGTCAAACAAATCCAATCTTTCTCAACATGCACACCTTGTTTCTCTCCAAACCTTTTCATCATTGGTCTACCAGGCAGGTAAAAACTTCAAGAATTTTTTTCTAATAATAATTTTTCGCCGGATTAATAATAAGACCAGCAGCTCTTCACCCTATCTACACCTGCGCCTCTCTTCATGCTGCCTTCACTACCGTCACGGAGGTCCCATGCCTTCAAACCCTGCGTACCAAAAGCACCCGACCGCACCTAACTTAACCTAGTGTGAGTCGTGCGTGTAGTTGCGAATTGTATCATCACAAAACCATCACTCAAACAAACCCGAGCACATCAGCTCTAGGTTGGTTCATGTTCCTGCGGCACCTTGTAATGTTCCTGTTGCCATTGTACAAATGTCCCTGCGGCATCTTGCAAATGTTCCTGTTGCCATTGTACAAATGTCCCTGCGGCATCTTGCAAATGTTGCGGTTGCCATCGTGCAAATGTTCCTGCGGCATCTCGCAAATGTTCCTGTTGCCATTGTACAAATGTTCCTGCTGCATCTTGCAAATGTTCCAGCTGCACCTTGCAAATGCTCTGTTGCCATCATGCCAATGCTCCTGTGCCCTTGCGCAAATAACAATACCAATGATTGTTCACACAACAATCCCACTGTATACAAACCAGTGTACCAACCACCATCACAACAACGGCTGTCATGCACACAAACCACCTCCTCTATAAAGGACCAACCACCAATCACAATTCCACTCTCCAGTACCTCAATGATGTCATACTGGCCCACTCACAGGATCCGGAAGCAGCTACTTTTTTGACCTCTGTGACAGGTAGAACCCTCTCCACCACCAAGAAGCCTCATCCTGCGTTCTCTTCTTCGTGTTTTCTTTAAGGCCCTAGTGTTGCTTGAGTGTAATCTCAAACGGGCCAGGTTACTGTGACAAAGTAACCTTGTAACTTCAGTGTAACGTTCAAACACCCCAGACATCCTACGCAAACCACGCTACGCAAACATAGCGAAACACCAAGTGCGGTAATGATACAATTTAGAGTCATTTTTTTTCTATCACTGCATAACCCTTATACCTTTCTTCAGCAGGTCCTTGTTTATATTTATGTATGTCACTGCTCTTTCATGTACATTCATAGATAATTCTTTGTTCACCATGCTTTTTCTCTTTTGTTTTTGTTTTCTACTATTTTGTAGCTCGCAACCTTTTTCTCTCTCTCTCCTTTTTCTCTTAAATGTTTTTTTTGCACAAATGCTGGAAGGGTAAGAGGATTTCTTAGCCCTACTGCTCCATTACCACGTCGCTTTTATTGCGGCGAGGGGGGAAGTGTTACGTTACAAAAGATAAAGAATAGACCCCCTTATTCCTGTTGCGAGGAACTAGTGAGTTGGCCCCCAGTGCACAGCTCGCCGTACCGCCCCCTCTCCGCCCCCCTCTCCGCACGCGGAGGTCCGTGGCCCCAGTGCCGAACGGCACCCGGCATTCATTCCCCGGCTGGTCGCGGGCTTGACAACAGTGATTGCGCTAGTGCGCTGTTCGAGAACCTAAAAACTCGTGATTGTTTCTATAATGTGTATTGTGTACGAGAAGGCTTCAGCCCAACGGTAGCCTGTCGGACGGCTACCTCATTTCCTGCTTTGTGAGTAAAATGAACCTTTGCCTCCTTTTGTGTGTTACATCCCGCGTTTAAATTCACGAATACGTGTGGAGAGTAGAAAGAAGTTTCCCGCCACGTTAGATTTCTATACCTAGCAAGTACCCATGTGTAGTTTGCCGAGGCTGGCAATTGTAAAACCCTGTCTCCTTCTAAATGAATAAACCCTTTACGTGCAAAACTGTGTTCTGATTGAGGAAAGAGACCTGGAGATTGTGAGGAAAGAAGGAGGAGGAATTCACAAGCGAACCACAACACTCGCCTTGGTTTTAAGAGGAACCTTGCTTGCGCCGACTTCCTGAGCTAGTTCTGTTGGCCTATGTATTGCGTGTCCTTTCCAGGTTTTGGTTTAGCAAATGGCCGTATAAGCGGCAATGCTAACACTGGCTTCCAACTTTGGGGCAAATTTTTTCCTCCCTCTTCACGGTCCCACAGTCTCGTTCTTCAATCAGAAATTGTTAAAACTTTATAATGTATAATGTTTTGTCTTGTTATTCCCAATTTGTCTAGCATTTTCAACAGGAACCCCGGCGCGAACGTAACTTCGAATCGCAATTTAAATTATCACGGGCACGATCCCTTCATTTTCGAGTCGTCACTCGACAAAACATTATCACCGGTATTCCTACGTAAATTGCTCAACCAGCAATAATAATAAAATAAGTGCGATTATAACTTTAGAGAAAATAGGGTGCGAAACAGGTATTTGGATTGGGACGGGTAAGGGGAGGACAGGGATAAGGGAAAGTTGCCACGCAGGTAATTCAAAAATATTAGGTACCATTAATTTAATCATCATGAATATGTGTTATGTATTATTCGCACGTAGATTGTTATACAAAGAAATTCTGTAGCGAAAGTAACTAGCAGTGAATATGTCAGCAAGTGTTTCTAAACGTGCAAATTAAATGTTATAGTAGTTACATGTCCTTTGCATAAATTCATTTTGGTTGGAATTCGTGTTGCATCTATCAATGTAGAAAAGGGAATTTTGTCTGCTATATTGAGTCGGCGCGTGGAAATTTATTTTATTTAGCAACTCCGGGCAGTCAACTTTCGAGTTAATAATTTTGTACAGGATCATCTGATCAGCGACAAGCCTTCTGTCGAGCAGTTTCGTGATTCGAAAATGGTTCTCGATTTCATCGTAAGAGTTGTATACATTGAGTGATTTAAAATTGAGGAATTTGAATTTTAGATGAGACTTGATAGAATAGAGGATATTTGTTAGAGAGGTATAACAAAAAATATGCGATGTTAAGTTCCCACTTTTATCACCAAGGAAGATGTCCCAAAACTGTTCATGCTCTTTGAACCGGTTCCAACCCTCAGGAAGGGGAGCATCCACATACTACGGACTAAGATCGAACGAAGTTTATTTCTTTCAATCAAGTAACCCTTTAATCACTCACGATCTTTGAGTTCTTGACAAGGTTCTCGTCATTTTTTTCCATATTTATTAATGATATTTCAGAAGTAATTCTGCACTCCAGGTTTCTTCTTTTTGCTGATGACCTGAAACTATTCTTAGAAATACTAACCCTAGAGGACTGCAATCGACTCCAGTCAGATATTGATAGAATTATTGACTGGAGTAAAAGAAATCGGATTGAGTTCAATATATCTAAATGTTTAATTTTGTCATTCACTAGGGCGTGTCATACCTGGTATTACCGGTATACGATGGACGCCCGAAGTCTAAAACGTGTCTCCACCATGAAGGACCTTGGAATCATGTTTGATAGTAGGCTGACATTTCATACTCATATTCAGATGGCTTGTAGCACTTCATTGAGAATGCTGGGCTTTGTTCTGCGTACTGCAAGGAATTTCAAAGACACCCGGGTTCTCATAATTCTATTCAATTCCTTAGTAAGGAGTAGACTTGAAAGTGGGTATGCTCGGAATGAACCATCTACGTATCAGAAGGGATGTACACATTGCTACGCATTTCTTCAGATAGATTCGCGGAAGGTTTGAAAACTCAGCTATCTTGGAAAACATTCATTTTTATATTCCCGATGGTTATCTTCGCCATCGACAGCATAGGCAGTTCTATCTTCCGGCATGCAGGACTAACTTATCAATGGTCATGCCGGTCGGGAGAGCAATCTTGCTGTTAAACAGAATTAATTCGGATATCGACATATTTAGCGTCAGTGAAGCTGCCTTTAAAAGGCAAGCTCAATTGATGCTCGTATAGTTTTTTTTTTTGCTAACCATTTATATTTATTTTTAATATAATACTGCTACAAATGTATTTTAAAAACGCATTAAAATTTTAAATTTTGTAATGTTTTTGAAAGAATAAAATAAATTGAATTGAATTGAATTGAATTGAATTGAATTACGTCTTGAACTTTCCAATTGGTGTGGATTTCGTAGCTTCGTAGTTCTAGTTTCTGGTAGCTTGTTGTATAACTTCATTCCTTTGTACAGTAAACATTTAGGTGACATCAGTTTCATCTAAGTAAATTACTTGTATATTTAAAAAAAAATTTAAATGCACATTAACACGTGACGTGACCTATTATTACGTACATTATTATTTAGTTACGTAATAATTACATTTTTAAATCGTTGAAAAATATCCATATCAGGGGAAAAGTTATTTAATAATAGGATCATTTTTCCCAGCCGCATTACCGATGGTAGTTTAGTTCTACATCTCAAAACAAAAAAAAAATAGTGAATTTCTTTGGTTGCACATAGGTATCCACCACACATTTTGTTTTGAAGAGTATTATTTCACATATACAAAGTTAAGTTGTGTTGTTACTTAATTTTTAGTTTAATTATTAATCTAAAATATATATAAAATTCGTCAAATGATGAAATTGTTAATGCCAAAGAAATACATAAAATCTACCACTTAATCCTTAATCTATAACTTTTGTACCTACTCCTAAGCCCAGCGCAGATTGCATCTCTAAACTCCACACACTTCTTTTCCGATCTAATGGTCTAGTTCCTTCAAAGGAAAAAAATGATCATTTTCTTGCATCTCTCTCACACACCGCACCGTGACGACTCCGTAGACCCATACAATTCTAGTTGCCGTGATAATAATTTTGAAAGTATGGAATATGGTTACAAGGATAATATCGATAGTGAATTCCAAAATTACAAAAGGCATTAATGCTGCAGCTTGAAAAAAAATATGAAGAGTTATTTTTATTTTTTTATAGTAATACCACACAAGAGTCTCAGCTGCCAGTCTTAGTCTGGAGCCAGTGAGACTATGGCATCCCCAATTGGGGTATGTTGTAAGGCTGAAGGTAGTGAGGAGGGGAAGGAGATGAGAACAAGGAAGGTGGGGAAGTGCCTGGCTATTCAGATCTGGTTACCAAACACGGCTAATTCCATTTCAAGCAACTTTTCAATTCTGAATGATGGTCTTACACCAAGGCAATACTAAGGACTTCCTGGAACGTGCTGCAAATATACTACACATTATTTTAAATAAATAAATTGTGAAATAAAATAATTTAAAAAATATTTATTTGCCCACGCCGCGATTCGATCCCACGAGTCAAGAGTCAAGAGTCTTCCGCTAGACTACGCCGGCGCGGCCGTCGAACTGAAATGAGACAAGCAGTGAACGTATGTCTGCACCCCCCAAAGGACTCATACGTTTATTATCTTACATCTCCTTCAAACATATATGAATGACAAAAAAAAGTTTAAATAACTCTAACTTATCGAAGAAAATCTTGTGGCTGACATTTTACAAATGAAAAAAGTTCTTTGTTTAAAACCACTTTATTTCTTTGTGCAAGTTGACCGTCGACAGCTTATATGTGTGATGACCATGGCCGGTTATCTCATGATTTCTGGACTCCCTTTGATGGATCCAGATTCCTCAGATGATGATGATCTCAGTACAGGGTTTATTCGAAATAATAAGACGTAGGTAGAATATTGATGTTTATTCCGAGATATGTACAATGGCGCTTAGTAGGAAGTCAAATGGTAGAGAATGAATTGACAACAATCACACTGTTTTGTATGTAACTCATGTTGATTCACTCATACACGCATGTCTCTTTCATACCGCAAGACATACCGTCGCCTTAGTTCTTAATTGTCCAAACGACCATTTAAAAATTTTACAGGAGGAGAAGATTTTCTTTCATTATTTCAATAAAACATTATGATAGGTATTTGTGATAAAGCTATTTCCTTAGACAAAGATCTAATTAGTTTAAATAATTCTTAGTTTAGTGATTAACGTCCATTTTATATACTTTATTTTTAGTTTTAAAGTGGAGATTGAACAAAAACTAAAATGATCGTTTGGACAATTAAGAACTGAGGTGACGATACGTTCACCACAATTTTTTATTGTCCTGATGAAGGTTAAGCTCAATCGAAATCAGTCAACGTGTATAAATTAAATATGGTGGTTTTAAACAAAGAGTTTTTATTTTATTTGAATATCTCCAACTTGTTGTATCCGATGTATAATTTATGTTTTAAGTTTTTTATCCAGCAAGACCAATCTGCCACGATATGAACACAGCTACCACTAAATTTTATTATGTTTTGTCTCTCCCACCCCACTCCGCCTCCTCCACCTTACCTCTCTCCATACCACTCTACCCACCAACACCCTTCCTTCCCTCCCCACTCTCCCTCCCCTAACCCCCTCCCCCCACCCTCCTCCCCCTCCCTTTCACCCTCCACCACCACCCTCCCAACACCCCCTCCCACCCTCCCCACGCCCCCTCTCGCATTCCACACATTCATTCCCGATACATTCAGTTTTCAAATTGCTCCGGTGCCACCTATTCATTTTTAGAGACGGTTATTAAGTACGACGCCAACAAAGCACTCTTTTTAGGGTGAATTGCCTAATTTAAAAAAAATTAAAAACGTTTCCAAGGCGACAATTGGTTTGCTTTTTTTCTGACGTTTGCAATAAATCGATTTTGTTAAGGACAAAAAACGCATGTAAATAATATCATAACGCCAGAGATTATTCATGACGCCAGAGCTTACCAATATATATAGCCTATAGTACTGGAAAATAACGTAGCTTTATATTAATGAAGGAATTTTTTAAATCCATTTAGTAGTTTTTGCGTGAAAGAGTAACAAACATACATCCAGACATCCATACAAACTTTCGCCTTTATAATATTAGTAGGAGGATGAATGCTGTGTATTTCTTATTATTTATATGTATCTAATGTAAAAGCCCCGAAAAAGGGCGTCAATAAATAAATAAAAAAATACATTTTTATTTCAACCTTCATCGCAGCGTCGGCGTTGTCACTGATCAAAGAAAACATGAGAGCCATGCCTTTCCTATAATAAGAACATCACTTGTTGTTAAGAGTTCTGCATTTTAAATAAGTTTTAGCTTAAGATATGGTGAACGTATGGGAACCTGCCCGATACATAATGTATGAGAATTATTGTAATTCCGTAGGACAAAACCTTTTTGTTTTGGTAACACCCTTCGGAAGAATCGAATTGGAACTTTTGGGTATTGAACTGAAATAACCATTTGAATAGATTTTTATCTCGAAAAATACTGTTGGTCATGAAAAAGCTTTTTTATTGAAAAAACAACCTTCCTTTCATTCAAGTCCCGGGCATTATTTGTTACTTGGAGTAATGTTACTTTTAAATTTATAACACAATGTCTTTCAAGTAAGCCCTAACTTTCCATGAAAAGCTTTTATAGCCCTAAACACTATCAAAGTAGAAAATAATATTTATGTGGTACAGTATTTAAACCTCATGAAAGCAATAATACAATGTTCTTGAAAATATATTTATTTAAAGTGGAAGCTTTTACACGTAGGCTCTATGGAACGGCCGCTCTTTGGGAGGGGGGTATGGATACAGCAGTCCTTGAAACCATCATCTCTGGCGTAAGTCACCCCAAGTAGTTCGTTACGTTTGGTGACTTAGCAGGGATGCCCGGGGTCATGGGGCGATATTTGTTTAGATCATAGTGACCTTGGATTTGCCCACCTAATGCATGGCAGGCAGGATAAGGAGAGACTGGTCGAGTTAGACCTTTTGACCTCTCCAGCCGGACTCTCTCGACCCATCACCTTGCACCGCTGTGGAAGGGATGGATTCATACGTCCGTCATTCCTGGACACATTGATCCCCAGATTCCAACCCACCCTCATACCTTATTCCTTTCCAGAACTTCTCCTATCCTTTCTTTCCAAAAAAAAACCTTCCACAAAGCATCCCCAGAGATTTTTTTCTGGGCCTCGGCAGAAAACCTGGGTAAAATACGAATGAGACATGATTTATACACGGTGTCCGGAAACTCGTAGTACAAACGGGAAACTGGTATATCTACATCACGTTCGGAGTCGATTTGTGATATAACTTTTTTGATTTGAGCTTTCGTTTTCGAGTAAATCGGGTCCGAAGTTGGAATTTCTTTGGTTAAATTTGAAAAATTTTTTCACTAGGGGGTTGATTGCAGCTGTGTAATGTCTTATAAAATGCATTGAAGGGTAAACCGGGCTCAAAATTTTTATTTTAACCCATTAGTTGCCCAAAAAATGGAAAAATAGGAAAAAAATAATATTAAAATCGAAATGCTCAGATCGAAAAAAAAAAGTTTTTTGGGTTCTCTACGTGATGTAGATTCACCAGTTTCCCGCTTGTACTACGAGTTTCCGGACACGTTGTATAGTTGCGATGCCGCAGAGAGTGATTGTATTGCATTTTTTATGTATTTTTATTTTTATTATCTCTTTATCTGTTTAAAAATCATCTGTTATGAATTAATTGTACTACCAAACATATAAAAGCCCTCTGGACGTCGAATAAATAAATTTAAAAAAAAATATTCTGCTTAATGAGGTGCCTTTGAATACACTTTTTTTTCTTGTCTGGTGCTTATACGAATACGTCTGAAGGTTTTCCGGCATGAGCGCGCCACATAAAGCTGTCATAAAGCAAGTGAGGGAAACATGGATTTTACAAAATTACCCCTTGCTACCCCCTACCGCTACCAAAATTCCTTCCTCTATCCCTCCCTCATCCCCCACCCCTCTGTCACCCCTCCCCTGCGCGTCCGTTCCCGAATTCATTTTAATGATGGTGTACTTAAAAACTTCCTTATTATTTTAACATTTTACAAAAAAAAATTACTTCGAGTTTGACAAACATTAACCCCCTTTGAATTGTGGCTGCATGATGGCATATTTTAAAACGCATGTTTATATTGTGTAAAGGAAATAATCTGAACTAGGAGGTCGTACAACTCTACCTGTATATTTTATTTACATTAAAA
Organism: Limnephilus marmoratus; assembly: GCA_917880885.1. NCBI lineage: Eukaryota > Metazoa > Arthropoda > Insecta > Trichoptera > Limnephilidae > Limnephilus > Limnephilus marmoratus. The sequence continues at coordinate 12,943,563 of OU862918.1, read as the reverse complement.
TCAAAAATATATTTTTTAATCACTCCTCGCCACTGATCACACGTCGCGATGGGTTCACGTTATACACGCGCCGTTTCGCGTGTTGCCATGCTGCTGAAGCGAGGCAGAGTGCTTATCGCGTGATCCGCCTGACTATATCTGACTGCTCAATTGCGACGTGTGATGAAAAAGTATTTTTATTGTTTTCAATATAAATATATATACATGTATAATACGGCCGACGTGGTTTAGCGGTAAGGCTCTTCACTCGCAATCCGGAGGTCGCGGGATCGAATCCCGGCGTGGCAACTAAATTTTAAGTGATTATTTTGTGTTATTTCACAATTAAATGATTTGAAATAATATATTGTATATTTGCGGCACGTTCCAGAGTGAAAGATACTCTCAGTATGTCCTAGTGTAATACCACCATTCTAAATTGAAACGTTGCTTGAAATGGCTTTCAGCCGTGTTTGGTGACCAGACCTGAATAGCCAGGTACTTCCCCACCTTTCTCTTCCCATCTCCTTCCCATCCCGACTACCTTCAGCCTCACAACATACTCCAATCGGGGATGCCATAGTCTCACTGGCTCCAGACGGGAGCACTTGGACTCTTGTGCGGTATGCATATAAAAATACATAAAATAACAATATATCAATTACAGTTATTCAATTATATATTACTTCAAATATGTTCAGGAAACGTTTGGTAAAATTCTTCGGGTATGTACTGTTACAGCCTGAATATAAACATATATTGGGTGTAAAATGTACGAAATTCGGTCAGTGAAATAAGAAAATTCAACGATTTTTCGTTATTGTTATTGTTTCCAGACAGCTTCAGTCGGTTGGGAGGTGGGTGGGGGGAGGGTGCAGGGGGATACTGGGAAATAATTAGATTATCTTTGTGGTTTATGAATTGTATGCTTTATATCCTGAAATACGATTTCTCACGCTCCAAAAAATTACGATTCTTCTTGTGAAAACGTATGTTTGGCTATAAACGTGGCAAACAGTGTTTTTAAAACGAAAAAGTGTTATTTTTTTAGCTCCGCTCCGTTAGTGCACATTCATAATAATATAACACAAAATATACACAACTCACGCGCTGGTTCTATTAGTGACATAGCGTACAGTTTTTAGTAGCAGATTTAATTTGGGCTTCTACACTTTTGTATGTGATTCTACAAAATAATTCTAAAAGTTCTCCAAACGGGGAAATTTTAAAACCCATTTGGGAAAAGTTGAGAGTTTGAATAAAGTTTTAAAGAGAAGAAGGATGCTAGATGCCTGAATATTCTGATCTGGTCACCAAACAATATACATACGTAATTAAAGGTAATTTCAAGTAACCAGATTGTGAGTGTATCTTTAGAGTTTTCATCAACATTCGTGTAATGACTATGCATGTACTATCGTGTAATGTATGTATACGTTTTATATCAGCGTTTTATTAGAAGATGAAAAAGTTCCACCTGACAATTAACCGAAATTCCTAATATTATGTAAATCAAAACTCAAACACGCTCTAGAGTCCAAGCTTCCGAAATGAGGTACTTGAGAGGAGTGGCAGGGTTTATGAAATGGGACCATGTAAGAAACACGACGATCCGAGATGATCTTAACATTGAACCACTGCTACTCTTCATAGAAAAATCGCAACTGTGGTGGCTTGGGCATGTACTAAGAATGTCTGATGACCGAATTCCGAGGAAGATACTGAGTGCGATTCCAGAGGGTGGACGTCCAGTGGACCGCCCCAGACAGTTGGGCGAAGCAACTCCAGAAACTGTGTGAGGAGAGGATGAGTCTACCATGGACAGATGCCGAACAATCAGTACAAGACAGGAACGTATGGAGGAGCATTGTCGATGCAATGGGTCCCCGACCCGAATAAGACAAGGGAAAGAAGATGATGATGATGATGTAAATCAAAACTGTATGTAGATTGTAGATAATTATTTATGTAATAAAATAAAACTATTGCTTTGTTTGTAACAAATATTTATTTCTTCAAATTAATAAATTACTTCGTTTTTACCACTTTTATTGTTTACAAAACCGACATGTTTCGAAACATGTCGAATTATATTTAATCATAGTGTAATTTGTAAATTTCATTCTTATGTAAAAGCCCCGTAAAAGGGCGTAAATAAATAAATAAATAAATAATGTTAAAAAAAAAAAAATAAAATAAAATAAAATAAAAAAATAAAAAATGGTGCCACAAAATAAGTTTGCTGTGTTAGAAGAAAGAATTTATTTCTTTAATTTTTTTAATACCGACTGGTTTTGCTTAACACAAGCATCTTTAGGGTACACAATTAAACAATTTAAAAAATACATTGTGTGAGCTAATATACATACACAGAAAGAGACAATACATAAAATAAAGGAACAGTGAGAAAATATGGAATTTAAATCTTACATGGTAATAAAGAGAAAGAGACGGATATCCATTTTAGCTCTTTCTCTCTATTATTATGTAAGATTTTCTACTTTTCTTGTTCCTTTAATTTATGTTTAGTCTTTTTCTGTATATATATATATATATATATATATAAGTTCATACAACGTACGCGTATTTTTCGAACAATGATTTTATGCCCTGAAATTGCTTAATTTCAATTATATGTCAAAGCACCAAGTGTTTTCTACCAAAATATGATTACTTGTTACTAGCCGTAGTCTCTGACGTTTCTCAATCTTTTCCGAACATTTTAGAAATTTAATGTAAACAGTGGTCTTTCTCGTGTTTTGAAAGTCACGTGCAAAAAAAATAATTAGTCCTAGAATAAAATTGAAGATTTGTATACAAATCAAATCACAGACACTTTATGTAAATACATAGATATTCAACATTCTTCTCTAGGCGTTTACTGTTGCTATTCCGAAATTCACACCACGAAGTAAGGTAGATATTTTAATTTAATTTATTTTTCTAATTCGCTAAATTGCTTTTGTAATCATACTCTAATCATCAATATACATTAGTGAAAAAATCATATTTGTTTTATAAATTAAGAAAAGTCCAAAAGATTGGCCAAACTATTTTGAATGAGTAGAACTTTGGCAATCTTAATTTGAAAGCTTTTGTGTTGTGGAGTGAAAGCGATGAAAGAAGGGAACGAGGGAAGATTAGATAAAATCTCGGAAATCTTACTTTTTCAAATCGGGTTACTAAACAAAGCTTAAGCCATTTCAAGTCTATTATGTATTTCGCCTGAGAAATCTTTTAATCTTGATGCGTCTATAATGAAAGAAATTTCTTCTATAGTTGTACTAATTTCGATATCAGGCAACATTAAAAAATATTCTTTTTCAATTTAATTTCTAAAAGGTTTAGTTTGTGTTTTAATTCGATACTTATAACTTTGCAAGCGTCTAAAGAAGCTAAAAAACAAACCACCATTCAAATTTTGTATTAGCGATGTTATTGACTGCTGTGTCATCTGCCTGTATTATGCCGTATTAAGGTTCCTTCTTCTTTAGCCAATTTTTCGCACGGCGTTGTCATATGACACATCGTTATCTAAAGACAGAGGAAGCGCAACACAGCATATAACCATAGACACATGTAACCCAAAAGTTATGATAATAGGTTCAAATCATATATGAAATGGGGTTATTTAAACCTGTGTCATAAGCAAATAAAACCCTTTATTCTCATAAAACCTCATTTTATTAATATGAGTTGTATGATTTTATATTCATATATATATTGAAAATGAAATGAATTTCTGAACATCGTGTTTTAGATTTCCCATTTATAAAAAAAATGGATAGTGCTTGCTTGAATGTGGGGAAGTTATCGTCGCTACACAGTATTTTTTATTTATTTTAATTTTATCTATAAAATACATACATATCCAGTATAGCGGATCCTGGACCTCTCTGCGGACTTCTCTTGGAAACTTGGAGTTGATTTCTACCCTCCTGGACCCTGACTCTTCCCTTCTGGACCTCCACCCTCGCAGTTCACCAGCTTTCTCCCGGCATCTAGCAGCTACAAAGGACTACCCGGCGCCCTATTTTCACAGTCTGTGTAAGAAGACGGGGACGTCTCTTACAAACATATTTAAAGTAAAACATATGGTTCTTAAAACTAATAACAATACATTAATTTCTTTTAACGAAACTACCCAACTCAATAGAATAAACATTTCTCGTGTTTGTATTTTGGAGTAGTGCTGTTGTAAAATGCGAGAAGGTACAGAAAGTATGTTATTACAAGTAATTATATTAGAAAATATATTGATCCATTTATACAGTACAGTGTAAGAATGAAAAAAGAGAGTAACATATCGAGTATTTATTATAATATTATGTAAAATAATAGTAATAAAACTTCTTTGACTAAGCAGTTTCATGTAATTGGTTTATCGATTTGTCGATTAATGGGGCCAATATCTTTCTCCGATGTGTTGAACTGACGGGATTCCATGATGGGGATATTTCTGGAGCTGTTGATTCTTTCCCTCATTCCTATCACCTTGGTTTTTATTAGGCCTGCAAATTTAGGAAATCGCCCTCACGTGAACACAGACTTGGCACTACCATGCTTGAGTAGTCCGAATATCGTGCAGCATACATTATTGTATTGCAATCGAAGCCTTTCCAAGATTCTCTTTTTGAAATTGGCAAGGAGCTCGCGAATGTAGGCACAAGATGGTCCAGAAAGTTATAAGAAAAGCGTCGTTTTCACCTGTGAGCCGCAAAGTCAAAATCTTCTACTAAACTGCGAGATTTTATACTCAGAGTTCGTCTCGGCCTGTCGATGTCATTATCGTCTTTGGCGTATTTTGTCGGAAGGTAAAAATATTTCCGCTTTGCAATAAAATCTAAAAAAATGGCTGAACACAACCGAAAACTAAAATCTGTTTTTGAAAGGTGATGAAAGACACTTGGAAATTTTATAATTCTGAATTAAAAAATTTAAACACATAAATTAAATTGTGAATATATTATAAAAAATTGAATACTTTGGGAATTGATTATTATAAGCGATAATTGTCAGCCTGAAACACTCATTTACATTGAAAAATCTTCCGAGAAAAGATACTTGCCGCCAACGGGACTTGAACCCGTGTCCTTCTGATTGCCGGTCGGATGCTCTGACCACTGAGCTATGGCGGCTTATCAAATACCCGCCAAATATTTCAATATATACTGGTGTTTCATTCAACAATTACCGGCGTTTTCAATGTAAATGAGTGTTTCAGGCTGACAATTATTGCTTATAATAATTGTTACCCTTTGTGCTATGCATAAAAATCTTGTCTAAACGTTAGTTTATAAATTAAAAAAATAATAATTAATATTTGATAAGTTTAAGTATTTCCCCAATAAATGCAGACATAATTTGTCTCGACGCCACCTAGCGCGGGATTTAACACTAACAATTTCTCTCTCGCAAAAATAAAGTTGGTTGTTTTCAGGTGGAAAAAATATAATAAGCAATAATATTGTTGAATGAAACACTAGTATATATTGAATTATTTGGCGGGTATTTGATAAGCCGCCATAGCTCAGTGGTCAGAGCATCCGACCGGCAATCAGAAGGACACGGGTTCAAGTCCCGTTGGCGGCAAGTATCTTTTCTCGGAAGATTTTTCAATGTAAATGAGTGTTTCAGGCTGACAATTATTGCTTATAATAACTTTGGGAATTCTTTATTAATTATTTTCACATGAAAAAACAAAATTATATGTGCCTAATAAAATATGTGTATGTTTTAGTAATTTTAATAAGAAAAAACGTAAGTAGATCCATTTTTAAATGTATTTATATATAATTTAATATGTTTCATAAAATAAATACGTAATTTTCAAAACATAAAAACGTTTTAAACGACTCACATTACATTTTTTCTAACTAAAATAACCAAAACACGTACACATTTTATTAGGCAAATATATTATAAACGCTATCTTCAACTTTTTTGTTGTGAAAATACCTACTTAATAAAAAATTGGCAAAGTTTCGTTTTTTTTTTTCAAATTGCGATCGGAAACTTTCGTTTCATAAAGGTCTACATTTTATTTTGTGGCCAATATTTATATTTGAATATAAAGGGCAGTGATTTTCTAAAGCCGTTTAGATCACTTTTCTAACCATAATAGTAAGGGAGACACAAAGATTTCTATAAATTAGCCTTAGATGTTAACTTACCGGTGATGATGTAATGAAGTATTTGGTTACTTCAACCAATTTTAGGAGCTCGCCGTTCAATAAAAGCTGGTGAAATGTTTTTGGACTCTACCTGTGATTGATGAAAAGTGCTGTTTTTTCGGAACGTACCTATGTAGTTAATGTTTTAAGCGAGAACTCGTCACAATCCTTCAACATTTCTCCGTTCTTTTCTTAACATTGTCCCCTAATTACCTTATTGCCGGTGCCATCAGAGCCATGACGCATTTTCTTCGAATATGGCAGCATACCCCAACGTGGTTTAATCTTATTGGTTAATAGATGAGTTCATCCATGGTAATTAAAAAATACTGTGGACATGCGTCTTCCTTGTCTGACCCCGCTTTTCGGAAAAAGGGTTCGGATAATCGTCATTTCAATTTCATTTTTCCAGGTTTGTTTGCCAAGAATTTGTACTACCTTCCGCTGTAAGCCTCTTCCTTTGGTAAGCCTCTTCCTTTAAGATTGTTCTATAATAAGGGGTTAAAGACCCTGTTGACTGCCTTAGTGTGATCCAGAAAGCAGGCGTAAGTAAGTATTATTTTCTTCCCACAATATTCCAACGCTCATTTCACGCTGAATACAGCTATATCCTGATAGCACTCCTTTTTCAAAACCATTTGATTATCTCTCGGTTTTACGTGGGAGCCGACATGATATAAAAGAAATATTTTGGCGATGGATATGCGGCAGCGAACGACTCAGCTATTTTAAATCGCGAAATCATTCATATTGGCTCCTCACATGCCAATACCGATCCAAAAACATTTTCACCTAGTCACCAAGTGCCGGTACATATTGATAGGAACTATTCTGTTCCGGATTGCCGACGACGTAACAGCTCGTAAATCTTTACTTGTTCGCTCCCAATTTTCATATACGAATATTTTGTAAATATAAATTATGGTACGGATGTAAATTTTTATAATAAACTTGTAAGTACAGTATTATTGCTTATTTGATTTATACATCATACATCTTATCCCCCCGTAGATATCTGACAATACGGAACTCCAGTGAAAATATTATGGCTTTAAAAAATATGTTCATAAAGACCTGTAAACGCAGATTTTGAATATAGGTATAAGTTTTATTTAATAATTTTAAACGCAGAGTTTTAAAAAAAATTATTAAATATTCCATTTTTTATCGGGTCGTAAAAACAAGCCGTCAAGTTGGCATTATTGAAACCTTTAGTGGTGACGTCACTGTTAATCGTGTCGTGACGTCACCGTAAAGTCATTGTTTGGGAATGTAGATGGAATGTACATAGGTATGACACAAGCCATCCTATTAATTTATTCGTTTATTTACATACTGTTTATAGAGATTTAGTTGTTGTATTAATTGAAATATTATTTCGGTCTAAATAATGTTTCAAAAATAAAGGTATCTCTTGTTAGTTTATCTCTATTATTGAGATTATTAAAAACTACTGCACAAAAAAAATGGTAATGCTACTTCTAGGGAGAATACTTCGAACAACGAAATTCAAAATGGCGGCAGTTGATCAGCTGATTGCCCGATCCTATAATAACTAACATACGTATTAACTTTTCAAGAGTGATGACCTCACTCGATTCAGCATACATATGGTGGTTTTCGGGGGATCTTGAAAAATTAAAACTTTGACAGTTATTTTAACTATAAAAACTAACTCTAAAAATAAAAATGCAGTTATTTAAGTTAGAAGGTCATTAAAAAAAAATTTCATATAAAAAATTGGACTGGAGTTTTCTATTCTTTAGATTTTATTATCGGTGTGTTTATTGTCTTTGTCAAATCTTTGGGTGAATACTGGAAAACCATACTTTATGAGATCAGTGAAAAGTGTTGATGGTAGTATCAAAATTGCTTACCTTGCATTTGAAAAATGTTCGAGCACTGCTGATGTTTCGGCATATTCATGTTTCTGATGCCATTTTTATGATAAATCTAATTTAATCTAATGTACCGAATAATAAAAAAAAAAATTAACACTACAATAGGCTATAATGGACGTACCTACCTAAACTTTCCAATTATTCAATAATAACATATTTTTAAAATTAAAATTTAATATTTAATTTTTTTCTACAAGATTATGTGTTATTTAAGTAAGAAGGTGCGTTAATATGAAAAAATATTTCCACCACAAAAATGCAAAATTGACAAAAGCTATTTCTTCGATAAAGCAATAGATCTTACGCCTCGCAGCTTCTCACTAACACGTTATTCGTATTTCACTTAAATTTTATTAAAAGATGTGAAAAAACTAGGTGATAGTTTTCGAGAAACCCTTATATTTTATGCCAGAATTTTACGCCGGCATATACATATAAAAATCTCTCGATGTATGGTGAGATAATAAAAGTTTAGTGCTGGGAGGGATTATATGTTGCGCATATAAACGTTATGAAATATGGTCTACGTTCTACGTGGAAGGGCGAGAACGTACTTCAACCCTTATGCCTAGGGTTTATGCCTATGCAGCTTTCACACAGGTCCAAAGGGTGAGAATCTCAAAACGTGTTGGGAGGTTGCACGTTTGAAGACACGGCGAGATTTAGAGCTTTATTAGATTGAAGCAATACTGAGATTGGAAAATGTGGCAACAACTTGTTTTCTTCAGACGTTCATCGCATTTTAGGATTTGTGAAAATAAATATTTTATATCTGCCAAATTTAATAAGAAAGTACTTCTCATGCCTGTCATTCATCAGATAATGCCACTATACAAATAGCATAACACCATAAAAGCATCGCGCTTCTAGCCTGGGTGTTAACGTGATGGTTAAGTTTGATGAACACTACGTAAACGTTTTTTGTCGTAATGAATAATTGAAAATGAATCTTCAGCACTCAATTTTTTTGTAAATACTACTTACTATATGAGAACCCAAAATTATTTCTAAAATGAAAATATTACATGTTTTCATTAATTTAAGCAATTAAATTGTACTGATTTTGGCACAAAATTTTGATTCAAAATGCATTTAGAGAACTTTATGTAGAGAGTGAATGGGCTCGATATACTTTTAGTAAATATTTTAGTGTTCTGAACCTCTCAGCTCAAAGGAATGGACAGTATACTAAAGTTCACCATGTGAAAACAGCACCGGTGTGGGAAATGAAAATGAATTCATAATTATTATGAACTTATCTGGTATAGTGTGTCAAGTGTCATAATTTCTTGATAAAAAGGAACAATGTGCCCTTCCGTCTTAAAGTTCATCGAAGGAAGTTGCGGTATTTCCCAGAAATTATGAATTCAGGTCGCGTTTTCAGTGTGGTATCGTTTCGCGAGCTTTTGTGCCCCTAGCCATCGTACAACTCGATATTGCTTGGTGCCTAAGCGAGGTGAATATTTACCCGATAAATGTACGCAGAATTTTACGATTCACCCGCCGAGATAACGACGTATTTTAAATTCTGTACAGGGACTCCGAGATTTTTATGTAAAATGTGATGTGACGATCGTAAAAAATTATATTCTTCACCTCTCAGTTATTCGGTAGTCTGAAATCGAAATCCTTCAATTTCCTTCAATCTAATAATAATAATAATAAATTTGGACAACTTATATAGCGCTGTTTTTGCGAAAAATCGCCTCAAGAGCGCTGTACAAATTAACATGGATTTTACATTAGAATTTACTTAACTTAGGAGGCTAGATAACAACTCGTCTTGCAGCTATCAAGCGCATGGATTATTGAAATTCTAGCCCCCCGATAAATTAAATAAAATATCTTTTTATACGTATGTATTTCAATTTACTTAACTATGTAGGGGGCTAGATAACCACTCGTCTTGCAGCTATCAAGCGCATGGACTGTTGGAATTCTAGCTCCCCAATAAATTAAATAAAATATCTTTTTATACGTACGTATTCTAATTTACTTAACTATGTAGGAGGCTAGGTATCAACTCGTCTTGCAGCTATCAAGCGCATGGATTATTGGAATTCTTGCCCCCCAATAATACATTTACCTTCTGTATTTAATAATCTACTTAACATCCTTAGTCTAACTTAATCTAACTTAATCTACTTAATCTAACTTAACCTAACTTAATCTTACTCACACATACTCAAAACATATATGTATTTAATAAATCTGCAGTTCATAAAAACAATTGCAAAGAAACCATAAAAATAACACGTAATCAACGCTAACGAAAATGTATATATACTCGTAATACACTGTGATAATAAATCGTCACTGTGAACTGTTAATTAATAAAGTTTTTAATTTTTCATTTATCACTCCATACGTACGGCACAGGTAGAAACCGAAGGGCGCGGGCTCAGTCCCATGACTTCCTAGTCCATGTGCTTAGGGGCGGGGGGCAGGCGCGGGCGGTTGGCAGCGGGGGCAGCTAGGGATGCAGAGATTGCAGAGGTCATCAGTTGGTTTTCTTCTCTGGTGCGTTTCTTAGAAGGCCGCTTCGGTGGCCCACACACCGAACGGGTCATATGGTCCACAGTCGTAAATACAGCGACTGCGGGCGTAACAGCGAGCAGCGGGGTTGCAGTAAAGGTGCGGGGGGTGCGCAGGGGTACGGCTATGACACCCAATAACCGAACAAATGACCACATCTGGTAAATGTTCGCTACCGATCCTGGGTTTGAAACACTTCGCATCTAATGAATCACGATAATATCTGCACATATTCTTAAAATTCGTTATACGTCCACACTGCTTACGATAAAATTATTTTGAGTTCACATATGTAATGTTCACAGAGTAATAAACATTATTTGACACTTTTAAGGTCTCAAAATGTTAATTATCCCTCTTATTTAATAAGGGATAACGAGACCGGCCAGAATGCGTCAGGCTGCTCCGAGCGCCTGACGCATTCTCATCTAAGACTGGTAGTACAACAAAAATCTGGTACACATTATTTATTTGATTGTTCAATGAAACTTCTTTTCAAATGTTAACAATTTATACATTTTATTTAATTCTGCAACTGTACGAATGAAGTTTATATTATTACATAACAATGATACGTTAAATTTTTAGATTTGATTTTATCTATTATAAATAATAAAATCGATTTTAATATACATCGCGAACCCACATGCTCTGACACAGTAATTCATACAACCACCCTGTCTCACAACCCTGTCTCCAACCACCCTGTTTCACAACCCTGTCTCCAACCACCCTGTCTCACAACTCTGTCTCGAACCACCCTGTTTCACAACTCTGTCTCCAACCACCCTCTCTCATAACCCTGTCTCCAACAACCCTATCTCACAACCCTGTCACCAACCAGCCTGTCTCGTAACCCTGTCTCCAACCACATTGTCTCATAATCGTGTCTCCAACTACCCTGTATCATAACCCTGTCTCCAACTACCCTGCCTCACAAAAACACTACGCCATCCATTTCACGATTCACTGCCTATTAACTTTCCATTCTTTATCTTTACATATAAAAATTAATATTTCTTTGTTTGCCCATATGCGTTCCCATACCATTAATTCGATTGTGACTATGTTGGTTTGTTGGTTAGTTGTGCACACACCCGCAAAGATTTCTGTATATAATGGTGAGCTCTGGCTTTATGAAATTTGTATAATCATTTTTCAATAGGTGGCACGCGAGTTGTTAGAAAAATGTATATATTTCATAAGTTTAGCGGCAGAAAGTGAAGGTTTGGTGTCAAAGGGGATGTTTGAGGGAGTGGGAGGGTTGGGGATGGTGGAAGAAGAATTCGGGACCATAACGGGTCGAGAATGGAATGGAGCGGGAACGGGGACGCATGGGAAAGGACACGCAGGGGAGAGGTGACGGTGGGGAAGGATGGAGGGGCAGAGGGAGGGATTTCAAAGGAGACATGGGAAAACCTTATGAAAACACTTCGATTAAAACAACAGAATTAAAACACGAAAAATGTCTTCCTTTGAGTGGCATTGTAACGTATGCCAGCTACTCGGTGGTGTCTAATAATAATATCCTTTCTAAAAATTATATAATAAAACAATTTGTTGTAAATAACGGATATTAGCTAAATGAAAAAAATGACTTTGTAAAAATACCCTATTTAATCAACCTGTTTAGAAAACTAAGTTTTCTTCGTCAGGATAAGATGAATATTAAAAATAACAAAAGGTAAACAAGTGTAGTCGAATAAGATCTATAGACAAAATAAAAAAGGGAGAGGTGATTAATTACATAAAATTATCATAAAAATAATTATACGGAATGACATATAAAAATTATTTTAGAATGTATAAAACTTGCATTTTTATATATAATAAAAACTTGGAAGAGATCAGAAATGCAATTTGATATTGGAAAAAGTAGATAGTAAACGTTCTATTCATTCAAGGAAAATCACAAAGCACGAGCAGAAACGTCCAACTAGATTGTTACAAATGGTTGCATTTAACAACGTGATAAATGGATTAGCTTCGAGAGAAGTGCCAATGCAATTCGGTGTCAATTATTAGTTTCTCCGACAAACTACAGCATGCCAATAATTTACTCATTTCTAATAAAACAACATTTTCCATCAATTATTGTGGCTTTGACAAATTTCAATTTTGTAAACTATCAATTTTTTTGTCGCAGTCTGGAAATATTATGAAAATTAAAAATTGTGACGACACAAATTCTCGCTCATGCTCGAATTCTTTTTCGTTCTCACCTTAAAATTTATATATATACAGGGTGGGGCAGAGAGGAGTTACTAGTTTAAAAAAATCACTGAAGGCCCCCTAGACCAAGCATAGGGGCGGGGCGGGTGCCGTTAGGTCGGGGAAATGATGCCGTTTTTTTGCATGATGTTTTGAAAATGATATCGTCTGGCATAGCGGTCTTGGCGGGCAATACACATATTGAGCCTTTCAAAGAAGTTTTCGGCCACTCTTCCCAGTATACCTTGTGGAATTTCAATGATGACGTCCTGAATTGCCTCGTTCAGAGCTTCAAGGGTTCGAGGTTGAAGTTTATTTACCTCAGCTTTGACGTATCCTCACAGACAAAAGTCACTTGGGGTCAAATCGGGAGAGCGAAGGGGCCATGGAATATCCCCCCGCAAAGAGATCAGGTGACCTGGAAAGAGCTTTTGCAAAATTTCGCATGAACGATGGACAGCACGAGCCATGGTTTTATCTTGTTGAAACCAGAAAGCTTCTGTGTCGTGTTCCTCGCCATACTCTTTAATTTTGGGACGCCTAAGGTTCTCCAACATCTCACAATATTGAGATGAATAACTGAATGATTAATCCTTTGTCGCTAGTGCACAAAACAGGGCTGACGGATACAGAAGATATGATTGCAATGCACGCATCTCTAGGTTTCACAAAATCTTGTGGGCTCAATTCCCGTGTATGCATCATCTTGTAGGGGTACAAGTGAAGGTCTGAGTGTAAAATTTGCCTGATAATTCTGGACGATATTCCAAGCGAAGCAGGCATGTTTCCGCACTGCTCGGGTTGGAGACTCTTCAATTGACGCTCTTACTACCGCGTATTTTTAGGTGTTTGCACACTTTTACGTCGCTCAACTGGTATTTTAGGATCTGCAGTTCCTGTCCACAATACATTACTGATCCATTTCCGAATGGTTTTAGGATCAGGAACACAGTTATTACGGTTTAACTCTAACCGGACTCGGAAAGCCCCATGCGTAGCCACAACGCTTTCTCTGTTTTCAAATAACGTCTCCACAACAAAGACCCGGTACTTACCTGACCACGACATGGTCACTATCATAAACGGCATCATTTCCCCGACCTAACGGCACCCGCCCCACCCCTTTGCTTGGTCTGGGGGGCCTTCAGTAATTTTTTGTAACTAGAAACTCCTCTCTGCCCCACCCTGTATATAGACATTTTGTCGTTCACATTTATTAAATAATAATAAAAAGATTTAAAAATTATAATTGTATTTTATAAGGGTCTTCCCTGTTTCCAGGACATCAATTAATTTGTTTTTCATAGCAGAAGTTTTCCAGAACTCAGTGGGTAGGTAGGTAAATAACGAGTCCCATATTTATACAGATGATATCATAATTAAAACCTGATTAGCTTTTTTGGATTTCTGTGAATTTTTCAAGATACTGTTTGTTTTGAAAGAATTTCCTAGTATAAAAAAATAAATCTACAAGCGTTCCACGACAATTTTTAAACAAGAATTTAAATTGAACTTTTAATTAAACGCAGTAATTAAAAATTATGTTGGTCCTTTTGCTATCAAATCAAAGAAAATATTAATTAATTTGGATGATTTTTTCCCCAATAATAAATCTAATTTAGTCCCAAATTAAGCCATTTTTATTATCAGCACTGAAGGTTTATTAGGGTTTTAAGGAATGGCGGTCCATGAGTTTTCAGTAAGCTAGAGCGCTAAGATTGAAAAATATGACGTTATTGACATTGTTGTAGCTGAAAATGAATTTTATTTTTTTTCAAAATTTCTTGTATCAAGATCTTCAGGATTCTTTCAGACATCGCCGCATTTACAAACTGAAAGATCTTCATGCAAAAAGTTGAAATTTTGAAAAAAAAGTAGTTTTCAATCTTAGCAATCTAGCTCACTGAAAACTTACGAACCGACAATGGTTTGTAGGTAGGTTGTACGGAAATTGGTCTATAAACATTATTTTTGACTAAATTGCGCTTTGCGAAGTAAGAATTATTAATAATTCGATTAGTAAATAGTTCTTAATTTATTTAAAAAGCTTTAATAAATCACGTATTTATTAAAAACTAGCAGACCCAGCCACACGTTGCTGTGGCTAACGAAACACAACGCCGTTACTCAATCTTTATAAAATCCACACCACCCGCTTGCCAGCTGCCCGCTGCCCGCTGCCTGAATTGAATATTTGAATTTATCGGCTTTTCCCTACTATATTGTAATAAGTATGTATTATACATAAAAACTAATTAACTCGATACAATGCTTGCAATGCAACACTGGATATTTGAAAAGGGAAAATCAAATAGCTACTTACTCTAGGACATCTATTTTCCAATTTCTTCCGTAGAACGAATTTCAAATGTGACTATAGTACGGCCCGCCAGCCGATTTAAATCGCACAAAAATATGTTTTCTTTAAATTTCTCGGCTTTTCTCTAATATAATTTACATGTATTATACATATAAACATTCCTCTTCAATCACTCTATCTCTTCCTAGAGTGGAAGATACTATCAGTATCGCCCTGGTGTAAGACCACTATTCAGAATTGAAACGTTGCTTGAAAAATGGTTTTAGCCGTATTTAGTGACCAGATCTGAATAGCCAGGTACTTCCCAACCTTCCTCTTCCCCACCTCCTTCCCCTCCCCGCTACCTACAGCCTCACAGCATACCCCAATTGGGGATGCCATAGTCTCACTGGCTCCAGATCAGTTGAGATTCTTGTGCGGTATTCACTATAAAAAAAAAAAAAAATCGTATGAAAATCCGTTGCGTAGTTTAAAAGATTAACGCGCACATACATTTTGAACGACTTCATTTTATACTATGTAATGATGATGATACATTAAAAAAAATGTACAAACATTTTTTTTTTAATTATGTGCTATTTCTAATGGAAGACGCTTCTGGGTTGCCTTAGAAAGGCTTTTTCGAACTTTTTGCGTTGAATTGTGGTTTTAAATATCTTCAGTTTCCCTTTCTTGATTAACTTTGTTAAAAAACATGATCAGCGGTTTTCTAGTCTCTATCTTACAACAATTTTAGTCGAGGTCAAGAGTTTCAAACTTTTGCAATTATTTTCTTCGGTGGGCGACTTTCATTTTACTCGGACTTCTAGTTCGACACTTGCAACATAAAATTTTCAATATCTACCAAGTAGCAAGATTATCGTTAACGAGATTTTATAATAAAAATGGATCAGTGCTTTATATCACACGTGGACACATGTGCACTTAGTATAGCTGCTGGGATTTGATTTATTTGCAAAGCATACGCTTTACTATAATAAACCTTTCAAATATATTAAAACACTATCAGCCTTACTAAAAAAAAAACCACAGCACGGCCGATAACCTGTGTTGCTGCAGCAACATGAATAAAACAACAATACACTAAAACACGAAATATTACTAATAAGGTTTGTTCTTAAAATGTATTTTAAATCTGGCAATAATGTAAATTTTTATAGTGTACATAATAAATTGTTTGTTTTCCAACATATGCGCTAGGTGGCGGCGCCTGCGCATTCGTCTTTCGCGAAAAAAAATCACTCTTCGGATGTGTGTGCAATATTACTGAAATTTGATCGCAATTTCTATTTATATGACTAATTCACCATTATATTCGTATAATTGATATATTTACCGTGTTTTTTGTGGTATTTAATAAGTTTTAGTCAAGTTATGATAACAATAATCATGCCTTGAAAATTGAAATGTGAAAAAGTATTTTATAGTAACACAGTAGTGTTAATAGACTAATTCACCATTATATTCGTTTAATTGATATATTTACCGTGTTTTTTGTGGTATTTAATTAGTTTTAGTCAAGTTATGATAACAATAATCATGCCTTGAAAATTGAAATGTGAAAAAGTATTTTATAGTAACACAGTAGTGTTTTACGCTTGCAACGGGAGCACGTTACCGCGGTATCATATTCGCGCTTGCAACCGTAACCCTTTCATGGCGATAGAAGATCTAATAAACACGCTGAAAAATGAAGTACAAAAGATACAAACAGTCAAGGACTCTAAAACTAAAACCAACACGGATAAAATTATATTGGATCTCGATAATGAAATAAAATCTACAATACTAATAATGCAAGAACAAATCATACATTTACAAGACAAACTTATTGAAAAAAACGATCAATTGGTGGGAAATATTGAAAAAATTATGAAAACCGCAATAACACCATCCTATGCTCAAGTAGTATCAAAAACCAAAGTTATGCCTCAAGAAGAGAGATTCTCAATCATTATATCGTCAACTAAAAATAATACAAAAGCCGAAGAAATTGAAAATATAATTAAAAAGGAAATAAAATTAAACAACCTAAAGATAGGTATAAACGGTTTGAGGAAAACAAAAGAAGAAAAAATAATAATATCGTGTCCTAAAAAGGAATATGCAAATATCCTAACTGATGAATTAAAAAAACTAAAAAATGAACTGGTGGTAAATGAAGTACAAAAAAGAAGACCTAAAATAATAATAAAAGGATTAAAATCCAATCTTACTGAGGAAGAAATAGTTTGCGGAATAATTAACCAGAACGAAGGAATTGAAGATGTCTACAAGGAAAGTGAAGACAACAAAATCACATTAATAGCGGAGATAAAGAACACAAACATAAATGAAAAACAGCGCCTATTCACTAACTACATCATAGAAACTAGTGGGAAAATGCGAAAAAATCTTCTAGCACTCGGTAAACTAAATATTCAGTTTCAACGAGTAAAAATTGACGACTGCAGCCCTCTGACGCAATGTTTTCATTGCTGTATGTTTATGCATACGGCTAAAAGATGTCTACATCGAACCAACCCTCCAATTTGCCCACACTGCACAGGCGACCACATCCTTTCAAAATGCCCGGAAAGAGAAAATACAACCCCAGCGTGTGTAAACTGCATCAGACAAAACACTAAATATGGAGAAAAAAACCCTACAGACCACACGGCCAACAGTACTTTGTGCAACTATCGAAACAAGATGCTGAAAATTGCGAGAGATCGCATTGACTACGATTAATGATGTATAGTATTATTTACAATTCAAACGAAAACAAAAACAATACTTTGAAGAAATACTTCGATAAACTCGCCCGCAAAGGGTTAGTTTTATTACACCGGTATAATATACGCCGAATCTATACATTTTATACTAATTTCGCAAAAGTGAGTGTAATCCGAGCGCATCGTTATTGTTGTAAGTTATTTTATTACTATCGAATACAATTATTATGGGTCAGTTTATCAAACAAATTTTCGATAGCTATAAATTTTCGAAAAATCTATGTAAAAATCCCCGCAATTTTTGAAACAAATTATTGAAACATAAATATATATCAATGTCAATATTCTATTAAAATATATACCTAATATACTTTCATGACTAACTCACTATTTGAAGATATAGACTCATCTTTCATTGTTTCAGAAAATATCTGTCTATCCAGTTTCGAATGTAATAACTCACTATCAGAAATAGACCCTCTTAAATCATTAACAATCCTTCACTTAAATATTCGAAGCATCTATAAAAATTTTGATCATTTTACACTAGAATTGAATGAGCTGGCCCTTAAACCTGATTGTATTGTATTGTCTGAAGCCAGAATTCGTCCCAACTCAAGTACTTATAATTTACCGGGATACAAATACTTTGTTACATCTTACAACATTAATCAAAATAGTGGAATAGTTGTTTTTGTAAAATGTATTTTTAACGATGTTTCTGTTAATGAAATATTTATCGAACTTGTTAATTGTCTACATATTAAAATCAATATAAAAAATATTTTTTATGATATAATTGCATTATATAGAACCCACAGCTCAAGCATTAATAATTTTACCGAAAACCTGAAAACTTTTATAAATACAAACCGGTTTCAAAATGCAATTATTGTAGGAGATATTAATATCGACATATCTGATGATTTTGAAAACAACAGTAATAAGGAAAAAACTGAATATATTAACACTTTATCAGAACTCAATTTCAAACCATGTATAAAAAAATATACAAGAGAATGTTTTGGACAAAGGCCATCTTGTATTGACCATATTTGGTGCAATACTAATGAAACTGATAAAATAAAATCTGTTATTTGGAAAAATAATATTACTGATCACCACACATGCATTGTAGCTATTAAAACTGATAAAATAAATAAGAATAATTATTGTCGCTATAACTTACCAAAAAATCTTATTAATTATGAAAAATTACAACAATATCTTGAAAATGAAATTTGGGAAACTGTACTATCGTCTAACAATACCGATTTATGTTCACGGAATTTTGAATTGACATTGAATAAGCATATCCAATCCTCCTCTTCCATTGTAACAAACTTTCCAAAGACTAAGTTTAAAAAATTAAAACCGTGGATTACACAAGGAATTATCATATCAATTAGGCATAAAGAAAAAATTTATAAAGAGCTAAAAAAATTTCCTGAAAACAATAAACTGCGCGAATATTTTAAAAATTTTAGAAATAAATTATGTTACATAATCCGGAAAACAAAAGAAGATTTCTATAAAGATAAAATCAATATTGCTGGTAACAACAATAAAAAGGTGTGGCAAACTATTAATGAAATGATCAATAAAAAACCTAAAAATTCAAATATAAATAAAATCTCAGATATTGATAACACAATTTACAATGTCAACACAGATCCATTGAAATGTGCAAATATCTTAAACAATTATTTTGGGTCAGTTGGTGAAAAATTAGCAATTAAAATAAAAAACAGAGATAATGATAATTATAATCTACCAACACCTCCCATTCCTTGTAACACCCTAACACAATTTCAACGAACTAACTCTGATGAAATCAAAGATACTATTAATGAATTAAAAGGAAATTCTTCCCCTGGTTATGACAATATTTCTGTAGAAATACTTAAAAGAAATTCTAACTCACTTTGCAAACCTTTGGCACACATCATAAATACAAGTTTTGTTAATGGCAACTTTCCCTTAAATTACAAAAAAACTATTATTACCCCAATTTTTAAATCTGGGGACCCCTGTCTAAGCAGTAACTATAGGCCAATTTCTCTCACTTCAAACATTGCAAAAATATTTGAAAAAGTTGTAAAAAAACAAATATTTAAATTTGTGAAAGAAAATAACATATTAAATGCACATCAATATGGTTTTAGAGAAAATTTGAGCACTCAAGATGCTATCGTTGATTTAACATCTAAAATATATAAATCTTTAGATAGTAAAAAAAAATGTATTGGAACATTTGTTGACTTAAGAAAAGCATTTGACAGTATATCGCACTCTAACCTTATCTCTAAACTAACGAAAATTGGTATAACTGACAATGCTTTAACTTGGATCGAAAATTATCTATTTAATAGAGAGCAATTTGTTAAATTAAAGGGCCTTATGAGCGATTCTCAGACCACGAATTTTGGCATCCCGCAGGGAACTGTACTGGGGCCAATTCTTTTTATCATTTATGTCAACGATATGTTTAAACTTAACATCAAATCTAAACTCATTTCATATGCAGACGACACAGCAATTCTAACTGAAGGTTTAACTTGGAATGAAACCCAGAAAACAGCAGAATTAGACTTAAACATCCTAAAAAAATGGTTCGATTCAAACTTGCTGTCACTTAATACGGAAAAAACCTTTGTAATACCGTTCACCATTAATAAACATGCATTCCCTGAAAATTTAATGATAAGTATACATTCATACAATTGCAATAGAAACACAAATTTATGTAAACCTGACTGCTCTGTACTCACTGTTAAAACTAATATAAAATACCTCGGTGTAATTATAGATAGCAATTTAAAGTGGAAAATACAAATCAATGCTACAGTAGAAAGATTAAGAAAATTAATGTACATTTTTCTTAGAATACGAAACATATTAAATTTTAAACTATTAAGAACTATCTATTTCTCACTGATCCAATCTGTATTACAATATGGAATTCTTGGTTGGGGTGGTGCATTCAAAACTTCTCTCATGCCTTTAGAAATCATCCAAAAATTATTAATAAAAATAATTCTAAAAAAACCATATGATTTCCCCACCATAAGATTATTTCAAGAATTTAAAGTCCTTTCACTACACAATATTTATAAAAAAATTACACTTTTACAAATCCCAAAGATTGTTTCAACAATGATAACTCATTATCTATTTCAAACAGCAAAAGACCAAATATTCTTGGCTCTATAACTATCCCGCGTTGTAAAACCACTACAGCCCAACATTTTTATAAATATTTTGGAGTCAAGTGGTTTAACCAGTTACCCCTTAACTTAAGATTGGAAATTAATTATAAAAAATTCAAAAGTTCTATAAAAACACTAAATCATTAGCATATTACAATAATTCAATTTAATAATACAATAGAATGTCTCTCGACAATTGATTTTGGAAATCCATTTACTTTTATATTCTTTTCTCTTTTCTCTCTTCCTCTTCCTCTTCTTCTTTTTTATACTGTTTTCTTTTTTTTTCTATTCTATTTCATATATCTTGTTTTGAATATTTATATGTATATATATATAAAAATATATATTATAATTCTAAAAAAATATGTTAAATAGTTTTTCACACACGCTGCTACACCTTTTTTACACGAGCATGCTCTAAAAAAAGGTGAATCACGTTATATAAAAAATGTATCTGAAAAATGTAATGTCATTATTGTATGTACCAAAATAAATAAATTAAAAAAAAAATAAAATAAAATAAAATATATATATATATATATATAAAACATGAAAATTCAAATTTATATTTAAAGGATTTTATTTTATGAGATTTTCATAAACGTGGTGTTTTTTAAAAATATTAATATCTAATACATGTGTTCCAAAACGTATCAAAGAAATTAACGTCTTTAGAGATGCAAGAAATCTGTTATAAAAGTCGGTATTATTTTTTAAGGTTAGTTTTTTAACAATTAAAATTTTTTGATTTTTTTATTTTTTATTATATACACGGGGAAAAAGTGGCGTGACAGTTTCGTTCCAAATTCATTATTTAAAAGGACTGCATTTTTTAAATTTTGTTTTTTTATAAATTTCTGTACACAAAAATGTACATCAAAAATGTTTTGGTAAAAAAAAAATTCAATTTTTTCCCCGTCTGAATCTTAAAATGTGGCAGTTTTTTAAAACTAAAGTGTATTTCAAATACACAAATCTAAAAGCTAATTTTCATAAATGGTATTTGTTTTTACGACACCTTCAAAAATAAGAAATATAAAGAACATTTAAAATACCTTGGGAAAATTCCAAATTTCGTTCGGACATCAATCGTTAAAACAGAGATAAACTATCCTCTGAGGCCGTGTAAACAATGTGTATTTCTTTCAATGAACAATTTTTTAATTATTAATGTTTTCACATCCGCGGCCGTTTGTCAATTGAATAAAATTTTCACTGGGTTTTTTAGTAAGGCTGTATGTGTATGGCTTTAAAGAACCTGAGTTTCCAGTCAACGGGAGAGTCTGTGTATAAATTAGTATAAAGGGGCTTGGAGCTCTTAATTGCAAGTCTGAGAAATTTTCGCCGCCATTGCACTTTCGGCTTACAGTCATTATTAAGGCTGGAGTGCGGAAATTAAATACGTTTTCCACACTATCTTCCGTCTCCTAAAAGCCGCAAGCTTCAATTCGTAGGCTCCTATATTCCTCGCTTACAGAATGGCCTTAACACTATCACTTACATCAGCGTTTTTCAACCTTTTTCATGGCACGACCCCCTTATTACGTAAAAAATATTTCGCGACCCCCTACCCTTCGCCTGCAATTTACCTTTGACGACTAGACGACTATGGATCCTAGAGGGGGGGGGAGTGGCTAGAGAAATTCAGAAATCACAAATTGAATGAAATGAAAAAAGAATGACACCCAGTGTACACCAACAGGAGGGTGGCTAGAGAATTTCAGGTTGTGAATTTTTCAGGGCAATTTCGCCTGTATGTTCTGGCATTCTATGTGATTCTGCCAGGAAATCCGTAATCCTGTGAATTCCGTTGCCCACAAAATTCTATAAATTTTTTTCTTATATTTTTCAAAAAATTTCAATTTCAATTTCAATTTCCAATTTCTCCGGAAGACCGCTAAATTTTCGGACATGTCAGGGAAATTGCTGTCAAACTAATTCGCCAAACGTCTCCAAGGAATAATAGGTAGAGTTATCGCCCATTCGTGCAACGTACAGGCCGGGCCGATGCCGACTCAAGACTGAGGCGAGCGAGGCCGCGCCGTGCCGACGAATGTGGTTGAGTTAAAGAGCGAGACACAATGAGCGTTGCGGGGTTGTCGAAGGGTACGGTAAGGGTAAGGTGGGGTACAAGGCGACGCGGGCTATGACGGGCGTCGGACGGCGGGAATAACGTGACCCTGTCAATCGGCGATTTGGTGTCATATGCGCGCGTTTGTTGTGTGTTGAACTCACGTATTTTAAATTCTATTAAAGGGAAAGCATTACAGACACGATTATTTCGAATCATTTGTGAAGACATGGGTTCACTGCACCAAAATTTACTTTACCACACAGAGGTGAGGTGGTTATTGAAAGGCAAAGTACTGACAAGAGTTTTTGAACTTCGGACTGAACTTTTGGTGTATTTACAGCAGGTCAAGTCAGAATATTCCAATTTCATTTGTGACCCGGAATTCCTTTTAAAACTGGCTTTTCTTTCCGACTTATTCGAGCATTTAAACACCTTGAACAAAAGCCTTCAAGGACGGGATGAAAATGTCATTACAGCTAAAGACAAAATCCATGGCTTTACAAAGAAAATAAACTTGTCGGGATCATCTATAAACCAAAAAAAAATCGATTCATTTTCGTCGACCAAGTCTTCATTGGAGAAGTGGGGTTTGAGATTAACATCAAAGCATATACATATACCTGGCATATGCATATACATATACAAAGCGTATACCTGGTATGGAAATTGTCTTGCAGAATTTGAAAGAAGAAATGTGTCATTATTTCTCGGTGCAAGAACTATCACAGAACGCTGGGAAAAGGTGGATCATAAACCCGTTTTTGAATGCAGCTATAGATGAGGCAAGTTTAGAAACCAACCTAAAAGAAAATCTGCTGGAATTATCTGCCGATGGAATGTTGCACTTGGAATTCAAGTCTGTTAAATTGGATAACTTTTGTTTAAAAAGAAAATTAGAATACCCAGAATTGACCACAGAAGCTTTGAAGTGCTTGATTCCATTTGCCACCTCTTACTTGTGCGAGTTGACGTTTTCGTCAATGGCCCAAATAAAAAAAAACAAACAGAGGAATCGATTAAATTTAGAAAACGACTTAATTCTAAATGTTGCAAAAACAGATCTGCGATTGCAGAAATTGATTGACGAAAAACAGGCGCAACCTTCACATTAATGTGTATGAAACATAACGGATTTTTGACCCATAGAAATTTTATAATTTAAATTTCATGTTAACTTCAAAATGTCCTATAAATAATATTTTCATAATAAAAATATTTTTGAGCTTTATTGTTTTTTTGTTATATTTTACTTTGGACCCCCTGCGACCCCCTTGTAGAGGCTTCGCGACCCCCCAGGGGGTCGCGACCCACGGCTTGAAAAACACTGACTTACATTAAGAGCGTTTAACCAGCCAGCGGACGAAAATCCACATATCGTCGAAAGTTGTTCTTCTGATCGTGCAGGGCGGTTACAATGAGAAAGATTAATTATTCTCCGTACCAGCTTTTTGAAATTATAACTCAATATCGAATTTATTTCAATCCAAATTAGCTTTAATTTATACCTCCATCCAAAAATGCAGAAAGGCGTGATGATAAAACTATTAAAGTAGTGTACTTTTTGTAGCTATTTTTTGATTATAAGTATTTATCATTTTTCAATAATGTCTAAATTTAATAAGAATGTTAAAAAAATCTGAAATATATTAGTTTGTAAGTGCGCAAATAAATACACAAATGGACCAATTTTCGTCAAGAAACACATGTACGTACATATTTTTTAATGATTTTATTGAAACTAAAATTAAAATTCTAATACATAACTCTGCTAGATAATGTATTGATTTATTTTACTGCATGATTACATTATTTGAAATGGGTGTGGTATAATACAAAAACTTTTTTGAAAATTTAACAAATCTGCCAACGACCTATGGAATAACCTTATTATACTAAAAATTTAAAAAAATTCTAAAAATTTATTACATACGAATGCTAGATAAAAGAACAATCTTTCGAAATCCATTTATAATTTTTTGTGGAAAAGAGTCAATACGTCTAAAAACTTTTATGAAAATGACGTATTTCCGGCTTTCTCTGGTAATGCCCTCTTAATAACAATGATATGCATAAAAAATTCTTATTAGTTAATTTACTGGCATTCTAAAATATTTCCAGTGTAATGCTTGTTAATGTTTTTTTCGCATTAACCCCATACCTGAGGAAAATAATTTCCCTCAGGACCCATATCATCTTTGGGGATGCTGTGTGGAGGGGTTTTTTTAGGGAAAGGAAGGACAGAAGAGTTCTGAGAAGGAAATGGTTTTAAGGGGTGGGTAGGAATCTGGGGTTCAGTGTATCCCGGCCATCCAAGACCTGGACAAACCCCATAAACCCGGGCACCCCTGCTAAATCACCAAACGTAGCGAACCGCTTGGGGTGACCTATGACAGAGGTGTTGGTTATCCAATAAAGGTTCCCGGGGCGGCGGTATCCATTTCCAAGCGCATGTCACATAAAAACTGGTACATAGTTTGCCTCAATTTCTAAATTCAGTTTTGAATAAGGTAAACTGGACTACCTTTCATATTATTTTCCTTGTATTACTAACCTGATTTGTTGTATTATGTTTTATTTTCCGATTAAGCACTTGCATACTAGCACTTGCATACTGCTTTCTAACAACGTATGCAGGGACACCAGAGGTCTAGATTCGTTCAAAATAAATAAATGTAGCTTCGTTTAACAAAAAAAAAAAAGAATCTTGCGAGAGCCTTGAAGGAGTAACCATCAGTTACTTATACCAGGGCGGGTAAGTGGTGGATAACCTCCACTGCACTACCTTTCTTCTTAACGCTACACTGTAAGTAACATTTCATATTAATATTATAAATATAACAAAAACTAAAAAAAAACTAATATTTTTTCCAATTTAGTTCCGGTTTAAATTATCACTTTAAAAAATTAACAGATGCCTGTGGTGGAAAAAAATATAAACTCACGAAATTAAAGTGATGATACTGGTGAGACGGTGGAATTAATTAACGTGTTTGTTCGGCAAGTGGGAGGTTCCGGGTTCAATTATCGGTCACAACCTAATCTATATTCTAGTAATTCATCTGTCAAGGATGCCCACTTACCCAAAGCGTTAATAATTTAAGCGATTACGAATATTTGGATGAAGCGAGTGATATCTTTAAAGTTAATCCTGGTTTGAAGTGCACTCCCTCAGATTCCAGAACCCAAACTTCCAAGGGAATGAATTTAATTGACATGCTTTTACGTTTACGTGTCTCTTATAAATGTGTAATAGCCAGGTATCTGATTTCGGCGATATTAATTTTCAAAGGCCAATATTATAAAATTACTGAGAAACCTCTAAAATAGATATCGAATTTATAATGATTTAAAGGCAGAGAAGCATTTTGGAAAATCGTGTGGTTTCTATTATGTAGTATATATATTATCTAATTAAGGTAAATAATTTTATTTTTCAATGATTAAACTTAAGAGCGTTTAACCAGCCAGCGGACGAAAATCCACATTTCGTCGAAAGTTGTTCTTACGATCGTACAGGGCGGTTACAATGAGAAAGATTAATTATTCTCCGTACCAGCTTTTAAAAATTATAACTCAATATCGAATTTATTTCAATCCAAATTAGCTTTAATTTATACCTTCATCCAAAAATGCTGAAAGGCGAGATGATAAAACTATTAAAATAATGTACTTTTTGTAATTATTTTTTGATTATAAGTATTTATCATTTTTCAATAATGTCAAAATTTAATAAGAATGTTAAAAAAATCTGAAATGTATTAGTTTGTAAGTGCGCAAATGAATACACAAATGGACCAATTTTCGTCAAGAAACACATGTACGTACATATTTTTTAATGATTTTATTGAAACTAAAATTAAAATTCTAAAACATGCGTTTGCTAGATAATGTATTGATTTATTTAATTGCATGATTATATTATTTGAAATGGGTGTGGTATAATACAAAATCTTTTTTGAAAATTTAACAAATCTGCCAACGACCTATGGATAAACCTTATTATACTAAAAAATTTTAAAAAATCTCCAAATTTGCTAGAGAAAAGAACAATCTTTCGAAATCTATTTTTAATTTTTTGTGGAAAAGGGTCAATAGTCAATACGTCTAAAATCTGATTTGAAAATGACATATTTCTGGTTTTCTCTGGTAATGCCCTCTTAAAGGGTTTATAAATGAAAATATAATGTTGACGGGCATGTAGAGCGGAAGAATGAAGAATGGAATAAAGGAAGATTACATGACGCAAATGTGAATGGAAGAAGATATCGGAATGAATGTGGGTGAGGCAATAAGTGTGGGTTAAGACCGAGTTTTTTAACGGTCCGTCCTCTCTGCCTCTGTGGAAAAGTGTGATTGTTAGTTAGTTTTTTTAAGTTAAAATGGAGTCACTTTATGTGGTCTAATTTAAACATAGGTAAATTTTTACATTTCAATTCTCTTGGCGTATTTTTAATATGCTTATTATATGCATAATTTTAACATTTTTCTTTAAATATGCTTTATTGCTTACTAAAGGTACATTTTAACTTCACTAGGAACTAAGCTAAATATTTGGATTCTTTTAAACACTAAACAACACTAACGTTTTCTTTCTGTCTTGTGTGGAAGTATTTATTGTAATGAAGATTGTCTCTAAAGTAAGTTGGAAATACATTTTAGAAAGCTTTGTAGACAAAAATAAAAAGGCCATAGCCATTGTTGTCAGAGGATTGGCATACTATTTTTTCATCCTTGGCCTTTTTTTAAATAATAAAAAAAAACATCTTTTAAAATAATAAGATATATATATCAGATATATATTCAGTGTCGCCTCAACCTCTAACGGTGTTGGACGCGAGTGAGCGGCGATTCAAATAAAATAACACTTTCAAACCCGGACAAATTTTAAAAGTATATAAATTAACCGAAAATAAAATAATTCATAACCCGTGAAAATGGAGGAAGCGGTTGATCCGCATGCCTTCATCACTAAGGCGAAACAAAACATAAGTGACTTACATACAATCATAGAAGAAAATAAACTTACTAAAGAAACCAAATCAAAAATGATGAAAGAAATAAATAACATCATGGAAATGATATCCCACATGGCAATAGAATTAGCTAAATTACAAGAAAAATGTGAAATTCAAGAAAAAAACCAAACACAAAAAAACTTATTTTCTTACTCTTCGGCAGTAAAAAACTTAATACCACAAACACAAGAAAAACGATTTCCTATAATTATAAAAAGCTTAAAAGAAGAAGACACTGAAAAAATAAAAGAGAAAATACAAAAAATCAAAATATCGCAGTTGGGAATTCGAGTAAGTGAATTTAAAAAAACAAAAAAAAACATTATAATAACATGCCCAGAAAAAGAAGAAGCAAAAAAATTAAAAGAAAAGATAAATGAAGTCGACAAAACCATAATAGCGGAGGTACTTGTGAAAACAGATCCATGCGTAATATTCAAAGGACTTGACAAAGACTATACCGAAAAAGAATTCTTAGAAGACATAATTGAACAAAACAACGACATCAAAATGATATGTGAAAAATACCAAGATAAAAATATATTACAAGTTAAAGCCATCATTACGAACAAAAAAACTAACAGCAAAAACTTAATTCTCCAAACAAATCCAGAATTGAGACTACATCTTATAAATAGAAAAAAAATTCATCTAGGATTCATGAGAATCTATGTAACCGATTGTAACGTTCTTACCCAATGTTTCCATTGTCAAAGATTCGGACACACAGCACAAAAATGCTACAATAAAATGAATAAACCAACATGCAAGCACTGTTCAGAAGATCATCCCATCTCCGAGTGTAAATCCCTGGAACTGCCGCCCAAATGCGCTAACTGTCACTCAGCTAACAAGAAGAAAGAAATAAACTCCTTCAACAGTAAAATGAATGAAATAGACCACCGAACAAACAGCGAAACATGTAAGTTCCGTTCTTACATGCTTAAATTAGCCAAAGAAAGAATAAACTACGACATTGAATAAAAAAAAAAAAATAAAAAATTATATATAATTTTGCAAAATACATTAATTAAATGGATGATTTCTTAAATAGCGAATTAGAATTAAATATTAAAATTCAAGAATATGAATGTAATTGTACTGATTCATGTAACAAAATTATTTCTAAAAACATCAATGATATAATTATTATGCACATAAACATCCGTAGCATTCCGAAAAATTTAGATGAACTAATTCTAAAAATAAATAATTTAATTAAAAAGCCGGACTTCATAGTGTTAACTGAAACATTTACAAACGCTGAGTCACCGTCTTATCACTTACCGGAGTACAATTATATTTCTACCAAAGTAGATATCAACAAAAATTCGGGAATAATAATATTTGCAAATAATAAATTTAGTATTGTTAACATTATAGAACACCCAATACATTTGGTAAACTGCATCGAAGTACATTTCAAACTCGGCAAATCAATATATCATTTAATAGCTATCTATAGAACGCATGGCTCAAGTATTATTACGTTTATTAATGACCTCAAATACATATTATTAAAATTAAAAAATAAACTCTGCTTCGTGGTGGGTGATTTTAATGTGAACATTAATGAAAAAATAGAAAATAGTAACAAAACTGAATACATCAATTGTATGACTAAACAAAATTTCATATCTTGCATAAATAAAAATACTAGAGAAATAAAAGAACATACTCCATCTTGTTTAGATCACATTTGGGCAAACGTAAACATTAAAGATCTTCACAAACTAAAATCAATTGTTTGGAAAACTAACATAACTGATCATCATTCATGCTTACTTCTGTATAATAATAATATTAAACATAAAAAACATAATTTAGTACCCAAAAAATCAACAATAGACATGACTATTCTCTCTGAAAAACTAAAAATGGAAAATTGGAACAATGTTTTAAAGAGTGATGATACCGAAATATGTTCGAAAAACTTTGAAAAAATCCTGTCACAACACATTAAAAATTCGACAACTGAAATAATAATACACATAAAATCAAAATTAAGATGTTTAAAACCTTGGATTACCAAAGGACTTATAATATCTATCAGAAACAAAGAAAAACTTTATAAAACAACTTTAAAAAATCCCCATGATGAAAAAGCATATATTTTTTATAAAAAATATAAAAATAAATTAACATCTTATATTAAAAAAAGTAAGGAAGAGTTCTTTAAAAATAAAATATTATCTTCAGAAAATAACCATAAACAAATGTGGAAAACTGTGAATTTGGCCATAGACAATACAAAAAAAACACAAAATATTAAGTACATCGAACATGATAAAAAAATTATAGATGCCAATTTACAGCCTAAACAATGTGCAAACATATTTAATTCCTTCTTTGCAAATGTTGGAAAAAATCTTGCGAAAAATATTCATAAGCCTTCTAACCCAGAAAAACAAAAAAATAAAAAATTACAGAAACGTAGTATACTTTCAACATTTGAAATAACAACAGAATGTGAAATCTTAAAAATAATAGAAAATATGAAAGGAGGTTCGTCTCCCGGTTTTGATTCTATTACGGCACAAATGTTAAAATCTATGAAATCTTACTTAATAAAACCCATCACTCATTTAATAAACTTGAGTTTAACGAAAGGAATATTTCCAATGAATTACAAAAACACAATAATCTCACCTATTTACAAATCTGGTGATCCGCAACAAGTAACGAATTATCGTCCAATTTGTCTAATTTCTAACATAGGAAAGATATTTGAAAAAATAGTAAAAAAACAATTGGTAAATTTCCTAGATAGTAATAAAATACTACACAAAAACCAGTTTGGTTTTATTAAATCGCTCAGCACACAAGATGCCATTGCTAACGTAACTTCATACATTTACGAATCATTAGATAAAGGTAAAAAATGTGCGGGTATATTTATTGACCTCAGAAAGGCATTCGATAGCATATCCCATGAGATGCTATTAAAAAAATTAAATGATATTGGCATTAAAGGCAACGCGATTAAATGGATCACAAACTACTTAAAAAACCGCCCTCAAGTGGTAAAAATCAATCATGTTAATAGTGATCAAGAGATTTCAAGCTTTGGAATCCCGCAAGGTACAGTGCTTGGACCAATTTTTTTTACCATATATGTAAATGATATTTTTTTTCAACATTTAAATGGTCAAATTACATCATACGCCGACGATACAGTATTAATAATAAGTGAAAAGACTTGGGAAAATGTAGAATTAAAGGCCACAGAAGACATCAACACGCTTAAGAATTTTTTCGACACTAATTTACTATCACTAAATAGTGAAAAGACATTTGTAATTCCATTTGCAATCCATCCAAACGATGCTCCCAAAAATTTTAACATTGTCATACACGATAATACTAAAATTCATAGCCAAAATTATTGCAAATCAAACTGTACAATATTAAAAACAACAAATAAAATTAAATATCTCGGAGTAATTATCGACAAAAATCTGAAATGGAAGGAACAAATATGTCAAGTAGTAAACAAAATCAGAAAATTAATATATATATTTTTAAGAATTAGAAATTTTCTGTCGATAAAAAATCTATATTTAATCTACTATGCCTTAGTTCAATCCACTCTACAATACGCTATTATTAGTTGGGGATCCGCGTATAAATGTAACCTTCTTCCAATAGAAATTGTACAAAGGACAATTATTAAAATTATATTAAAAAAATCCTTAGACTACCCAACAGAACGCCTGTTTGAAGAATTTCAAGTACCCACATTTAAAGATTTATATATTAAAAATTCATTGATTCAAATTATAAAGGAAAAAGATAAATATCCATTTTTAAATGAAAACAGAACTCGACTTAAACATGTTTTTCTATGCCCAAAACTAAATACGTCTTTTGCATAGCATCATTATACTTACCAGGGAAGAACTTTTTTCAATCGTCTACCAGAAGAAATCAGAAGCATTAATGATAAAACCCGAATACTGCTCTCTGTCAAGAGACATTTTAAAAATATTCTTAAGAAAAAAATTACTGTCAATTAATCTTACAAATATCCTTAGTTTTCCATTACATTCTTTCTTTTTTTAAAAAAATTCACACCATTATCAAACAAATACTGCAGCTCACATATATTTATGTACAATTAATTATTGAAGTACTAACTTATAACTAATAACTAATAGCATTTATGTACACTCCCCTTCCATACACAAGCAAATGCTTTAAATGGAAGGGTAGTAAAAAAAAATACATGTAAAAAAAAAATTATATATTTGTTCTAAAATTGTAATTATAATAAATGTTGCAATAAATAAATTAAAAAAAAAAAAAAAAAAATATACATACATATTTTTTAAATAACCAGATTTTATTTGAGTCCCATTTGTCAAAATCGGAGTGTCACCCTAGTTGTTTTGAACTACCTTTGTTTCTTGGTGGGTATAGTAATTAAGGATTTGTTTTATGGTATATATTGTTACAAATTACCCATCTGGTCACCAATATAATATTGTTATTTCTTACTTTCCGCATATAATATTTTAGTGTTTTGGATGTAGTGTTTTGTATTTTAGTGATTTTTTTGTATTTTAGTGATTTGTGTGTAAATGCACCAATCAAATTTATAAATTTAACCTCAATACAGGCTGCTAGTCCTAGTGAGGTTAATATTTTTGTATGTAAAAAAAAATAAGAACACATGTATGGTGAGAAATCTATATAAATATAAATAAAAATAAATAGAAAATTATGTGTTTAATACTCGTTACACCTAATTCCTTAAGCGTTTTCTCTGATGATTTAAATTTATTACGCCTCAAAATACACACCTCATTGCTCTATTCAGGATAATTTGGAGTTTTTTTAAGCTACCTGCATTACTAAAATATATAGAATTCTAAAATAATTGTACAACTTGTTTTTTTAGCGAAATTTTTCTTCGCTAAAGTGACACCTTCTTGCCGACTTGTTGGCAACAAAATCGGTATTTTCTAGAAGAAACATCACTGAGTCTAGAATTATTTCCAAGTACTTTATCTTACTAACCTTTTTCCAAGTTTTCACCATCCATTATTACTTGAAGACGTTCATCGTACTTTCGGTTGACAATGATCATGTACTTTGTTTTAGAGATGTTGAGTTTAAATTTGTTTTTTTTCAGAAATTTGGACGTGTTGCTGAGATCACCGTAGATTTTCTCAATTACAATTTTATAATCCATACCTGTGATATAAATAAGAGCGTCATCCGATAGTAACCTTAATCCATTATATCTTAATACATTATACCTTAGTATATATTAGGTATATCGTATTTTATCCACATTAACTACATTGGCAACATTCGTGGTTGGACGCATACAATCCTCATATTCAGATCCAGTGGGACCGACACCCAGCTGCAGCAATACGTTTTATTCTAAAAAAAAATTCGAGTGCTGTTAACACGCGGTAGAAGCGAAACTTTACCAAAATAATCTCAAACTATGAAGAACCAAGGACCTTTGAAAAGTGAGGTCATAATCAAAGCGCAGAGCGCAGACCTCGCGTCGTTTCCTAGGAATATAATGCTTCGCAGGTGCTGTACACGTCATTTCCGTTTCATCCGAATTCCTAATCGCTAACGGGGCTAAGGAAGTTTCACTTCAATAATATCATAAAACAACATAGATTGTTTTCTAGAATAATAGATGCTCTCAGTGTCGTATTTGTGAAAAAGCACTACTCAGAATCGTTACACGACTTGTGCCGTTTTTAGTGACCAGATCTGAACATTTAGCATATTCACGTTCTTTCCCCTCTTCTATTTTTCCTCACTTCCTTTAACCTCACAATAAACCCCGATTTGGAATGCAATAGTCCAAATGGCTTAGGGTAATTGGAACGCGCGGCATTCATTTAAAAAAAATACAGACTCATAATCGTCATAAATATGATTCTCTTTCAATTCAACCAAAGAATCACTGCAATACAGAATTCCAGAATCTTTATCGAATACTCTTGGCACTTGACATTCTCCAATTTCATACAAAACACACTTTTCAATTTAAAAAAAACAAATCTTCTATCTTCTATATAAATAAAAATGAATGACCGAAATGTATGTACGCGCATAACTTCCGAACGACTGCACCAAATTGCGTAATCATTTTTTTTGTGTTACGTTATTATCAGGACAGGGTTGGAATATGACTACTAACTGTTGGGCTCTGGCATTACGAAATTTATATAAAAAATTGCAATGGGTGGCATGCGAGCTATTTGAAAACTAAATGTATGGAATGCGGGAGGGGGGAGGGAGGTAATTCGGGTAGGGGGAGGTTAACCTAAGAGGGGGGAGTTCGCGGGACGGGGGAAGGGATGGAGTGGAGTGGGGAGAGGGAAGGTGGGGGAGGCGGAGTGGGAACGCGGGAGAGTGGAAAACGAAGTGGTGGCGGAAGGGGAACGGGACGAATGGGAAAGGACACGCAGAGAGAAACAATTTCTTTATTAAATGGCATTGCAACGCATGCCGGGAACCAGCTAGTGAGATATAAAATAGAGGATAAGCCGAAAACTTACAAAATAAGGATTTATTATGATCATGAATTGTCGATTAGATACGAAGTATGATTGAATAGTAAACTTAGCGACGAGTTAAGTTGTTACAATGTGTTCTAAAAGCTCTAAGATTATATTTTTACGATAAAGTCATTTCGTCTCGTCACGTAAAAAAATATGACGTCACGCATTTGCTCTCCCCACCGTCACGTGTCATGGCCCAAGCGTCACGTGACTACTGTAGCATCGTAGCACTGTAGCCAATGAAAAGATAAAATGACAGAAGTGAGTTATGGGCGTGTCGATTCCTACAATCGTTCGATTTCCTTAATTCCGGTGAAATTGTTGAAAGTTTTTCTTTCTTGGATAGAAAATACCCTGTTTGAGGATTATTTTTATCTTTTTCGCTACAGCCCATATCGAGCTTTGGCCTCCTGCAACAGTCGCCTTCAACTCCTTCTGTCCTCAGCGGTTGACTTCCAGTTTGGTACCTGGAGAAGCTAGGCTGCATCCTCTTTTACCTCGTCTTCCCACCTCAGTCTGGGTCTTCCCACTTTTCTCTTTTCACCTGGGTGTCCAGTCAAGATTATTTTTATAGCTTACCTAAATGCAACACGACGAAATTCATCATAAAAGGGATAAACCAATATGACTTTTTAGTGGGCGTGTGACTGTTTGTCGGAAGCAAGTTCAGGAAATTTTTTTAAACATTTTTAATATATTCAGAAGTCAAAAGAATTTATTTCAATTGATGGTATCAGTTTATAGCAAACCGAAACTTCTAACCCCACGTTGTCGTTTACAAATAATATCGATATGTAGGAGATTGCGATATACCGGTTGGCAGCTTTGGTGACAGGTGTCCAACTGTACATTAATCTCTGACTTTAGCTGACGGTGGGCGGGCTAAGAGAGGGGTTATCGACAGATTCTTCAGGAGTTTGAAAAACATGGTATACAGCAACAAACACTCATCAGTTAGTAATTACTTTCCTACGTGTTCACGTTTTTACTCATTCTTATCTTTGTCTTAACCTGTTTAATCACAGGAAAACGTTGTGTCTCCCTTACTACCACAGTGAGAAATATGATCTAAACGGTACTGGAAAAAAAAAACAACAAGCTATTTATTGAAATCTAGAAAATAACCATGAAATAATTCAAATATACACTTTTATGAAACCAAAGTTTCCGACAGCGATTTGAAAAACAATTATGAAACTTTGGAATTTTTTAGGAATTATTTTTACATGAAATAAAAAAGGTGATAATAACCTTTTTAATTTGTCTTATAAAATATGCGCGGGTTTTTTTATTTAAAAAATTACATGTTTATTTATAATATTAAAATTTGGATAGCGTATTTCATCACCCTTGAATTATTAATTTGAAATATTTAATTTTCGGATACGTTCACAAAATATCCATTTATTTGGACATATTTTCAAAGCGGAAATATTTTAAGATGAGAAAATATGCCCGAGTTTTTACGGGTTAACAACATATTTTTATAGTACTTACTCGACGGTTTTTTTTTAATATGAATACCGCACAAGAGTCCCAACTTCTCCCGTCTGAAGCCAGTAGGACTATGGAAACCCCAATTGGGGTATGTTGTGAGGCTGAAGGTACTGGGGAGGGGAAGGAGATAGGCAAGAGGAAGGTAGGAAAGTACCTGGCTACTCAGATCTGGTCACCAAACACGGCTAATGCCATTTCAAGCAACGTTTCAATTCTGAATGATGGTCTTACACCAGGGCGATACTGAGAGTATCTTCCACTCTGGGACCGATAGATTGCTGAGACAATTACCTGAAGTAAATTAAGTGACAAAGTCTCTTAGAGCTGTCTCTACTCCTGATTTACACAAATAAATAAGATAGAAACTATGATTTAAAATAACATTAAGAATAAACTAACTTTTGGCAATATCTACTTCAATCTTTGGTTTTACATTTTGTCTTCCTATTTTATTTTATTTTATAACCAGTAGAAACGAAGATGGAAATAGAATTGTTTGCACATATCAAACTTGGCATTTTCAGTACATCACGTTTACAAATTATCTTTCAAATAATCCTTTTGGATCGTATTCTAGGTATTTTTCAGTGGCTCTAGCAGCGTAGCACCGTAGATCTGTAGCACTGTTAGGACATAACTTCTCGCGTACGACCCGGCGTCGCACTTGCGATATTGAATGTCTTAATTAGATTATTAACAGGAGCATGTCTCACTTAAGACAGAGACGTTTTACGGTTATGAACCCCCATATATTTAAGCTACAGGCACTCACTTTAACGCCGGTGTTTTATATAGATAGATGGTACTCAAGAAGCCTCCGTAGTTTCGGAGATAATTGCCTTTATTTTACTTTCATTAATATACTGAGAAGAGTCATCCATCCATGGATTAATGTTTCGTTGGTTCAGGAGGTTGTAATAAATTTAATAGAAATGTCACGATTAGACCTGAATATTTAGATTAAAAGAAAAATGTCCTACACGCATTTTCTTATTCATAGTGATTTCCACTCTTGAATAACTTTTATTATTTTTTTTTTATTTTTTATTCATCCAACTTATTTTACATGATTATTATTCAGGACTGGTTGTTTAACAGAATTTGAACAATTTATCAAATTTTCAAGTTAATATTCAACTTCTATTCTATAATAAACATGTTGAAATAATATCAGAACTTGAACACAACTTTGAATTTTGATGAATTGTTCTTATACTATGAAATTTCGTTTGCGTTTACAATTACAATAAATAATCATACAAAGCTTCCACATGCCAGATTGTTTGGGGGTTCTACCCAAAGATATTGAAATGCAAGAGACATACTATGATGGCCGCCCGACCGTCGCGGTCGGCGGACTACTACGTAATAGTTGTAATACGGAAAGAATTCGTTATTTATTTTATTTTTTTAAGATGTGCAGTAGTATTGGTTTAATATAGTTTAAATACAGAAGGAATACGTTTATTTTGTTGATTTTTTTAAGGTATGCAGTAATTAGTATTGGTGAACAATATCTGCGATTCCAGGAAACACAGTCCCACCCAGTGAAAACTGCGGACAGAACATCTCTTATATTTCACTTAAAATTCTTTATAATATATTACATTTCCACTTCAATCTAGAGTTTTAAAGATACATGTGTTAAAGTATCAAGAAATAGGTACAATAATGGTTTGCTGATCTCGTAATAAACCTTTAAAAAAAAAAAACGTTTAACTTCTTGTTAGTATACATCGATCGTCGTTGATTAGTCAGACATCTCCCTAAAAATGAAATTTGAGTTGAGTTTGCAGTTATATGTAAAAGTGTACCCTCTATTTGGTACACTACTCAGATTACTCATAAGCAAAATTACTCCAAATCAATTATAGTGCACAAAAACTTGTAGTGAATAAAATAAAATGTTGATTTTTTCTGGGTCACTCTCAGGATATTTCAAAATATAATCATAACTTAGCGCACAGTTATGCCTTCCGGTGTTATTTTATAGCATATTTGATATCTACATAAAAACAGACACGCGTAAATAATATTTGATTCACGGTGAGCATTCGAATATTACTTTCATCATTATCTCAAAACTTGGTATTTGGAGATGTCTGACTAATCAACTGGAAGATCGATATATCTACCATTATTCAAAGCGCAAAACGTTGCTTGTGAAATAATGGAGAATTTATATAGATAGAAGAGTATTGAACTCATGACTCTTAAATGCGAACCGGAAGATTTAGATCACTGTCATTAAGCTGCATCCAGAGTTTGGAACAGAATTACTTCCATTTTTATAATAAAAACTCTCTTTTTATATCTTTTGAAGTTTATTCCCATCAATGTAATATATCATTGAAGAAGAAAATAATAATAATGATAATCTAAACAAAAATATGAAAGAGAAAAAGACACAGAAAAAAAGATAATGGTTGCAGCTGGGACTCGAACCCAGAACCTCTCGTCTATCCGGGACGTGCATTTACCAATTCCGCCATAGTGCCCTACTGTCAGACCGTCATAATAATAGTAAATCTCATATTTTAAATTTCAGAATTACAAATATAATCTCTAACTAATTTATATAGACGAGAGGTTCTGGGTACGAGTTCCAGTTGCGACCATTATCTTTTTCTGTTTTTCTGGGTCTTTTTCTCTTTCATTTTTTCGTTTAGATTATTATTATTATCTTATTCTTCAATAATAGAATTAGTTCCAATTATTTAGTACATATAACATTGTACATACAATGAATACCAGCTAGGTGGCCTTGTGCGCACTAGCGGCTAGCCGCGTAGGCGGTCAACCGCGCGGCCAGCCGCGTTTTCATTTTAGTATGCAACCGCTCATATCCGTACGCACTCAACCGCCGAAAAATTTCATACTTAACTAAAAATGCGGCTAGAGATTTCTTACAATCAAACTGATTGATCAGTTTTGTAAGATTTAAGTAAGAGAAATTATTGTACAATTAATAACTAAATAAACATATTTAAAAAAAAAAAAAAAAAATATTCTTATTCTTTCTCGGGCGCCCCGACTTCATTTACCATTCACATTTGCGTCATATATCCTCCTTACACTCCCTTCTTCGTTCATTTATTTATTTATTTATTTGATGCAATATATTTACATTTTATACACAATTCAATGATGTTGGCCTCACTGGGTGGTTTACCCGTGCTGAGGCCTCCATTTCATATACAAAATTATGCACAATACATATACATATAATATTGGTGAAAAAACGGAAAAAAGTAAATATAAAACATACGATTAAGATAAATTATATTTAAAAAGCAGAGATTTAAAATTAACGTAAATTTAAAAATAAATAATATTATATCAGGTTAAAAACAATATTTTTAATAAGTGTTGTTTGTTTGTGTTTTATATTGGTTTTGTGTGTTACTTGTATGTTTTTATTTTATTTTATGCTATGAAATTTTGGTAGTATTGTCTATTTTGGTCTTTAATCCATTTTGTAATTTTGTGTCGGTCATTACTCTAAATGCCTTTAAATATTTGTGTTTAACCAGCGATTCCTGAACATTGTTGGTGTAAAAAGTAAATGTAATTTTGCTGTTCGACGATCTATTTTTTTCTATTTGTATACGTGTATCATATAGGAACTTATCAATTCTCAAAAAAAATATCAAAACACTGAACGGTCATTCGATTACTGAATTTCAACAAAATAATTGGGCCCAATACATAATCTTCTCAACATATAAAAATTAATGTTTCATTGTTTATCCCTTAAGCCATTCGTTCAATTATAAGATTGATCCGATTGTTATATTCTGAAAAGGCAAACAACAAATGATCTAACGAACGAACTAACTAAAAATAATTTCCCCAGTAACCCCCATGTCCACAGTCGTTACGTCTCCGACTGCACAAATATGGTCATTGTTTTTCTTAGTTCTGTTTTTAAATTTCAGCTGCATCCAGAATATTCACTGTATTCTGTGTGCTTTCATTCGATTAATGCCTCAAACTGAAATAATATTGCCAGTGTTCAGTTAACAGCAGCTGTATAGCGGCTATGCTTCTCTTGCATAGATACTATGGTACATCAATGTTCTCTTGCTGTTTCTGCAACGCCCCAATTAACTACTGAACAAATTAAATCTCAACTATATCCGAATATCAGTTGCGCACAACCTCAGAAGTTAGCCATACTTATTTTATCACCCCTGCTATTTTTTATGACCAATGACCTTTTTTAGAAATTTTACTAAAAATTCAAATTTCCAGCGGTAAATAGGTGGAGTCAGTAATGTATTAATATTTAGACTATTACTAATGCTGATGTATGTATGTATGTATGTCCAGACAACTTTTTTTAAATTTTATAAAATATAATAATAACTATATTTGTAAATTGTGGGGTAATTAATATAACTAGGTAACTCCGAAATCAGCATTTCTGAGTTATATACTTAAAGCATTACTCTATTTCCTCGTCCATGAATGTTACAAACAGGTAAGTGGTAACGCATTGGAATCAAGTTATTTGATTTTTGAAGTGAAACTTCGGTAGCACGGCTGTGAGTTGGATTTCAAGTGAAACGGAAATGACGATTAATGCACCTGCGACGCATCAACTGCGCTCATCGTCCGCTTTAATAATGATGTCACTTTTAAAGGCTCCTATTGGTTGAGATATGAAACTAAAATTCTGCGCTCATTGGTCGCTTTGATTATGACCTCACTTTTCAAGTATTGGTAAGATTGTTTTGGTAAAGTTTCACTTCTACCGCGTGTAAACTGCACTCGAATTTATATTTTTGTGCGTATCTCCAAAAATTGGTATTATTTATACATTATTATTAATTAGGCAACTCTATTTACTACAAGTGTTTTCCTTGCTTCGATTAGGCAACTAGGCTTAGCTAGTTGGAGCACTAAAATTTGTGGAATGGATTAAGTTGATGTAGTTCCATTATTGTATGTAACAACTAGGTACGTCATTCTGTTTTTTGTAAATAAATACTTTTGTTATTAAATATTTTCTCATATTCAAAATATAAGTATCACGGCTCCCAAAACATCAGTCTGCGATTTAACCATACTTATATCAATATAAATATACAACAGTCGATTTATCAGATTGATTACCACACTATCTTATAATTCAACTAGCAGACCCGGCCACACGTTGCTGTGGCTAACGAAACACAACGCCATTACCTAATCTTTATAAAATCCACACCACCCGCTTGCCAGCTGCCCGCTGCCCGATGCCTGAATTGAATATTTGAATAGATTTTCAGAATTTGCAAATGGGGTGAGGTTTGTCTATGTCTTGAAGGCGGATGACCAGGACATACTGAACCCCAGATTCCTACCCACCCCTTAAACCCTTTTCCTTCCCAGAACTCTCCTCTCCTTCCTTTCCTTAAAAAAACCCTCCATAAAGCATCCCCAAAGATGACATAGGCCCTGAGGGAAATTGTTTTCCTCAGGGCCTCCTGTGTGGAGCTCATGTAAAAAAAAAAAATATAGGCTTTTCTCTACTATAATAAGCATCCATATTACATATAAACTAATTAACTCGCCACTAATTATACAATGCTTCCAATGCAACACTGGATATTTGAAAAGGGAAAATCAAATACCTGTTTACTCTAGGACATCTATTTTCCAATTTCTTCCGTAGAACGAATTTCAAAAGTGACTATAGTACGGCCCGCCAGCCGTTTAAAATCGCACAAAAATATGTTTCTTTGAATTTCTCGGCTTTTCTCTAATATAATTTACATGTATTATACATAAAAACATTCCTCTTCAATCACTCTATCTATTGGTGAAAACCGTATGAAAATCCGTTGCGTAGTTTAAAAGATTAACGCGCACATACATTTTGAGCGACTTCATTTTATACTATGTAATGATGATGATGATAATGATTTCCCAACAAAGCTGGTTTCAGAGTTATCTAGTGGTAGTAGGTAATAATCCCATTTTATATCTTTATAGTATCTCTGTATCTTTTGCATGTACGTACAGCAACATTGTTTTATTATTCGTCATGATATACATACCGGCATTAGAAGTGTGGAGGAGCTATTCCGAGCAGCGCAAGACACAGAGACATTTTCAAGAGTGATCGCCAACGTCGGGGGGACCTGATAGGGCACACAAAGAAGAAGATGATATACATCAAATTTCTGGCCTAGTTAGGTAGCCGAAAAATTTTAAAAAAAATTACCTACTACATATACGAAAAAGTTTTTAAATCAGTATGCTCATTGTAACCGTACGTAGATACCTGACAGATTAACCACTATAATATGGTTTTAAAGATT
The DNA here is from genome assembly GCA_917880885.1 of Limnephilus marmoratus. Classification (NCBI taxonomy): domain Eukaryota; kingdom Metazoa; phylum Arthropoda; class Insecta; order Trichoptera; family Limnephilidae; genus Limnephilus; species Limnephilus marmoratus. The sequence continues at coordinate 12,901,088 of OU862918.1, read as the reverse complement.
TATTAGGGGTTTGAAAATATTTAAATGTAATGTATTATTGTGCAAAATTTTGTTTATTATTGTTTTAAAAATTGAATACATATTTAATTCATGATATTAAAGTATTTTCGGCCAAATTGTTTAGGTTAAATAAACAAACAAATAAAATGAGTCAACCCATTTGAACTTTTCTAATTTCAATCCGAAACGGTCAAAAAGCTCAAGCCGCATAACTGTTGATCTGTGATTGAAGACAGTTATTTTTTAGTCGGTGGAAGCGCGGAACAAAAAAAATAAACAGCATTGTACCAGCTTTGACATTTCCCGATCGAGTTGCACTTTTCAAAGATTTTTTATTCAAAAGCATTTATATAATTTAATAATCTGAAAACATGTGACAAAACAAATCGCAAAGCATTTTAGGCTCGTGTGGGCTAGACACCATACCAATCGGTTCCATGAATATCGATGGTAACTCATTACAATCATTATTATGTAAAATAAATTACAATACGCGTGGTTAACATATTTTTACTTTATTCTTTAAACCAAAAAAGTGATATTAAAGGGTATTCTATATAAAAATACGTAAAATTATACTAAAACTATACAATTAGCATGTATTTTATTCAAAAATATGTTTTATTTAATGTTCAACACGCTCAAAACGGCATCCATTGCCCTGGTTTTCTCAGCAGCTGAATACTGTGCTCCAGTATGGGCCAGAAGCGCCCACACTCCATGGTCGACGTTCAGCTTAATGCCACAATGTGAACCATCAGCGGAACCTTAAAATCGACTCCTCTTCCTTGGCTCCCCGTACTTGCAAATATAACCCCGCCAAATATCAGGCGAGAGATTGCAACACAGAGGTAATACAAAAAAGCGAAATACCCTTGCACGATGATGTCGTTTCTCACCCGGCATGCCGCTTAAAGTCTCGAAAACCCTTCTGAACGGAGGGAGAAAGACTCCTTCGAACACCTCTCACCCCAGAAGATAGGTGGAAGCTTGAGTGGCAATCAGCCAACGTCAAAAACGCCCATCTCGTGCGAGACCCCACTGAGAGACAGCCTGGGTTCTCATTGCCTCGCAAACTCTGGACTGCCATCAATAGGATAAGGTGCTCCCATAGCCGTTGTGCTCACATGATGCATAGGCCTTAAAGAGTCGACGACGTGTGAATGCGGTGCGGTGCAGACGCATGCCCGCTCCATTCATTCCCCGGCGGGATTGATGAGGTCCACAGGGCAACGCCTGAGGCCCTATACTGGCTCGCAGACCTAGATGTCCCCCTCTGACCCCCCACCATACGAAAGAAGAAGAATTTAATGTTCATAGTCGCATGCTTACATCTCTTATTTTACAGATATTGGTTCTGGGCGATATTGAATAAACAATTCAGTGTTTTGAGTGTTGAAAAGGAAGTAAAGTCAAACTCCAGTCACATCCTTTAATGTTTTTTTCTTGAATCTGACGTGTGTTTCGAAATACGTTATTTTTAGAATGGAAATAAAACTTGTCCACCTAGTAAACATTCAGGGTTTGAAATTAAATTAAGAAATCATAAGCTTTTCGTCTTAATCATCTGCCTTAATTTTTATTTGTAGTTTGAAGCGTGTTATCAAAACACAGTTCATGTATATTTTTAAATTAGCACCGACAAATAATTTAAACCGGTGACCGGACGTTTCAGAAAGAAATCAACTCAATACCTCCTTTGAAAAGTTATTAAAAGTGATGAAAAAAAAATGGTTTAATAGGTTACGTTGTGTTAGTTTATCAGTAATTTTTCAATTATTTTTTTCATAGCTTTTAATGACTTTTCAAAGAGGTGTTGTTGATTTGACTTAATTCTGAGTTGGCACCTATTTGAAAAGGGTTATTAATATTTTTAATTATACATTTTCTAGGTAATGAATTGCATCGATCGTAAAAATACCAAATTAATATGACTCCAATCTCTTTATGATTTTTCCAAAGTATTAATGTACGTGGTGAGTTTAAGAGGGTATAACCCAAAGATGTTGAAATATAAGTAGATGTGCTATCTGCAGTTTTTACTATGTGGGACTGCGCTTCCGGGTGTCGCCGATATTATTTATCAATTAACAAATAAACTAAAATAACGAATAAACCAAACGAACGTTAAACTAAATGAACGAATTCTTTCCGTATTCAAACTATATTGTTAACCAATACTAATGCACATCTTCAAAAAATCGAATTGAACAAATTCTTTTCGTATGCAAACTACTCTAATTAGGGCGTAGTCCGCCAACAGTTGCGCGGACACTATAGCATATCTCTTTTGTATTTGAAAATCTTTGGTATAACCAGAGAAAACCAGAAATATGCCATTTTAAATCAGATTTTAGACGTAGGTATTGACTCTTTTCCACAAAAATTTATTAATTGATTTCGAAAGATTGTTCTTTTTTTTAATACGTATATCTTTTAAATTTTGAGAAAAAATATTTATTTTTAGTATAATATCGTTATATCATAGGTCATTGACAGATTTGTTAAATTTTCAAAAAAAGATTTTGTATTAATCAACACCCAGTTCAAATAATATAATCATGCAATAAAATAAATCAATACATTATCTGGTAAACGCAAGTTTCAGAACTTTAATTTTAGTTTACATAAAATCATTAAAAAATATATACATACATGTATTTCTTGACGAAAATTGATCCGTTTGTGTATTTACTTACACTTATAAACTAATATATTTCAGATTATTTACATTCTTATTTTGCTTAGACATTATAGAAAAACGGTAAATACTTAAGATAAAAAAATAATTACAAAAATACATAAATTTAAAAGTTTTATCATCACGCCTTTCAGCATTTTTGTATGTAGGTATAAATTAAAGTGAAGAAATAAAATCGATATTGAGTTATAATTTTAAAGAGCTGGTACGGAGGATAATTAATCTTTCTCATTGGAACCGCCCTGTACGATCGTAAGAACATCTTTCGACGACATGTGGATTTTCGGCCACTGGTTGGTTAAAATCGCCCTTAAGCGAAACCTTCAAGGGGTGCCATCATGAATTTATTATTATTCTTCATTATAATATGTAAATCCGAACATTAATGTTCTCAAGTTATAAAATGAAATATCATTTATCGTAATGTAATATTTCAGGGTCTTTAGAAACGTCCGCACTTTGATGAGATTCGTGTGATTCAATCTTCCAGTATCCTTAAAATTATTCAAGAGTACTTAGGTAGGTAGTTTCCTAGTTTCGCCGGCAGAGGCGTTAACTAAGAACAGGTATAAATCGTCGGTATCACATTTTAGCGATAAACCCAATTTAAGTACGTAAAACTGTTACCGTCCGCGTAATAATTTTCAATTTAAATGGCGGATAAAGTATTTGAAATCCCCTTACTTTTATTCCTCACGATGAATAAAATATAAACTTAGCGTAGTAAATCTCTCCCAACGAATGCAATATTTATTGCCGCGCTTGGAACTTCAATACGGTGGACTTAACGACACTATTTCTAAGGAGAAAAGAATGTCGAGTTCATTGGTATAAAAATCACTACATGGGTTCATTTTTATTTTTTTATTTTTTTGTACTTTTGTTGGCTCGCCAACAGAATATATCACATATAATTATTACATTAGTTAACAATTTTAATATGGTTACAGTGATAATTCCAATGAAAGGTGAGCACACCATTCATCGAAACATTATTGATTAGTTGTAATACAAAATATTAAATTAAAGTGCATACGTTGTTATGATACACAAAGACGCCACCCCTGCAAATTACTAGGCTACTCCCCTGTAGAGACAAACAGTTTCGCTTTCTCTCCGCTAGCGCGCCGCGCGCTGACGGCGGTTGAACGCCAGCCGCCGGCGGCCATTCTTCCTCAGTCAGCGCTGCGAGTGCCCGTGTAGCGTGAACCATTCCGATCGGTTCCGGAATATTCCAGAAGACCGCCATGACGGTGCCCGTCCATAGTGACTGGCGGGAATGCCAAGTACGGCTAAATTCCTTTCACCTCACCAATCTCCAAGCCACCAACCTGCTGCAGTGAGTAACCTGAGCCATTTAATTCCTCTTTATTGCGTGTGTTCCTTTTAAATTCAACGCGTAGATAAATGACCGCCCCCAGAGAGATTTTAGGGCCAAATTCACCCGAATTAGATAGGATTATTGATGCTACCCTGTACTAACTTTGCCTGCATTATGTATCATTGATGTTTATGAAAGAATTCTATCCAATACACCTGAAATTTACCGTAGCCAACTTGTTTCACTATCTCCCCCAGCCCGTAGGATTTGAGCTTATTTCAGGGATGCCACACAAACGCCTCAAAGATCCTACAACCCAGGTGATGACAGTCTCCTCCGCTCTGCTGACCATTCTGAGCTAGTTTGTCGGCAGAAGGTAGGCACCTCAGGTAGGTGTACCTAACAACGTAAAACAAGAAGGATCAACAATTACAAAATATATATACACATGAAGGTGCGGAGATCATCAGGGATATGTAAGTATAATTTCCTTCTGAATGTAGCATTTGAGTTTGAAAGTACATCTAAGTCTTCACGTTTGCAATATTATTTATTTTAAATATAACCAAATATGTAAGTATAATTTCCTTCTGAATGTAGCATTTGAGTTTGAAAGTACATCTAAGTCTTCACGTTTGCAATATTATTTATTTTAAATATAACCGAGTCGTTCTTGAGGTTGGTTTGAAGAAACTTGTATTAATTCAGTAAATATCGATCCAAAAGGTTTCAAGGTTTCTCGAGAATTTCGGCCTTATATTTAGATTAATTTGATTAATTAAAAATGAATCATACATGTTGTTTATGATTTTAAACAGGGAGATCAAATCTAAAATGTGCCTTCTTTTGGCGAGTGAGACTTCTCTAAAGTGAGTGAGTCTTTCAGCATAGTTATCTAAATTCCGATTTACTCCAAATTTGTAAGCTAGTATTCTTAAGTATTTTTTTGAACATACTCCACTTTATTGCTATGAATTGCGTAGTGTGGGGACCAAATCACAGAGTCATACTCTAATATTAAAGTATACATGTGTCGATTTTGTGGGTGACCGGACAACTAGGAGTGAACTCAACTTCCTTTGAAAAGTCATTACAATTGATGAAAAAAAATAATAAAAAGTTGGTTAAATATGTTACGTTAGGTTAGGTTATGTGATATTTTTAATTTTTTTTCATAGCTTTAATTGACTTTTAAAAGAGGTGTTGAGTTGAGTTTATTCTGAGTTGTTATGGAACCATTATTTGATGAACTCTATGCGTTTTCTATATTTCAGTGTAAAATCAAATATTTTTTATGTAACTTTTTTTACATTAGCTTCACCAAGGAGGCCCTAAGGAAAAAATCCCTCAGGGCTTATATCATCTTTAAGGATGCTCCATGGAAAGCTGGAAAAAAGGAGAGAAAGTTCTGGGAAGAAAAAAGGTGGGTAGTAATCTGGGGGTCAATATGTCCAGGAGTGACGGACGTGAACCTCCCACTGCGGTGCAAGGCGATGGGTTGAGACCAAAGATATTGAAATATAAGTAGATGTGCTATCTGCTGTTTTTACTATGTGGGTCTGCGCTTCCGGGTGTCGCCGATATTGTTTACCAATTAACAAATAAACTAAAAGAACAAATAATTAACCAATAAACCAAACGAACGTTAAACTAAATGAACGAATTCTTTCCTCATTCAAAATATATTGTTAACCAATATTAATGCACATTTTCAAAAAATCAACGAAATGAACAAATTCTTTTTGTATGAAAACTACGCTAATTAGCGCATAGTCCGGCGACAGTTGCGCGGACACCATAGCATATCTCTTCTGAATTTGAATATCTTTGGTTGAGACAATCTGGTGGGTGAGGCCTAGGTTAGGTCTCCTTCAACCTGTATCTCGGTGGACAAACGCATTCGCTTATAATTTAGTTCGGGTTTGAATCTTGCAATCGTATATAAAGATAGCAGCCAATAATATGTGCGTTAAGAAAATGAAGATAATGTTGATAGTTCTTAGTCGAAGTATGATACAGTTAAAAGTGACCGAATTGGATGTAGACACCACCATTGGTAGAGCATTTGCCATGTATGCCTGGGTTCGTGTCCCAGAGATGCCAATATCTTTTTCTGATATAACTGTCTCCACATTTTCGATGGCGTTTCGCTAATATTGCCTTCATTTAATAAAATATTACAATGTGTGATTTCACTCACAAAGTTAGAAATAAAAATAAATATTATATTTTTTTATAGGTTAGGTTCTTATTTTGTGGTTGACGTTGGTTTTTAATGTCTCAATTAATAATTACCGATAAATAATTTTAATCCCGATGGATAATGAAAAGTCTACATTATTCCTATATATATGTAATTTTCTGTATCCAGTAAGGTTGCCAGTTATGTGTTGTATCAATGGCGGAATGTGTTGTTCCATAATAATATTGTATAAAACGCCTTAGCGTTTATTGTTTAAACTGGCAAGCGGTAACTTTAATAGCCTTTATTGCATAGCTTACCTGTTTGGGCACCGGGCTTTTTGCATACAGGATGCTTAGTTTTAACACATTCTAAAATTATGCATTGTTATGATGCGATCATTCTTTTGCGTGTCTTGTAAAAATTGTAACTTAAAATTTTTTGAAAAATGTGTACGTTATGAAATGTTTTAAAGCACCGAGAAATCGATAACTTTAAAATATCGGATCGATAGACGTAATTTCCGAAGATTTTATATCAATATATCGAACACGGTTTCATGGTTGATAGCCGTACTAATATTGATAGGGAATAAAGGAAAAATCGTTATACCCCTGCAATTCACATTCTAAAACGTCAAACGCCAATATTACGTAAAAATATGAATAAATTGGGAATGTTGAATTCACGAACGGCAATGTTGAATTTTGACGGCCAGCGTAGTCAGCGGTAAGGCTCTTGACTCGCATTCCGAAGGTGGCGGAATCGAATCCCGGGGTGGCAAATAAATTTTATTCGTTCTTCAAACTTCGCAAAAATTTTATTCGATTTATTTGTGTTATTTCACAATTAATTAATTAAAAATAATATATAGTATATATGTATGCAGCACTTTCCAGGGCGGAAAATACTCTCAGTATCGGCCTGGTGTCTTAGACCACCATTCAGTATTGAAACGTTGCTTGAAATGGCATTGGTGACCAGATCTGAATAACAAGGCACTTCCCCACCTCCCTCTTCCTCATCTCTTTCTCCTCCCCACCACCTTCAGCCTCGCAACATACCCATATTGGGGATGTCATAGTCTCATATGCTGTAATCTCACTGGCTCTAGACGGGAGCTGTTGAGACTCGTGTGAGGTACATAAATAAAAAAAAAATTCTATGGAGGCCGCGCTAAACTTTATCAACCGTCGCATCAAATATGTGGTAACCAACGGTGACCATGTTCGCAAATATTGATAGCTAACAATAGAAAACGGATTTGATTAAGATTGTACTGATGTAAGATTTTATCGATCGTCCTTGCCAGACCTCCATATGTTGTGTCGATGAAACAAAACTATTCAAGGCTTTCCAGTTCTTTTTGCCTTTAGAGTATTATGAGAAAAATCTTAGAGAAAATTGTATTTTGCAACTTTGTCATTTTAGAAAAGTCTTTGTCGTCATACAAGTGCAATTTTGGCTGTTCCCTCTCTTGCAATGTACCAGCATATTTTCAAATTTTAATAATTTAAAACATGAAATATGAATTTACAGTGGTACTTCGCGACGATATCGATGCACTATTCAGGCGGCGACAGACAGTTAAATTTCCATGATATTGGCTTAATTGGCACTGACTGCAGTTAGTTACCTAGTTGTAGGAACTTTATAAATACTTACCAGAAGTTTCCTCTGTCCACTAGACGTGGACGATGTCCAAGCTAATAAGTTTACCATTAATTTCTCGTCCAAATGGATGACGTTGTTTTTGGATCACAAGCTTCAATTAGCAAATAACAATAATTATTTTTATTTTTTAAATGTATTTAAAATCAGTCATTTAAATACATGTAGGATTACAAAAGATTTTTTAAATATTTATATCGAGGGATCAGTAGGATTTATAGGTCCAATTAGGAGTTTCACCGAGCTGAACCCTCTGCTATGAAAATATTTGGAGTCTGTGAATTATTTTCCCGTTTGGTCTCTTTGACATGTTGTTCTTGTAGTATTTTGTATTTATTATAACTTATATAGTGCAATTGCATAACTAGATGATCATTTGTGGAAAAGTGTGTGAAAGGGTTAAGTTTTTCCTGTGGGAAAGATTTAGCCCGGACATAAAATCTGAAGCGTTTAAAAATATTTGGATGATTTACATAGCGCCATTTTTGTGAAAAATAACCTCAAGGGCGCTGTACAAACTTATAATACATTTCTAAAATCTAGAAAAACTACAAGCTAGACAAACAATTACATAGCTGCTTACAGTTTTCAATATAGTTATCAGTTTTCAATTTTATGGGTCCGCCTCTCCGGTAAACATTTATTTTATAACCAACACCTCTGCCAAAGGTCACCCTAAGTGATTCGCTACGTTTGGTGACTTTGTAGGGGTGCCGGGGTTCATGAGGTGAGGTTTGTCTAGGTTTTGGCGGCAGATGCTTTTTTCTATCTACTGCGTGGCGGGCCAGATTGGGAGAGGTTGAGGAAGCAGTTTTGACCTCTCCAGCTGGACTCTCTCGATCCATCGCCTTGAACCGCAGTGGCAGGGATAGATTAATACGTTCGTCATTCCTGAACACATTGACCCCAGATTCCTTCCCATCCCTGATGCGTTTATCCTTCACAGAACTTCCTCTTCTTCCTTTCCCTGAAAAGGCCTCCACACAGCATCCCCGAAGGTCACATAAACCCTGAGGGATTTTTTTTCCTCATGGCTTCCTGTGTGGACATAATGTAAAAAGATGTGCAAAAACAATTTGGGAAGCGGGTATGGGTACCGCCGTCCCGGAAACCATTTATTGGATAACTAACACCTCTACCATAGGTAACCACCATAGGTGTTTTGCTACGTTTGGTAACTTAGCAGGGGTGTCCGAGTTCATGGGGTAAGGTTTGTCCGGGTCTTGGCGGCGCATGTGTCTGCCTGCCAGCTGCACAGCAAGCCAGATCGGGAAAAAATGTTTGAGGGAAACCCTTTGACTTCTCCAGCCGTACTCCCTCAGAACATTGCCTCGCACCGCAGTTGGAGGAATGGATTCATACGTTTGTCTTTGCTGAACACATTGACCCCAGATTCCTTCCCACCCCTCATACCTCTTACCTTCTTAGAACTTCCTCTCCTTCCTTTCCCTAAAAGACCCTCCACACATCATTCCCAAAGGTCACATAGATTCTGGGGGATTTTTTTTCTTCAGGACCTCCTGTGTGGAGATAATGTTAACAAAAAAAAAAACGAAATTAAAAGGCGTGCATGAAAATGAAAAGAAAAATTCACGCAATTGTTTTTAATACCGAAAATAAATTTAGAACTGAAAAAATATAGTTGAGTGTAATTCCACAATATAGCTTGTAATTAATATACATAGATCGTAAAGTCATGGAAAGTCTAGAAAAGTATGAAAAGGTTTGTATGTTTTTTAAATTGTGTTTGCTCAGCGCACGCAGAACTTCCTACGGGATGGTCATCATCATAGTCGAGGGGTAATACTCGACTAGCAAACCGAAGGTAATTTTAATTTAGTAATTTCAGAATTAATTCATTGAAAACCATAGGGCGATTCCGCTATAGACGATTTTCGACAATAATTTTTAAATCGCAGTATTTGTTACTTTTTTTGATATCAGTGCAAAGAAGAAGGTCAATATTTAATAATAAAAAAAAATTGGATTTTACTTCATATTGAAATTTTTGGCGCGCTTGGAAACATTATCATTCGAAGAATCGCTGTTACCGATAGTTTGAAGTTATATTTTACTGCTAAACGTGTAGTGACAATATTAATTTATTCTTATGTGCCAAAAGATGTAAGTACTTGTTGTTATTTTTTAAGCATCATTGACTACAAGAAGTCACTGTTAGCTTGTTGCACCCGCGATACAAAAGATATAAAAGTTTGTGTTTTTCACAGAAATAAAGTGCTGGCGTTTTGAAACTTTGTAAAAGTAAGAAGAAATCACAGGCAAACTTGAATAAAACGTTTTTAAGAGTATAATGTTAGCTGAATTGAAATAAACGTTGACTCCAATTGGTTGCACAAGCGATGTGTTGTTAGAATCGCGGGTGCAACTCTTTGACAACTACCCTTATAGTGTGATTTATCATATATTTTTTTGTTTTTTATGCCTTCAATAATAATATACGCTGTGTATTACTAATGATTTATATTTAATAGGTGTGTTTATATTATATTCAACTTTTTTTATAGAAATTCTATGATTTGGCACGCAGTCTCTCTGAAACATCTTCTTTATATTAAAAAAGCAGTTAGAAAAAGATGGCCACGTTGGATTATTTATTTATTTAAGGAACATAAACAGTCTTAATAATATAATATACATAAGAGGATAACAAAAAAAAGACCAATTATTAATGTTTACAGATAGGTATTTAGAAACATAAAAGTAACTGAATGAAAACAAGAATATTTAAGAAAAGAAAAAAAAACAGGACAAAGCAGCAATTAAAAAAAAAATATATATAATACAGTTGTAGATTCAACAACTGATTAACCTATATATAAAAACACAGCAATAAAATAAATGCGATTATAACTGTAGAGAAAATAGGGTGCGAAACAGGTATTTGGATTGGGACGGGTAAGGGGAGGACAGGGATAAAGGAAAGTTGCCACGCAGGTAATTTAAAAATATTAGGTACAATTAATTTAATCATCATGAATATGTGTTATGTATTATTCGCACGTAGAATTTTATAGAAAGAAATTCTGTAGTGAAAGTAACTAGCAGTGAATATGTCAGCAAGTGTTTCTAAACGTGCAAATTTAATGTTATAGTAGTTACATGTCCTTTGCATAAATTCATTTTCGTTGGAATTCGTGTTGCATCTATCAATGCAGAAAAGGAAATTTTGTCTGCTATATTGAGTCGGCGCGTGGAAATTTATTTTATTTAGCAACTTCGGGCAGTCAACTTTCGAGTTAATAATTTTGTACAGGATCATCTGATCAGCGACAAGCCTCCTGTCGAGCAGTTTCGTGATTCGAAAATGGATGATAAATAGGAAGGGCTGAAAAACAAATCAGGCATTCAATCAAAACATTTCTTTCAATCTGACGGCGGCGATAGCATTTCCGTGGCGCGAACCTCACTGTCTCGTCTCAAATGCACATTGGTTTGGAAATCTCCGAAAATCACCACTGAAACAGTAAGTTTTTGGGATGATAACAATCTGGAACCTCTTACAAATTACAAAATATAAAAAGGAATTCTACAAAATAAGAAAAAAAAATTGATTTTGAAAATTATTGATGGATGTAATATGTTCTAGAATTTTCTGCGAATTTTGTCGTAACCGAAAAGAAATAATTAACGTAAATGACCAAGAAGTGTACTGATTAGTAATAAGCACTGTTGGTTTTCTTATTTCGTTCCTCTATCAAGGTTTATTGATGTTTATATACACTTAAACTAGTCGAGTTGCACCCGCGATAATTTAATGTTGCACCCGCGATTGTTTGAAAATCTAATAATTCATTGCTTGTTTTTGTTTTCTAATATATATTTGTTTATTTTTTTAGTTGATTAGTTTAACGCCTTACGAAATATCAAGGCATAACATAATAAATGTATCACAATTAACAGACATTTGTGTTTTTATCTTATGATCTGGAAAGGGTGGGCCAAATTGGTTGCACCCGCGATCGCACTTTGAACCTCCCTCTTGACTATTTAAATATTTCAATAAAATTCTTATAAACTAATAAAAAGTAAACATGTTGAAATGTAGCTGTTCCAATATTAATTTCATTAAAAATGTTTTTTGTTTTATTATTTAGAAGCTTTATATGCGTCTAAATGTTGCACCCGCGATAATGGAATCAGCCCATATATACCTATTTAAGATCTACACATCTACTCGATCCGCCGGATCTGTCCTGATGATGGACACTGCAACGATGTCCGAAACGTTGGCTAAAGAAGGAGGTAGCGCAACACGGCATAACACCCCAAAAACAAATAACGAAAAAAAACATATATGCCTAGTATATTTGCATCACATTATTGTTTAAAAGATATTTTCTCATCTTACCTTCTCCACTATCTTCAGCCTCACAAGATTCTCATCGTAATTGGGATGTCATATCTCACTAGCTCCAGATAGGTGACGGCAGTTGGGACTCTTGCGTGGTGTTCAAATAAAAAATATTATATAATTATTTTTTTTAAATTATTTAATTCAAATGTAGTATCGTGAAAATGAGAAAAGCGAATACTCCATCAAAAATTGCATTAAAATAACGTAGATAGGTATATATTGTGTATATTTCGCGCATTAAAAAATATATGGGGTTTAAGATCTTTCCCCTACCAAAGAAAATCTGTAATCACAAGCACTGTTGTGTTGGATCATCATTTTTTTTGCCATTACACTAGTCTGTCCATTCTCTTCTTTCTAGTACGTTGCGAGATCCTTATCCTGCCTTTCTTAAGCCAGTCAAAGAGTAATGTGTTCGCGCAAATGGCGATATTATAACTTAACTTAAACGTTTCAGAATCCCGGGTAACTAAACGTTGAGTAAATGGCAGATTATCGGCGCATAAAACGCCAGGACCGGGGCAATGGCACTAGGGCCATAGCCGTGATACGAGCGGGCTGTAGCGAGTAGGAGCGGGTGATAAAACAAGATGGTATCTTGGCCCAGTCATAAAACACAGGCGTAATAGTAATTGGCCGTGAGCAGAGTCGTAAAGGGACGCGACGCTGCCAGGAAGCAGTGTCGGGCTCACGCGTGATGTCTGATCTCTGGCAGCTCTCTCTCGGCTGTAACTCGAGCAGGATGTAGTATGTGACGCTGAACTCGAGCATGGACGGGGTGTGTGACGTAGAGCCCAGTGTAACTCAAGCATGGATGGGATATGTGACGCAGAGTGCAATGTAACTCGAGCGTGTATGGGATACGTGACGCAGAGTGCAATGTAACTCGAGCATGTATGGAATACGTGACGCAGAGTGCAGTGTAACTAGTGCATGTATCGGATACGTGACGCAGAATGCAGTGTAACTCGAGCATGTATGGGATACGTGACGCAGAGTGCAGTGTAACTCGAGCATGTATGGAATACGTGACAGATAGCGCAGTGTAAATCGAGCATGGATGAAATATAAGACGCAGAGCGGAGTGTAACTCGAGCATGGATGGGATATATGACGCAGATCGCAGTGTCGGCCACACGAGTGATGTCTGTCTAGTGCCTGGCAAGCCTCGACTGTAAAAATAAACATTTGTACAAAAATAATGCAATGTTACTCGAGCATGTACGGGATACGTGTATGACGCAGAACCTAGTGTAACAGTGAAATGTTTACAAATAATAAAAACCAGGCGAGTAAAAAAGTTACAACACATTTTCAATAAATAGTTATATACTTATGTATATGCTAAATTCAAAAAAAAAATGTGATAAAAACTTTAAACATTCATTTCTGTCAATATTGAAGACAAGACACCGCCCTCCGATGTCCTGATTGTTCCACGTTTTTCATTTGCTCCATAAGTTAGAAACTGTTAGTAGACGTACAAAGTCACAAAATGAAAGTACAGCGCGATACATCACGTGGTGTCTTGGCGTTTTTCCGATTTATCAGCATCCATCTGAATAAATAAAATACACCCGTCAAAAAATAAATACGAAAAACTTTGAAAGGAATAAAGAAAAAAACGTTAGAAAAAAGCATTAACAGTTTTTCCAGACAAGAGCGAGACTTCATGAAGTATATGAAAAGTGACACAACACTTTTTTCCCCCATCATACATACAAGCTTTCATAAATTTGCTGAGCGGGAAATTTGACAGGAAGCTGCAATTTATTGAGTGTTTTAGGTTTAATAAAATTCCGAGACACCCCAACTCCTGCTCTCTGGAAGCGGTACTACTTTTATGGTAATGTCGAAAATAAAACTTTTATAGTTACTTGTTACTTAAAGATATCAATTTTATTTTACTTATGATAAATAATTTATGGGTAAATTATTTACTTATTTTATTTACTTTATTACGTAATAAAATAATTAAAAAACTAAAACTTTTTTTTCACTTAATTTATTTATTTATTTATTTATTTATTTATTTTTTTTTTTTTTTAATTTATTTATATATTTTTTTTTTCAGTAAATGCCGCACAAGAATCTCAACTGCTCCCGTCTGGAGCAGGTGAGACTATGGCATCCCCAATTGGGGTATGTTGTGAGGCTGAAGGTAGTGGGGAGGGGAAGGAGGTAGAGAAGACCAAGGTTGGGAAGTACCTGGCTATTCAGATCTGGTCACTAAACACGGCTAAAGCCATTTTCAAGCAACATTTCAATTCTGAATGATGGTCTTACACCAGGGCGATACTGATAGTATCTTCCACTCTGGAACATGCCGCTAATATACTATATATTATTTCAAATGAATTAATTGTGAAATAACACAAATTAATCAAATAAAATTTATTTGCGCATGCCGGGTTCGAACCCGCGACCTCCGGACTGTGAGTCAAGTGTCAAGGCCATCTTCAGACTAGTACAATTAGTTCTTAAACTATTATTTCTAATAAAATTTGGGGAAGGGGTTAACAGGGTGGTGCATAAAGATTTTATTCAGTTTAGATGGATTTTCCAAAATTTGTAGCTGTGTTATTTTTAAAGACAAAAATTTCAGTTATTTAGTTATTAGGATTAACTACGCCGGGTTAATTTGATTATTAGGCATTATTACCTTGAGTTTATAGATAAATAGCGCTCTTGAGGTGATTTTTCACGAAAACGGCGCTATATAAATTAGCCAATTATTATTTTATTATTTTTAAAATGCCTATCTCAACATTTTATAAATTAAAGCCCTTCGCGTCGACTGTCTGTCTGTCTGTCTGTTCGCGATAAACTCAAAAACTACTGACCGGATTTTAATGCGGTTTTTTTTATTGATTCGTGGGGAGGTTTATTTGTTAAGGTTATGTGTAAATTGGTTTAAAAATAACGATAATTGTTAGAACCGTCGGAAAAAGTCAAGCTGCCTGGTAGCTTTCATCTAAAAAACTGCCTAATCCCTTTGAGATATAACAAAACAATGCATGGTGGGATATTCCTCTTTTATAGATCTACAAAAAAGTCCGAGATGGCATATATCTATCTTTTACGGCTAGCTTGCTATCTCTATATCTTCTCTACATTTTATAAATTAAAGTCCTTCGCGTTGTCTGTCTCTCCGTCTGCCTGTCGGTATGTTCGTGATAAACTCAAAAACTAATGAACGGATTTTTATTCGGTTTTCACCTATAGATAGAGTGTTTTGTGGAGAAGGTTTAGGTACATAATTTGTTAAGGTTATTTGTAAATGGTTGAACTATAACGATAATTGTTAGAATTATCGGAAAAAGTCAAGCCGCCTGGTAGCTTTCATCGAAAACACTGCCCAATCCCTTTGAGATATAACAAAACAATGCATGGTGGGATATTTCTCTTTTATAGATCTACAAAAAAGTCCGCATTGGCATGTATCTATCTTTTACGGATAGCTCACTATCTCTACATCTTCTCAACATCTCTAAATCTATACATATTATAAATCAAAGTCCTCCGCGTCGTCTGTCTGTCTGCCTGTTCGCGATATCAATTTTTTTACGGAGAGCTTACCATACCCAATCTGTCAAAAAAATGGTCACGTACAATGCGGTAATTGTAAAGTTATTTAGACTGATATAGTATTAATCCTTATTAAACTTAAATTCGTTACCTACCTCAAGCATTTCATGCACATTATTATAATCTTTCGCACCATCTCTACGTATTATAAATTAAAGTCCTCCGCGGCGTCTGTCTGTCTCTTCGCGATGAACTCAAAGATGGTGGTGGTTATAAAGGTTGGATAACCATCCAGTAGATGACGTTGTGTTTAATTAGCCAGAGCAACGCGTGGCCGGGTCAGCTAGTACATAATAATTGTGCCTAACAACCATACAACTGGAATTTAAAACGTTAAACACAACATAACAACAAATGTAGGAAAATCCGTATAATTTAAATAAAATCCTTGCACACCGCTTCTCCCACAAATGTTTGTGAATATAAACCATAGTTTAAGAATTGATTATACCAGTCTGAAGATGACCTCAATAGGCTCAAACTGGTTACAGTCAGAAATGAATTAAGTGGAAAAAAGTTTTAAATATTTAATATTATTAATATAACGAAATTCCACCACGAATTGTCAGTACCAACAATTGAATTAAATAAGTGTTAAATGTTCATGGTCTCTTTTCAATAAAAATACTCCGATCAATTAATCGAGTCATATTTTATATTATATTTATTTTTCACATAATGATTTTAATATGTACACGCAAGTCCAATGCCGCTATATGCTGAAAGATCCTGCCTGCCTCTGCGGTTATAGTGGAAGAAGTAGTTTCTCAAGACTTGAAATTTTCAAATATAAAAGGGAAATGAGTTTATCCTGCGATCTGGAGCAGATTAGAGATTTTTGTTCGTTTTCAGACTATTAAAGTCCTTATTCATATCAAGTCCAAAACTTTGAAAACAATAACTCAAAAAAATAACCATCGGAGGGCTGCTGTCAACCGTGACAATTAGGTTGGCATCATTAGGTTATTTTTAAAGTTTAAGATATCGTAAAATATAAAATTTATGAAACATTTCTTTTACGACCTTCCTGGAAACGGTAAGCCTCTTTGCATCTGGGTTTGGGTCAGGTTAAAAACGGAGATTAGTTTAAAATTTATATAATTTTCTCAAAATAATTGGAAATTTGGCACCTGGTTTTTACTTGAGTATCTCTTTCTGGAGTGAGAATTGTGAGAGAACACGTTCAGAATTTTAATATTTCATGAGAATCATATTTTGCTATATTTTGTCATCAGATTTAACCAGCGTGCTACTTTTTAACTTGTCGCTTTCTGTTCTCCTACATTTTTCCACGCTCCCCAGCAATTTTCGCCGTATTATAATAAATATGCAGATGTCCTAATTCCACAGAAAGGTAGTTGGTGCTATAAAAAATTATTAAATTGTTATAACATGATAAAGAATAAATTGGGATAGACCATACGGGACGCCAAATTGTTACATGATCCCGGAGTGGGTCAAAATGTTACGCAATATGTAATGTTTAATAAATAATGATGTTAAAAGGGTAGAATAAAAGATCTGCCAGCTTTATTTTTATAGGGGCGCCACTGGTTGATTAACCAGGCTAGCAGATAGTAAAGCAATGAAACACTCTCAGGGCCTTTGATATGTAAACTATACGATTAAATTAGAAGGATTATTTTAAAATAAATTAAACAGTATTGTTAAGATATATTAAATTAAAGATTTTATTAACACATAATAAATTAAACTGGGACAAATTAACATAATAACAGAACATAAACTCACCTTCCTTGGATCGACCATAAATACAAGATTCTATCTATCTATCTATCTATCTAAATTACGATCTTGTGCTTCTGGTTTTTCTCCTGTAGTATAGACAGACAAAATACCTGGTACTGTATTCAGCCGAAATGTTTATTTGCTCCCAAAATCAAATCCAGCCATAAATATCTTGTATATCAAGGCGAGAATAATAAATCTTCATTATTTATCAGATTGATTTCCTTTAGGATATTTTTCTTCCATATGTTTACATAAGATGCCTGTTACTTGGCAATTAAAATTTGAAATTATCCATCGGTTATTTTCGTGTAAATTACGACGTTAGAAATGTGTTATTAAATACACTTATGGGCATCACGATAACGATGATCGCAGCCCAGTTAATTATGTTCCAGTTTCGGACAATAACCTTCGTATTTCTTAATTAAATTATACGAAATAATATCAAATGAAATCACGACCGACTCGTCAGTTAAACCCTCTACCACCTTGAAAGATAACTAAGAAGTGGGCTCTAAACAAAATATTCGATTTTTATACGCTTTTCAAAAAAGAAAAAATGAATGATGTTACTTCCAAAATTTAAAAAAAATAAATCTTTGTTGAAGTTTATTATTTTTTTTAAATATTATTTAATCACCTCTTGAAATTAGGTACCTGCTTGCCTAAATCTATGATAAAATAAACTGCGAGAAATATTAACAAATATTTTATCA
Source organism: Limnephilus marmoratus (assembly GCA_917880885.1). NCBI lineage: Eukaryota > Metazoa > Arthropoda > Insecta > Trichoptera > Limnephilidae > Limnephilus > Limnephilus marmoratus. The sequence continues at coordinate 12,882,782 of OU862918.1, read as the reverse complement.
TAACATTACCTCCCGGACCACGCAAATGTTTGTCCCCAAACATAACTATAAAAGAAACCTATTCTATCTGATACTCTTGTCGATCCAAGGATTTCTATAAAATAAAAACAACAAAGCAATTAATAATATTTAACAATCTTTTCAAAGATAAATAAAACATAATATATAATTAATAATTCGTATGAACTTTTTGAAATATTTAAATTTGATTAAATTTGATTTAGGATTAGAATACAATATTATTGATTATTATAGTTAAAATACCTAAAATAGACATAATTAAATGTTACATGAACAACCATCGTTAAATGATTAATAATCAACACACATTAAACTGGAAAGAAAAAATATTATAATTATTATTTCTACAAATTTTACATAACTCCTTCAAAAACGTCATATCACTTTATGCTCTAAAGCGTCACTGTCCCAAATCAGGGTATTAAGCCTCAATAGGCATCACTTTTAGGGAGATCAATCAACCCTCACTTTGCACTGAATTTAAATCCATCTTTAGGATATCAAGAATGTTCACTCCGTGGAGTTTCCTGACTAACTCACTAAGGTCAATTGGTCTATCCAAGAAGGAAATATACAAAATTGCATTCAAAATTTATATAAAATTAAATAATTTAAATGTCATAAAGTCATCAACCATCGCCAATGAATGGTGCCAAATAATTGAGGTAGACAACCAGCTTTGTGGAGTCGAAATTGTTTAGTAAATTGTTTGAAACAAACAAATTCCAGTTTCCCAAGAGAAAACAAACACTTTTTAAGCAAAAGTTTATAAATTAAATAAACTAATCTCTTTAATTAATATAAAAATACGTATTGCATACTCGAATGCATAGGAGATATGCTCTAATATAAACTAACTTAACCACATCTATAACTATATTTATATCTCTATATATTTTTTATATATTTTTTAAAGAAATACGATATGAAATGAAATTAAATGTTAACATTTTTATGTAAATTTTATATTTTTCAACTAACAAGACAACCCAAGTTGCAAAGAGGTACGAATCTTTGGATCTCTGAATAATCCCGTTAATTAAACAACAAAAATTGTAGAATTAAATGTAAAAGTACACAGTTCATTATAAACTGATTGCTTAGAATTTTTAAAAGAAAATAAAGTATAAATACTTGGTGGTAAATCTTTTTTTAAAAATTCTAAGTTAAATAAAATTAAAACATATACACATATATACAAAACGTCGTGATTAAAATTTTAGTTTGTCTGTTCATTCATAACATGTCTATTAATAAGTTGTATTATTAATAACTCCGTAATAATATACGATAATGGTTGAACTCGAGCGAAGTACTAGAGTTGTACCTGTGTTATAGAATGTTGTTAAAGACCATTTTTACATAAAATTGTATATTTAATTTTTAAATGTTATTATATTTTAGTTGTAAAACTGTAAATATAATAGTACTACTAACTATATAAATGCAAGGCAGCGACAAATCGGTTGATCAGGCCTTATTGAAGTGTTTCGAAATTTGAGTAAATTTCTTCTGATGTTTTTGGCCAAACCCTTGGAAACCACCATATAACTTCGGTATATAAGCTCGGCTTTACAGAACTTACATGTTTTAAAGTCAATGGATAGATTCTCCATGATTATGACATCAAAAAAAATTACGCGTCGAGTGTACAATATTTATTATTGATTGTATGGGCTCGACTTTTATTGACTCTGACGTAGAGCATAACATAAGACAATATAAAGGCGTGCACAAATTAATTGAGACTTGATATATTTGAGAAAAATAATGATGTGATTTTGCAGAAATCACTACCAATAGTACCGAGTTTATGAATTACTTGTAGAATGTTGTGTCAGAATTGCTCATAAAAACTTCCAAAACAACTCGAACCACTCAGACAAGTATCATACCACGAAGTACTGCGTGTATGCACATGGACCAGTGGACTGCAGTCCTTCCATCACCTATAGGTATTATCCTTCTACAGGCAACGGATCCACTGCCTCCCGACTGACAATGTAGCACACTGTTCCATACCTGAGACAGCAGCTCAGGGTTTGATGAGCAGACAGCAAGCATCTCTCGCCCTCTGTCTCTCATGTAAGGTAAACGTTATCGACGCCGGATCGATACGTTGCGGATGGGGTACACGCCCACCCTTACCTTTTGGAACTTATTTAGACCATTAGGAATGGTAAGTTGAACACCAGGACCCAGTTGTTCAAACTGGATATACCTCCGCCAACTCCCCTCCAATGATAATAATGACGTTACGTCATTGTCCATTATTTCTCCAAGTCTTATTACATTTCGTGTATATTGTCCTTTATTTGTTAAAATAATGATAATAAATATCACATTATTCCTTGTGTCACCGTTGAAAATTACTTGATTGTACTAAATTCAAAACGATTTTCAGAATTGTTATTGAAAATAATGCCCGTTTTTGTAAATAAAATATAAGAAAATGTCACAATTGGCAAAAAGAAGTTTTAAAGGTTATTGATAATTATGTATATTGTTAAACAATCGATTACGTTATAATACAATTGACTATTTCATCCTATCTCGAATCCTGTGATGATGGGCCCACCACCTCAAAAAAAACGAAATAGAAAGAAACTGTCTAACCAGAAAAGACAACTCTGAAATATCTGCATTCCGTGCGCTTGAAATGTGAGAAAATCGAGTAGCTCCATTCAAGTTATTTGTATTCCATAATAATATTTTTTGAATAAAATCTTTACTAGATTTGTAAATGACGTTTAAATAATTATTAAAATCTACGTTTAGAAAAATACCTTATTTGTTAAAATATTATAAAAGGAAAAATTGATTCTTGTTTTCGATGCAGTCGTTGAATAAGACGCTTAACTAGACCTTCTTTTGTTTTACCATTTACGTTCCCGAATGAAGTCGACATTTTGAAAAAAATAATAAAATATTCCAGTTCAGAAAATAAACGATTTGAATCACGTAGAAAACTTTTAAAATTATAAAATTCGTAGAAGTAAATACATTTATTCTCTTTTAAATTACGGAAAATCAAATTTGTTTAATTTGTTCAAAGTTGTTCTATTTGCATTTCGTTTTAAAATTACTGCCGCAATAATTCATTTATAATTCGTAGTAATATAATATTTTGGAAATGACGTAGCGAAATGAAAATAGTTATACCGAAATACAAACAATAAACAATAACATTTGATTGTTTATCCTTTGTTTTTCTTTTAAATAAAGTGTTCGTAGCATTATTCCATAATAATAGCCGTAGAATTAATCAAAGATTGAAGACGTTCTCAATTGTATAATAAATAGTACGCAGTCGTAAAAATTCAAACATAAAGAAAAGGTATTAAATTTTGCTTGATTAAAAATTAGAAATGACGTTACGAGCTGAAAATAGTTAACCTAAAAAAAAATAATCAACTTGATAACATTCTATTGTTTTTAAACAAATGAAATATTTTCAAAACAAATGAAACTCGTTAATAACAAAAGCTCATGAGAGAAAAAAAAACGACATGTTATGAACAAACAGACTTTGAAAAAGAAAATATACATTAAAATCCTTGTAAAACAATCGTAAAGTAAAAAAAAACGAAACCCAACACGTTTAAGGCGGCCAAATTGCTATAAAAAATTATTAAATTGTTATAACATGATAAAGAATAAATTGGGATAGACCATACGGGACGCCAAATTGTTACATGATCCCGGAGTGGGTCAAAATGTTACGCAATATGTAATGTTTAATAAATAATGATGTTAAAAGGGTAGAATAAAAGATCTGCCAGCTTTATTTTTATAGGGGCGCCACTGGTTGATTAACCAGGCTAGCAGATAGTAAAGCAATGAAACACTCTCAGGGCCTTTGATATGTAAACTATACGATTAAATTAGAAGGATTATTTTAAAATAAATTAAACAGTATTGTTAAGATATATTAAATTAAAGATTTTATTAACACATAATAAATTAAACTGGGACAAATTAACATAATAACAGAACATAAACTCACCTTCCTTGGATCGACCATAAATACAAGATTCTATCTATCTATCTATCTATCTAAATTACGATCTTGTGCTTCTGGTTTTTCTCCTGTAGTATAGACAGACAAAATACCTGGTACTGTATTCAGCCGAAATGTTTATTTGCTCCCAAAATCAAATCCAGCCATAAATATCTTGTATATCAAGGCGAGAATAATAAATCTTCATTATTTATCAGATTGATTTCCTTTAGGATATTTTTCTTCCATATGTTTACATAAGATGCCTGTTACTTGGCAATTAAAATTTGAAATTATCCATCGGTTATTTTCGTGTAAATTACGACGTTAGAAATGTGTTATTAAATACACTTATGGGCATCACGATAACGATGATCGCAGCCCAGTTAATTATGTTCCAGTTTCGGACAATAACCTTCGTATTTCTTAATTAAATTATACGAAATAATATCAAATGAAATCACGACCGACTCGTCAGTTAAACCCTCTACCACCTTGAAAGATAACTAAGAAGTGGGCTCTAAACAAAATATTCGATTTTTATACGCTTTTCAAAAAAGAAAAAATGAATGATGTTACTTCCAAAATTTAAAAAAAATAAATCTTTGTTGAAGTTTATTATTTTTTTTAAATATTATTTAATCACCTCTTGAAATTAGGTACCTGCTTGCCTAAATCTATGATAAAATAAACTGCGAGAAATATTAACAAATATTTTATCATAACATTGGGACTAGTATTACATGTAAAAATATTAAATATGTGTGTGCGAAAAGGATGACGCATTTTTTCAAATATGTTAGAATCTTTTATCGCGTTGCTTGCTTAGCTTCTAAATAAAATTATACCGCCTACGTACTGTTAAGCTTTTTTTATAAAGCCTGTGAAAAAAAAACCTTCTAACTTAAATAACTGCATTTTTATTTTTATTTTTAGAGTTAGTTTTAATAATTAAAATAATTGTCAAAGTTTCAATTTTTCAAGATTCCCCGAAAAACACCGTATGTGTAGTGAATCTAAAAAGTGATTATAAGATCCGGCAATCAGCTGTTCAACTGGCGCCATTTTTTAATTCAAAGTTCGAAGCAGTTCGAAGTCCTAGAGTAGCATTACTATTTTTTTGTGCAGTAGTTTTTGAATATCTTCAATAATAGAGATAAACTAATAAGAGATACCTTGATTTTTTGAACTGAATTATTTAGGCCTAAATAAAGTTTCAATAAACACAACAACTAAATCTCTATAAAGAGTATGTAAATAAACGAATAAGATGAAACGTTGTTAATACGATGGCTTGTCATACCTACATTCCAATATAATGACTTTACGGTGTTCAGTGACGTCACCACTAAACATTTCAATAATACCAACTTGACGGCGTGTTTCTATGACCCGATTAAAAATGGAATTATATTATTGGTCCATATGAACATATTCTTTTAAAGCCATAATATTTTTCACTGGAGTTCTTTATTAAAAAACATTTTGTACCTGGCATTAATAAAATGTATACCTCATTCTTCAAATAAAACTACATAAGCTTCTTTAATGTCACAATTCCGTTGATTTTTACCTGAAGTTAAAATTCAGTATAAGAACAATATTTTTTTCGAAGTGAAACTTCTTTAGCACCGTTGTGATTTGAAACTCGATGAAACGGAAAAGAGTGACACTAAAAATAGTCAAAAACATACATCCATAGGATTTAGCCTGCGAGAGAATGAGATAAAATGAAACCTTTCCTACCTACAGTACCTACGAAGCGTCGCGCTCTGTCAAGCTGCGCGCATTGGCCGCTTTAATTATGAATTCATTTTTCAATTCTCCTATTGGTTGAGATTGTGTGGGTGAAGTTTTCTGCTTCTACCGCGTGTGAACTTTTTTTATTTTCATGGGGTGAAGATTGTCTAATTCTGTCCATCAATAGTGTGGCGGGCCAGATTTGGAGAGAATGGTTGAGGGAGACTTTTCAACTCTTTAGCTCTTGTCCCATCGCCCTAGCGCTAAATGCATACGTTCAATATTGGGCCACTCTCATACATTTTTCCTTTCCAGATCTTCCCCTTTTTCCTTTTCTTAATAAACCATTTACACAGCATCTTCAAAGATGAAGTAGGCCCTGAAGAAAATTATTTTTCGCAGGGTTTCCTGTGTGGATATAACGTAAAAAGGAATAGCTCAACAATGATGTGCTCCTAACATTAGAAGAAAATAAAAAGAAAAGCTTTCAGCTTTAAAAGGTGCTTTCAGCTATTGCATCGCGACGTTGTGCACAATTAAATTGCAATGTTATTACGCTCCCAAGATGTTGTAAATGAACGTCTTACATTCAAGTAACAATGTGGTTTGCCGTTTCCCAGGAACTTTATACGACAGAGTGATTCTAAACTACCACATTAAACAACATTTTGTTTAAAAAACTTCTAAAAATAAAACATCGAGACAAAAAAATAAAACCGTTGACTGGGCGTACTGTAGTACAGGGCCCGCAGATACTTTAATAGTACGCAACTGCTAACCATATACAAATCACAAGTGCGCCCCACGGTTGATTTTAGCAGCCACCTCTCAAAAACGGGCGGTCAGTTTGATAGATTCTCCCATCTTAAACAGACGGATTGCAATCTTTAGAGCACATGCGTCGTGTGGGAATACTATCCTTGCTCTACCGGTATCACAATGGAAGATGCTCTGAGGAACTAACATCATTGATCCCTTTGGCATCGGTGCATAGTCAGGAAACACACCAAACGCGTGCCCAACATAATATGTACACGATTGACATTTGTCACATGAGAACGGGTCGCTTCTTCGACTCGTTCCTGTGTTCAACAGCTCGGCTGTGGAATGATTTGCCGGCAACTATATTCCTCCTTCCTACAACATGGGTCTCTTCAAGACCAATGTTCATTCCTTCCTCTCCTCAAAAAGACCCTCCACATAGCATCCCAGATGACATAGGCCCTGAGGGAAATTATTTTCCTCATGGCCTCCTGTGTGGAGTTAATGTAAAAAAAAATGTACCATACGTTATTTGACTCACATTTATAATGTAGGTGTAATAAATGCGTTAGTGTGCAATGATCACCAAAAAATTGTTAATTTTTTAAATACTTTTTGGTATGCAGCTCAAATCCAACATAAGTGGTGGCGAATGTGCGACTTGTGAAAAAGTTGGATATGGCAAAAGGAGGTATCTGTTTAATATTAAAACAATTAAATTTCAATAAGCTTGAGAAATTTACGTAACAACTACCTGGCTTGTGTTCGGATGCAAATTACGCATCTTTTTTATGTATGAATCTTAAAATTATCCTTAATAATACCATGCCCTGCTTGAGTGTCCAGCCGATTTCAAAATTTTGTTTTGGTTTTCTGTAAAATTGTATTAACAGTAGGTAAAACAACCCTTTGCCATATCTCTACCAAAATAATGAGAGAATGATTCATATTATAAGAAATAAATTAAATTTATGTCTTCCCGGTATCTTAAGTTTCATCATTTGTTTGGTGTAAGTGGGTGGTGAATGATTTTTATCACCGTATTTTAACCCTAGATAACTAAGGTATCATTTACCGGATCTGCCGGATCCGCCCTGATGTTGGACACTGCAACGCTGTCCGAAACGTAGGCGAAAGAAGGAGGTAGCGCAACACGGCTTAACACCCCAAAAACAAATAACGACAATACTTTTGGCCGTTAAAATCTTAAAACGTAACTGAAATATTTGGTCACGTGTTCCGCTAAAGGGCTTGTCGCTTCAACCTGGCTATAGATTGTTCCACGTTATTATTTCACATTATCATATTTATCACAGAATTTCGAAAATAATCTGTCCATTCTGATATTTTTTCTAACTAACCAACCATCACTCCGTTTATCTACAGGGATAGGCAGAGAGGACGGACCGACAAACAACTCAGTCTTAGCCCACAATATTTGCCTCAATCACGTTCGCACATCGTCTCATACATTCTATTATTCCGACTCTTAATATGGCCCGACTCAAGTATCTGGTTCACTTGATCGTGCCAATTCTTCCTCGGGTGTCCTCGACTTCTTCTACCATTCACATTTGAGTCATATATTCTCCTTACACCCATTTCTTCATTCATTCGCTCTACATATACCCAAACCATCTTAGGGTTCCTTTCTTAATATTACTTGTTATGCTTACATCAGCCTTGCATTCTTTGCGGATATCCATTTCTCACACGATATTTTATAAATACAATATAATATATTTTCACCAACGTTTAGAGCACTTATATAAAAATATTTTCATTAATATTCATTCAGGTTGTCACTTTGCAAGCACTCCGTGCAAAAATTCAGTGTTTTATAAATTTGAAGCCCTAACCAAAATGGACAACCTATTGATTTTGCTCGCTTGGGGATAATGTTCTCACAAAATATGGTCCGCTATGTTTGGTAGAGGAAACATTGTTAAATACGATGTGCTTTCGTTAAGCTTTTAGGAAATTTTTAGACTTACTCCATAAAACAACAACAATATTGTCTATGTAATTCGTATTCAAAAATAATATAAGTTTTTTGTTATTTAATTTTAATCTCGACGGGGATCGATTTCTGCTACAATACATTTTTTTTTAATTAAAATAATTCTAAGCAATAATAATCATCCTGAAACACTCATCTACATTGAAAAAATCTTCCGAGATGAGATACTTGCCGCCAACGGGACTTGAACCCGTGTCCTTCTGATTGCCGGTCAGGTACTCTGACACTGAGCCATGGCCGCCATAGTGCAATGCATAAAATCTTGTCTTAAATCAAATAAAAAAATAAAATAATAAAAATAATTCGGTGATGCTAGTCAGGGTGTGTTGTTACTTATTTAGTTTTGTGGATATTCAACGAATTGCCATTGGGTTGAGGTAAGGAGCTTTGGGAAATGCACAGAAGTGTCTCTCGCAGGCAGACGGCGATTTACACAACACTCATTCGAGTGTTATTTTATTTGATTTCCAAGCTGCCAAATAATACGTTTTGTATGGAAAATAAATGGTTACTCCAATAATATAACAACAATGACACAAGAGAACCCTGGTAGGGTTAATAATTACATCCTTAAAAATGTGTATAAATTGTGAAGAAGCAATAAATAAATGATAACTTTTTAGATTTTCACGGTCAAAAGTATTTTCGGTATTTGTTTTTGAGGTGTTATTCCTTGTTGCGCTACCTCCTTCTTTAGCCAACGTTTCGGACAGCGTTGGTCCATCATCAGGGTAGATCCGGCAGAGCGCAACACGGCATAACACCCCAAAAACAAATAAGGAAAAAATAATAATTTTCATAAATGTTTGTAACATAATGATAAACGGTATATTTTGAAATAAATATGAAATTCTTGACAGAAAACGTATCGTATCAGAAAAATGCATTAAGAACCTACCTAGTTATTTGTGCTTCTAAGGTAAGTTAAGACTAACGTAATTAATGCTAACATTATTCGAGTTTGTTTTTATAATGCACAGTATTAAGTCATGTCACCATACAAATGTGAGTACACAAACCAGTGTCGTGTACAATAATACGGTAATATACAACTGCGCTACAAAAATTTAGACATTGTGTGGTCAATTTCGTCACAAGTATCATCAACATCATTATCATTATCATCATCATTATCATTACATAGTATAAAATGAAGTTGCTCAAAATGTATGTGCGCGTTAATCTTTTAAACTACGCAACGGATTTTCATACGGTTTTCACCAATAGATAGAGTGATTGAAGAGGAATGTTTATATGTATAATACATGTAAATTATATTAGAGAAAAGCCGAAAAATTCAAAGAAAACATATTTTTGTGCGATTTAAAACGGCTGGCGGGCCGTACTATAGTCGGATATATAGAAAAATAGATGTCCTAGAGTAAGTAGGTATTTGATTTTCCTTTTTCAAATATCCAGTGTTGCATTGCAAGCATTGTATTATTAGTGGCGAGTTAATTAGTTTATATGTATAATACATGATTATTATAGTAGAGAAAAGCCGATAAATTCAAATATTCAATTCAGGCAGGGGGCAGCGGGCAGCTGGCAAGTGGGTGGTGTGGATTTTTTAAAGATTGGGTAATGGCGTTGTGATTCGTTAGCCACAGCAACGTGTGGCCGGGTTTGCTAGTATTTTAATAAATTATTTAAAGTTATGAAAAAACATCTCTCGCATTGTGCATTCAAAGACAAATAAATTTTGACAAACTTGGATCACAAGGACAAGAAGGGATGAAGGAAGAAGTGTGAGGTAGAGCCACGGTCCAATGAGATCATAGGGCAAGACAATCAAGTTCGATACCAGAGAAAGTGGAAATCGAGATAGGAGCGGAGGTGGAATATTAAGCTCGCGTTTCCCGCCCGACGGTGGGTTAAGTTATAGTCAAGTTCGAAAAAAAGATTCGCAAGATATGTGTTCCTCCGCACAGCGACGAAAAGCTGGATGCGGGTTGAAGAAAGTGCGGGACCAGACACGGCCAGTGGCCAAAGTGTGAACATAATGTAAGTAAGTAAGTAAGTCTTCAATGTACAGAAACTTTATTCAAAAAATATTTTATTTAAACTAAAAAAAAACATATATGTATACTCCACTGCCCAACATAAATACTCAACTCAAGTAAGCAATAACATCCTGGTTACTCCCAGTTTGAACACATCATTTGGACAGAAAAATAATAAATTCCATGCTATAAAATTATACAATGCTCTACCAGGTCAAATCAAAAATATAAAGGAAATGAATATATTTAAAATAAAAGTAAAAATATGGCTGAGAGATCAAAGTGATAATAAAATTACAAACATCATGAAGACGATATAAAGACAATCCATAACCAAATACAAATATTTTAAAAAACTACAAGCCACCTCAGAACAGGAAATCCTAGTGAGGAGGTCTGTGAAAAAAAAAAAGAATCTATACTTATTATATACATCATACATACATGTACAAACCTTGTTATTGAAATTAATAATAAAATAAAAACAAAATAAAAAAAATAAAATGGTGCAGGTAGGAGACCCTCGGCTTGAAGGGCTTGAGCTGCTGAATTGCAGAAGCTACCATTGAGGACCTCCCGTATCGAGATAATCCAAAAAAAATCAGTAGTAAAGTACAAAACGATTAAATTATTCTGAGCTAGGTTACCGGAGACAACAATTGTTACAATTGACAAACTAGTACACAAAGGTAGATTCGTATTGTACGCGGTTCTAGCATACTGTGTTATAAAATATATCTTTTTTGAATGCCTTCTCTGATACAGATTCTTTTTATAATTATTATTAAGCATGTGGAATGAATATCTAAGTACCTACCTGTATCAGGATTTTGTAATGAAAACACAAATAAATAACATTTCTCGTAAAAAACAACCGTGGACCGAATATTTTTACGACATATATAATCCAGATTTATTAGGGTGGTCAATTCCCGAACAAAAGATGAAAAAAAGTTTGACCTAATTTATTATGAGGAAATCCTTGATGTATCATTACGGAATTATGCTTTCATCTATATTAATGAACGTAACCGAGGGGACCCTCGATGTACAGCAAGTACTTGCACTAGATGAGCTTTGGCTTCAAAATTACTAATGTGATTTATATTCATTTTTTTCATGTTTATTTAATTTAATATTTATGACCATGATGATAGATATGAGTATTAGATTTGATGTCATCAGTACGCAATTAGTGAAGGAAAGTAATAAAATAGTTTTTACGAATAATTTTCTGAATACTTCTCCGTAATAAGTAAAACCCTTCTGCTTGGTTCAATATATTCGCACCTCACAATTTGGAAGCCTCAGTTTCGTGCGAAAATTCAGAAACCGTCACTTTGGATCGAAATTGTAAAATATCTGTGCAAGATAGCTTCCATATTTCAAAGACAATAAGAAGCATAATTTTGTTCTCTTTCTGGTTAAAAGAAAAAATACATATGTTTGCATGAGAGGAAGAGAGATATATAGCTTATGTAAGGTCGCTCGGGACGTTTTTGGTCTAACGAAAGTATAACGCGATTACGTGTTTTGGGATGTATTTATTCCTAAACAAGCAGACGGGATATGTATATTTGACAAAGCATTTTTAATCTTATGGTTGACAGATCACAGATTTCAGCGCTGAAGTAGGCGGGTCAGTCAATAAGTAATGCCTCATATTTTTTTTCTACTTAAATAAAGTTAGTTAAGTGAAAATTTTGAATTTGATGCTATTCCTAAAACCTTCTTCTAAAATCTGCTGGAGTAGTAACTTTTTGCATCAACAGGTGGCAACACTGCAGACGCTTGCAAAATGGCCGACATCTATGTTCGTAATAGATAGCGTTCTGTGATTGATTCTTGACTGTAGAAGGTGAAACCCAAAAATTCACATTCATGAAAGACTGAAAAATGTGTACCATTATGCAACAGTGGACGTCAGCACTGCTAGACGATGGGTTCGTTCAAAGATATTGGAATATAAGTAGATGTGCTATCTGCTGTTTTTACTATGTGGGTCTGCGCTTCCGGGTGTCGCCGATATTGTTTACCAATTAACAAATAAACTAAAAGAACAAATAATTAACGAATAAACCAAACGAACGTTAAACTAAATGAACGAATTCTTTCCTTATTCAAAATATATTGTTAACCAATATTAATGCACATTTTCAAAAAATCAACGAAATGAACAAATTCTTTTTGTATGAAAACTACGCTAATTAGCGCGTAGTCCGGCGACAGTTGCGCGGACACCATAACATATCTCTTCTGTATTTGATTATCTTTGGGTTCGTTACTGTAACCGAGATGAAGGACAAACACCGCTGGCGGAGGAAAAGCGGAGCGGCCGACGCAGGCCTTTGATTGCAGCGACTGCGCTCATTCGTGGTGACCCCAGATAACTACAGATGTCACATTCTCTCCCTCTGTAAAGGTAGTGTGATAAGATTATTCGACAACTGATTTTTCAATAAAAGTTTTTTAAGTTGAGTACCAAGAAACTTAACCGGCCACAATAAAGGAACAAGAAAAACAATGGCCTCACAACACGTGCAGCTCTTAGTTTCTGGAAAAAAATGTGACCGGAGACGAAAAATGGGTTCATTTTTTAAACTTGAATCAAAGAGGCAGTCAATAGAATGGCATCACACAAACTCACCAACGACAAAAAAAAATCAAAACTGATCGGCGGGGAAATTTATGGCAATGGCGTTCTGGATATGACCGTGCTTTTTACAACACTGTGATACATACCCTTGATAAAAGATGAACCAAAGCTGTAGGAATGGACGGAGATAATATTGAAAAATATCAAATTCATCGTCAATAGTGTGGTTTTCGACCCCTGTAATTGCATTTTTTATTACTTGATAATAGGCCACTTGCATGGATTTCATAACGACTTGGAAAAAATCGTGTGGATAGAGTTTTTTACTAAGATTACGAAAATGTTAGTAAAAATTTTTAGAAATGTACAGTTTTTTTTATTTTTAAATAAATAAATCCATTATTTGGGCTCATGACGTCACTACATGAAAATGTCCCGTCGCCGAAAATGTTCCTATTAATTTTATAAAATTCCACACTGATTTATTTTTTTATATGGCATCACTTTGATTTCAGGCGAATTTTTGAATTCGTTCACTAGATTTATTGTTTGTTCTCTGCGAACTTATCATTTGGTTTGATTTTTTGACAGATGTTCTGAAGAGAACCCCGTACAATTAATGGCTACGGGGTTCTCTTCAGAACGTGAAGAGGATGTCGGTACATGTTTTAGAGGTATAATGATTATGGCGCTGATTTTAACAAAATAAAATTTTATAATATTCTTATTATTATTACAATTTACAAGTTCAAGTATATTACATTGAATTTAGTAATATAGAAGTTGTACATTATAATGATTTATGATCAATAAGATGGATCAAGGAAAAAAATATTTATGAGATGTAATATTTTTGGTATGCCTCGTTATTCTCCTGTGCCATTCGTGTGGAAAACGTTCTTTTTTTTAAAAAATGATTTTCGGCTATGTAATTATCGTTTTTTCACACCTATAAAATTATGTCCCGTCTTTCCGGTTTATAAAATATGGTCTGATTTTTCGGTTTGAAATTTTCAAAAAATCCCCAGGGTTTCAAAAATACGATTAAAAAAAAATAAAAAATACAGAATGTCTTAGAATATTTTCCTAAACCGGAAAAAAATTTATAAAAATGTGATGCAAGTGGCCTATTAAAGCAGAAAAAAATAGGAGACATTACTTATTGACTGGCCCTAGTATTTTATTTCCATTACTACACATTCAAGAGCATATGGAAGAAGGGGGGCGGGGGGTGAAGGGGTTTCAAACATCCTCCATCGGCCTCAGTATTGCGTAGGAAAAATTAAATGCTGCTCGTGGATTACATTCCTGAAAAATACAACAATATTATTTTCGGCATTTTGTTCTCATTGTGAGTAATAATAAGTTGGCTTAAGTAGAGGTCCCATATTCCCACCATCTAATAAATCTTAATCCCATCTACCTCCCTTTTTCCTACCCCCCCCCCCTCCTCGAACCCCCCATGTGAATGCTATAGCTACGCCCTTGATTAATTCGGTTTAAGGCTCCGCAACCGGGCCCGAAAAGAAGAAGATGGAGAGATACGAAATTACGAATGTTAGAGGAGAGCACTAACATTTACAGCGACAAAATCGGTGCGAAAATTGCGAAAATGTTTAATAAAACACGATTTGTGTAAAATAGAGCAAAAATCTCGCGGGCATTGTCTTACAGCATTTAAAACTTAACGTGTTTAAGGGAGATGTGTAAGAAAATTAGTAGAAAGTGTGTAAGAAATCGGTAGTAATTCGGGTAGCGGGCCCTTAACAATGGACTGATAAAGTTAGAATAATTCTAAATTTTAATAATAAACTTTTTTTTTTCCTATGTCATCTTTGGGGATGCTGTGTGAAGGGTATTTTTAGGAAAGGAAGGAGGGGAAGTTCTGGGAATGAAAAGGGTATTAGGGGTGGGTAGGAATTTGGGGGTCAGTATGTCCAGGAGTAACGGACGTATGAATCCATCCCTCGCACTGCGGTTCAAGGCGACGTTCTGAGAGAGTACGGCTGGAGACGTCTAAGGGACTCCCTCAACCATTCTCTCCCGATCCGGCCTGCCATGAACTGGTGGATAGACCAAGATCCAGACAAACCTCATCTTAAGAACGCGGGCACCCCTACTAAGTCACCAAACGTAGCGAACCATTTGAAGTGACCTAAATAATCAAAGAAAACCTTCTGCTCCCGTAAAATTTTATGGTGGTCGTTTGGACAGTTAAAATCTAAGGTAACGCAATGGCAGAGGTGTTGGTTATTCAATAAAAGGTTCCATGGGCGGCGGTAACCATACCCGCCTCCCAAATTGTTTTAGTGATCCAAATGGTCTGAAAATTGGTTGTGCCACTATTTTGGGATTAGGTGCTGCATGAGACCTCCCTTCTTGTGAATATTATGTAATATGTTTTAAATGACTTACGCCAACTTCGAACAAATTTCTATTTTTCCCATCAGCTGTCAATTTAGCATACAAATTTTATTTGATTGATTACCTCTCAATTTTAGGCTTCAGTTGGTAAGAAAATTGAAAATTGTCGACTTCTAAGATAAAACGGCCACGAAAACTTTCAAAATTCTGGAAAATGTGAAATGTTCGACAAACCTCGGTATAATACAACTTTGGAGTCAAAATTGATTATTATAAACCAAAAAAAAACTTTTTTCTACGATACCAAGATAACATGCCAGCGCTACAACGTTTTTAGAGATATTTTCACTTGAACATCCTATTAGGAACAAATTATATTAATTACCTCTGCATCCAATAATTACTCGTATATCTGAAATAAAATCGCATAAGTTAATCATCTGCCGCACATCTCTTTACAAGTAGTTTTGTAATTTTTTTTAATTTCTTAACAGATTGTGGGCAGTGCCTACGCATTCCACAAAACAGCCATAAAAATATATTAGTAAGATGACAACACCGGGACCAACGTACTTTCCGCTGTAAGTCGGCAGAAAGACGAATTCTTTTTACCCTTTGCTTCTGTCAATTTTACCAGAAGTTATTGCCGCGTATTTTACTCTGTAAAATGTGTAATTTAAATATGTATAAATCAAATCCAGTTACGTAAACTGTAATCTTCTTATTTACTACCCGTAACATTAATTAAAATAACTGGATAGATTGGGATGTAAGTACCAGTTTATGTGTTATAACATTATAAAATTTATTACTACTATATTTACTTTTTTAACTCTCCCGCAACCAACTGGGGCCGAAGGTAGACCCCAAAATAACTATCCTTCTTATATCTACTTAAATACATGAAATATATTTTAGTATTTTAGGTATTCCTGCGCAAAGGATTAATACATAATATGCCATTTTAAAAAAAATGTGAAAAAATCGTTGATCGCAGGAAAAAATATTTTGTCAAATATGGGTAGGTAATATTCCCTGCAAAAACATAAATAACAAAAAAAAAATATATCAAAAAAAGAAGTCTTTTCTTTGGTTTAAAAGTTAAGAAAAAAATGGGGTCATCAGCCGACCCCCACGGTTACGGACGTCATATTTGGCATCTTGGCCTGTCGAGAGTTAAATAAAAATAAAAATAAAATTAACATTTTTAAACGCATTATAATACTAACCTTCCGCCGAAGGACCGTATGATAAATGTATCCATACCAAGGGTATAAAATTTCTGAGGCGGGGATACAACGGGTACCGCCACCCCTAGAAAGATTTATTGGTTAACCAACACCTCCGCCTTAGGTCACCCCAAGTGGTTCGCTACATTTAGTAACTTAGCAAGAGTGCCCGGGTTCATGGTGTGAGGTTTGTCTACATAGACTAAGGTGGGTTTCTTCATTTACCGAGAATGCTAAATGCAATGCTAATTGTAAAAGTAAACAGTTAAATGCATAGAAATTTTTAAATTTCGATCGTTTATTTTTACAATTAGCATTGCATTTAGCATTCTCGGTAAATGAAGAAACCCACCCTAAGTCTCTCTCGATCAAATTCATAGATCAAGAGAGACTGGTTGAGGGAGGTCTTTTGATATATCCAGTCGGACCCTTACGGACGTACACTTGATGGATTCGTTCGTCCGTCACTACTGGACACATTAACCCCCAGATTCTCACTTACCCCTCATACCCTTTTCCTTCCCAGATTTTTCTCTCCTTCCCTTTCTTTAAAATACCATCTACACGGCATACCCTAAGATGACATAGGTCTAGGTTTGGGAAGAAGAAAATTATTTAAGGGCTATTTGCTATGTGGAGATAATTTAAAAAAGCTTTGTGTCGAGAATAGGTAAATCGGCAATAATCGTCGTTATTAAAACCATTTATCATAATAGTATCGGGATATCCAGTCTTGTCTCTGGGGAGATAATCGAGCCGTAAACAATAAGATGAATCTGTCATCCTGCTTATCAGATAGATTTTCATTGTCACAACATATTTATCTCGGAATGTGTTCATTATTTATGTTATTTCTTGCGGAACATAAATACGAAAATCCATCATATCGGTAAAGGTATTCACGCTCCATTTGGCAAAGTAAATTCTCAGGAAATTCTTAGATCTACTAATAAATTTCGTTAATGGTTTCATTTATTTTTTTACCATGGTATTAATCAAATTTGTAAGGTCTTATCTTATAAGAACCAATATGATAAATATATAATAAATACTAATCTTTTGTAATAATACTAATAATTTTGCCACTAATCTTTTCATAAATGTAATAGAGGAGATGTACCGAATATGGAATAGCTTGTAACACGGTAACTACGTGATAAGAAATGTATTCAACTACCTTCAGCTCACGCGGCAAGTTGGGACAATAGGCACAATATTAATAAAATAATAATAAGTCTGATATGGATCAAAGACATTTATTGTTATGCAATTTGAATGAAATGATAGAGCAAGACATTAATCACAGGGCGTGTCAGGTAATGACCTGATAGAGGTAAAAGATTTAGATTGCTATCAGTAAGAAGTTAATGCCGTCAAGGCTATAGTGAATTTAAATTTAACAGGGCGCCAGCCAGGGAAAAACATCCTGACATAATTTATAAACAGTGAAACCATTAATCTAAAATAATAATATTCATTTATCTCACACGTGTTTGAAGTTACCAGAATTCCACCAAACTACGAGCGCTGGACACGAACTCCCTCCCAGCACGGTCTCTGCACACAACTCACGCTTGCGGTTAAATCTCGAACTAGCGAACCCAGAAGCACCGGCGTACCAACCTCAGGAACAAAATGCGTTGTTGACATTATGTAGGACGCAGCCGGTAGCTACCTGCTACAAACTTAGGTAGAAAATCTGGTTAAATATAATTGAATCTTTTATTAAGTTATTATACATTGAAATCTTTAGAAATATATTTACGGAACTTAAAATGTCAAATAAATATTGAAAGAAATACACAAAAGTGTTCATTTTTAATGAAAGGTAAAACAATGGAAAAAAAACAATATTAAAAAAGTGCTTCTATTATGGGATACAATGATTTTTTTAAATTTTGCATGCTGAAAAAAATATATTGAATATTATCGGCTCCCAATTATCTACTCAAAACGGCACCAATAGAGGCGGGCTAAACATTGGATGCAATCTTCGCCTCTGATGTCCCACGGTCTTTGATTTTACGGCTTCCATGACTTTTATAATTTTTTTTGTACCACGTCTTCCGCTGTTTCTTCTACGACATTTTGACGTTCGTGAAGGCCAAAATAGAACTTGGAATAGCAAAAAGAAATTTAGTTCTACTAGAATTCCATATTGGAAACACTCTTCCTAATATGAGATAGTATCCCATATTAGAAACAAGATCAATACAAAGAAATATATTCGTAGAATAAAATCTACTAGAATTTAACTTCAAATCATTACGAAAACATAAAATTTATATAGAGAAAAATTTTTGACAAAAAATAAAGTGAAACATACGTAAATATCAAATCAGTGAGGCACAAAAAACTTAATCACTCACTCAGGTGGTGGTGGTGTGGCCGGCGTCAGGAAGAGTCCTGAATATTCAAGGTCGATCGGTTGAGAATCGGAAACGCTGGCTTATAGAGCCTTAAATTTTGAGAAACACCACCATCTCATATCAGGGACATATGCCATATTCGGTACATCTCCTCTACTAATATTGATGGGGGTAGCAAATGTAAAATCGTGCAATGTCCAGTGTTTTAAATATAATGTCCTCTGCATGCAAAGCCGTATCTTCTCCAAGCATAAACTTTCCAATTAACGTGTGTTTATCGGAAGTATAATTATTAATAGTCCAAGACTGATGATATGATCCATATTTCTTTATATAGGGGAGTTTGTAGGACGATGGTGGCTGGAAGGGGTAAAGGTGGGGGAAGGTGAAAAAGGAACGTGAGAGGGGAAGGAGACGCATAGGAAAATAGACGCACGGGAGGAGTGACGAAAAGGTGGGGTGCAACAAGGAAGGGGCAGAGGGAGGGATTACAAAGGAGACATAGTTGCGGTATGGGATAGCAGGGGGTAAATTTGAAAAGTCCATGCTTCTCACATGGAGAGCTATATGTGCCCTGCTTACGCGTCGGAAAACCTTCTGATTTATTCGTGCACGCACTGGAAGGAATTACAAAAAAAATATATTGTATTTAAAAACACTTCAATAAATAGAATTAAAAAATATCATTGAAGAAGAAGATAACAATAATAATCTAAACGAAAATATAAAAGAGAACAAGACACAGAAAACAGAAAAAAGACAATGATCGCAACTGGGACTCGAACCTCTCGCCTAACCGGGACGAACGCGTTAACCAATTTCGAATAAAAATAAGAATTAAAAAACTTTATTTGTTTGAGTTGTATTTTAACGCATGCCGGATACTCGCTTTATAATATAAAAATCATTGTACAAGACAATATTAGGATAGCAATTACTTGAGAACATATTCAACCTTTACTCAACTTTGGCTACTGTTTGCGAAATCAGAATAATAAAAATAATATTCAAAAATAATTAATTATTATTTGCAGTGTGGCAGAAATCACAGGAATATATTTTCGTCAAAATCATTAAAGTTCAGTAAAAAATTACACCCAGTTAAATACTTTTTGGGAAGTTAAGTACTAAAATCAGTTCCGCGCCGAAGTCAGTTTCGAAAAAACATGTATTATTTATTTTCATTTAATGCCCTAATAAATATAAATAAAAATTATGCTGATTCTTTCAAATCGATTAAGGTTAAATAAGTTGAGTTTTAAAACCAGTGGACGGCATTTTTTCCAAATGCGCAAGAAATGTTTGTTAAAAGTTGTTGTTGCCTTAAAGCTCCGTCTATACGCTCCATCTTAATTGCACAAGCTCTACTTTGCACAAATAAGCAAGTACGTTTTCAGCAAAATAATATCCCGCTCAAACGGAATGCATAAACGTTTATTTTCGTAACCAAAATTTCTCTAATTTGTACAAGTAAGATAAAACTCTGTAATATGCAAGTAGCTTGCATATACCTCAAACGATTGCGACAAGTTTGCACAAAGCATAGACGTCACCGTCGCGTCGTGACAACGCACAGTGTACAGTTATCTTTTGCGCAAACTTTTGTTTACGAATGCTGCGTGTAAACGGACCTTCATGAGTGTAATTTGCTGGAGGCGTCTACTAATATCTACAGGAATTCCAAAAACTGAAAAAATCGAACTAATATCTATGAGAACCAAAGTGTTGACGAATATCTACAGCTCAAACTGCTGACTAATATCTATGAGAAGCAGAGTGTTGACGAATATCTACAGCACTGGCAGAGGTTGGATTTGCAATTATGTATAGCATATTGGAATAACGTAATATTGCGTATGCAGTTTAAAAAACTTAATTTATGTAAAAGTATGTATGTAAAAATCCCTAATATCGGACTATTGGACTCATTTAGCTGATTAGTCCAACCTACGCTCTGTAGATATTAGTTCAACCTACGCTCTGTAGATATTAGTCAACACTGGGACCGTCATAGATATTCGTCCGACCTTAGCTCTGTAGATATTAGTCAACACTCTGAAGTTCGTAGATATTAGTCCTCCCCAAAGATATTGAAATATTGAATATCTTTGGTTCTCCCTAAACACGAGAATTTCTCAATTAGGGAGGTATTGTTACCACATGAGCTGTAGATATTCGTCCGACATACAGGCTGTAGATATTAGTATCTGGAGTCTAATTTGCTTGCACCAATCAATTAATTAAAACATGGGTGAAATTTCAAAAAAATTATTTCATTTTCAAAGAACAAAACTCCCCTGAGATTTAAGATTCATTAAACTGAATTACGAAAAGTTTTTAAAATTTGAAAATTATGAATAATTTCTTAGTACCTAATTGGCATTAATTATTGCTGAATTCTTATTTTTACTTTCTTGAATACTCGTTTAAATTTATTGAATGGCCCTAATTAAAATTTGGAATAATTAGCTTGGAAGAATTAACGAATTCGTAGACTCCTTTCAGCGTGATTGTTCACATTGAAAACAAGGTAATTCAGTTAGTTCATTCGCCTTGGGGGAAATTTCATTCAGTTTAGTAAATATTATACTCACAGATTGGAGATCTTCTTATTGCCAAAGCAATCAATTGTGCAAATTGAATTAGCTACTGTCGTTAAGGACTAACTTAAGACGAAGTTTCATAACTCGATAAGAGTTGATAATTTTTAATTTTTTCGTTAAATGTAGTAAAAGGAAAAACAAACAAAATATACAAGAAATGCTTTTGACGATACACTTAAATATTTGGAGCATCTGTTTATTAATTTAAAAGATAAACAACCATTTTTGAAACTTGTTTTTAGATTTAAGAGGTAGGTATAAATGATGGCGCTATTAAGATTATACTTTTTTTTACTGCTCCTAACCGCCTGGAGTCAGTAAGATTATGGCTTTTCTAATTGGGGTACGTTATGAAGTTGACGACAGGCGTGGTCTAGGGGTAAGGCTCTTGAGCGCAAAGGTCGCGGGATCGAATCCCGGCGTGGGCAAATAAATTTTATTTGATTACTTTGTGTTATTTCACAACTAATTGATTAAAAATAATACAAAGTATACTTGCGGCACATTCCAGAATGGAAGATACTCTCAGTATCGCCCCGATGGATGTAAGAATTAAAACGTTGCTTAAAATGGCTTTCGTCGTTTTTGATGACCAGATCTTAATAGCCAGGTACTTCCCCATCCTATTCATCCCCAACTCCTTCCCCTCCCACTTTTTTTTTTACGTGAGCTCCACACAGGAGGCCCTTTGGAAAATAATTTCCTTCAGGGCCTATGTCATCTTTAGGGATGCTGTGTGGAGGGTCTTTTTAAGGAAAGGAAGGAGAGGAGAGTTTTAGGAAGGAAAAGGGTTTAAGGGGTGGGTAGGAATCTGGGGTTAAGTGTGTCCTGGTCATCCGCCTCCAAAACCTACACAAACCTCACCCCATGAAACCGGGCACCCCTGCTAAATCACCAAACGTAGCGAACCACTTGGGGTGACCTATGGCGGAGGTGTTGGTTATCCAATAAAGGTTCCCGGGGCGGCGGTACCCATTCCCGCCTCCCAAATTGTACTACCTTCAATTTGGGATGCCATAGTCTCACTGGCTCCAGACGGGAGCAACTGAGACCCAAATAAAAATAAAATTAATAACGTTGTGAGGGGAAAGAGATGGGGTAGAGGAAGGCGGAAAAATTTCGATTCCGCATATTTATCTATTTATCAAATAAAATAACTTGTCTCAATCATCTCGTTGTTTATACTGGCACCGTTTTAATACAAATAAAATCTTTGGTAACAGACCCATTAATTATTATGGAAGAATAGTCACTGTCAATCATCAATATTATAAGAAGCAAGTTACGACGTGTGTTCCTTCTCATGCTTCACGATGACATGTATACGAGATCTACCTGAATTCTCCGAGCTCTGCGTATAACTCACCAAGGTCAAATATTCAGTATACCTTGCCAATTCATTTATTCTTTGAAACATTTACAGAGTATTAACAATTATTACACTAATAAAATTGCAGTTGGGATTTATATACATATTAACACTCCAATTAAAAATGTTCACAGCATGCGTAATCAATTTTTAGTTCAAAGGGTAACAATTATTATAAGCAATAATTACACAGGTCTACAACAAAAATGCTGTCTGGATGTTTTCAACTGATTACTATGTATTTAGGTATTCTGAAAACTAGAATAATACTCAAAAATTCCAGAACGTCAGGTTATTTTGCAAAACGGTATACATATGTATACAGATATAGATAGTACATACAATAGTGAGCTCTGGCAATAAACATTTCATTGCAAAACCATTCATCCGATTGTGATGAAACTTTGGAGATTTGATTTGTGCATGCCTGCGGTGGTTTCTGTATACAATAGTGAGCTCTGGCATCATGAAATTACGAAAAATTAATTAATTAATTAAATAAAAATGAATCGCAGAAATGTATGTACGCGCATAACTTTTGAACGACTGCACCAAATTGGATAATTCTTTTTTTTTGTGTTCGTTATTGTCAAGACAAGGTTTGTATAAAACTACTGGTGAGCTATGGCATTATGAAATTTGTATAAAAAAATTGCAATAGGTGGCACGCGAGCTGTGAAGACTGATTGTACCGGTACTGAATGTATGGAATGGAGGGGAACTCGGGTAGGGGGTTCGAGGGAAGGGGGGTGGGGAACTAGGGATCGGGGAGGGTAACCTGAATTTGTAGGCAATAACAAAGACCCTAACTATAAACAAATCGTTAAAAGCATTTCAAGCTTTAGGTTGCCTAATGAGTTTAAAAGTACATTTTCTTCATTCCCACCTCGACTACTTTCCAGAAAATTTAGGATATGTGAGTGAAGAGCAAGGTGAACGATTTCACAAGATATTAAGGAGATGGAAAAAAGATACCAGGGAAGATGGAGCATCTCAATGATTGCAGACTACTGTTGGACGCTTCAGAGAGACCTTCCAGATGCTTCCTTCAAGCGAAAATGTACCAAAAGGAGTCTCACTGGGAAAAAGAAATGTGTTTAGTGCTAACTAATCAATTTATTTTAGATAAAAAAATTAGTTTTGTTACACAATTAAAAATGAAAATTTTTTTTTTTAGTATTTTATCTTTTATTTTAAGATGATAACTTGTTTAATATAGATACCTACATTGTCAGAAAACGTGACGTTCTGTGACAAAATGAAAGTAATTTTCGGATTCAGCACACCCAAAAACATAAGAATTACGCAAAAAAACCAAAACAGCTCTCAATTTTTATTTTTTTGTAGACCTGTGTTATCAGCCTGAAACAATCATCTACATTGAAAAAATCTTTCGAGAAAACATACATGCCGCCAACGGGACTAGAACCCCTGTCCTTCTGATTGCCGGTCAGGTGCTTTACCACTGAACTATGTCGGCTTATCTAATACCCGCCAAATAATTCAATATGTACTGATGTTTTTTCCTCTTTCACGCAAAAAATATTGAATGGACTTTAAAAATTCTTTCACTAATAGAAAGCTACATCATTTACGAGTAATATGGTGCTAACACAACGTGGGGGAAAAGATGGGGAGAAAAAAAATGCCCCAGAGTTGGCGCGCCAGTGCTAACAACCTGGCAGCGGCTACATGGTGTCAGAGTTGCGCTCGGGGACTACGCCCCGTATAGGAACCAGAACCTCGCTGGGCCCGGGTGCCACCAGGAGGACGGCACCACAGGGCGGGCTCCGACCTACCTTGCAGGCGGCTAGCTCGAACCAACGGCAAGCAGGGGAGACCCTCGTCATCAGGGTGGTGTGGTCGCCGGTAGGCTGTTTGGAATGTTTTACATGGGGGAAAATACTGGCCGTGATCACCCTCGAACAATCTCCTCAATAAAAGAACGGTATTTAGGTAAAACAAACAAAATGTATTGTGAGAAAACACAGAAATACAAGGTTAAAAGGCAGTTCCTGGCTAGAATGTCCCTACACGGTAAGTCTCTCAACCTGTCCTTTCTGGGGTCGTCATTGCTCAGGTAAAATCGCGAGGGCAAATAGAACACATTAATTTAAGGGGGGCTTACTGCGATGGAGGCGGCAGGTCCAATCCTCGTCCGCAGCAGAGGGGATCTCGTCCCAACAGGAGTCTCCAGGTGAAACGTCCCACACACGTAAACATTGTCACTGTACTTTAAATTACGCCTCGGCCTTGTCTGCCGTAGCATCTAAAACACGCATTTGCGTATTAAATTCCCGACGCCATATTGCGTCGCGGATGACTCGGGCCACAAAGGTGCCCTGCGGAGAGAATTTCTCCTTAACAAAACAATCGACTGTTCGCGGAGCGCTCTGCCTAGGAAGTGTGGAGAGTCGGTGGCTTCGCCGACCGTTGCTCGCATTTGGCTCCACTAGCGCGCGCGGCGCGCTTGCGGCGAAAGAGCGAAACTGTAGTCTGTGCAGTGGCGTGGGTGAATAATTAGTAGGGGCTTATTTGTGCATCGTAACAATGGGCTGTATACAATGGTAAGCTCCAGCGTTATGAATAAGCTCTGGCGTTATTAAATTATTTATCATCCTTTTTCTGTCCCCAACAAAATCGAGTTATAATATTTTTTTTACATGAGCTCCACACAGGAGGCCCTGAGGAAAATAATTTCCCTAAGGTCCTTTGTCATCTTTGGGGATGCTGTGTGGAGGGTTTTTTAGGGAAAGGAAGGAAGGGAGAGTTCTGGGAAGGAAAAGGGTTTAAGGGGTGGGTAGGAATTTGGGTTTCAGTGTGTCCTGGTCATCAGACCTAGAAAAACCTCATCCCATGAACCCGGACACTCCTGCTAAATCACCAAACGTAGCGAACCACTTGGGGTGACCTATGGCTGAGGTGTTGGTTATCCAATAAAGGTTCCCGGGGCGGCGGTACCCATTCCTGCCTCCCAAATTGAATGTCAGAAGAAAAGCAAACAAATTGTTGCCTTGAAAAAGATGTTTTTTTTTTTTTATTTAGGCAATTCACCCTAAAAAGAGTGCTTTGTTGGCGTCCTAGTTAATATCTATCTCTAAAAATGAATCGCCGAAATGCTTGTATGCGCATAACTACCGAATAACTGCACCAAATAGGATAATTCTTTTTTTTTGTTCGTTATTTTGTATAAAACTAGTGTTGAGCTCTGGCATTATGAAAATTGTAATATGTTGCACGCGAGCAGTTTGAACACGGAATGTACCGGGAATGAATGTGTGGATTGCGGGAGGTGGGAGTGGAGAGGATGGATGGGGGAGGGGGGTGTGGTGAGGGGGAAAGGGAGGGGGAGGAAGGTGCGGTGGAGAGAGTTGGGGGAGGGAGAGGGGTGATGGAAAGAAGGTGGTGGTGGGTGGGAGATGGGTGGAGAGGGTTATGTGGGGAGTGGAGTGACGAGAGGGAAGGTGGAGGGAGCGGAGTGGGAATCCCACTTATACCATGCGAGCGAAGCCTCAGGAAAAAGCTTGTATAATATAATTACAACAATATATTATTTATGTTGATTTAAATAACGCAAGCAATAAATTAAAAATTAATATTGTTATATTGTTATATTTAATTATCAAATATAGCAAAAAATATCATCATAAACCATATAGTTACCAAGAGAGTTTTTCTACCTATAAAAAGGTATTTAAAGCATGTATATACTATTTTGTTAAGTGAAAGAAGAATGTGAAATAACTTCAAGAAAAGGTCAAGCGTTTTCAAGATGCTAAAATGTGCATTGCAAAAATAATTTCTAACCAACTAAGAAAGAGTTATTATTGGGGCAACGTTGTGCGCGATGGTGGGTGCGACTTAAACTAAGATTTTTGTTTATACCCCATTCTTATTCAAAATTATATTAATGAATAACTTTAGCCATTCCTTCAGCTTCTAGATTGTTAATCTTGGTCCAAAAACTACTGTATTTCCCTCCATTATAACAAACAACAACAATTTACAAACAAGAAGCTTTTTAATGCAGCCCTTCCGTCTACTTTGCGTGATATCTCATAGAGTGATTTAGTTACACGAATTAATGGTTCTACTACGCGTACAGTACACAGATCTCAAAGTTTATACTATAGTCTTGTACACTCACACCTAAATTACCTGATTGAAATCTGGGGAAATGCGTATGAAACATACATCAATGAATTACAGGTAATTCAAAATAAGATAATCAAAAAACTATTTCACTACGAATCCAAAACATCCACAAAAAAATTATATTTGGAAACAAAACTGTTTACATTAAGAAAACTATACGAGTACAATATATGTGTCCTTATATACAAAATAAATAATAAACTCATAAATACAAACACAGAATTCATTAAAACGTCCCAAGTACACAAACATTTTACACGATAACATACGTTTAAACACCATTCATACTAACTACGGTAAGCAATCAATTAGTTACGAGGGGGGCAATTTATATAATTGCCTTCCAGATGATATCAAAAACGAAAATGGTGTGTGCAAATTCAAAAAAAAATTTTTCATGTTTATTCACAAAAAACAAAGTAGTAGTGATAATGAATAATATCTTATGGTAATATAATATTATGTAAATGTTAGTATTGCAATCTAATGTAATCTAAGGTTATGAAATGTAAAAACCATGTAATGTAAAAACTATGTAATACAATGTAAAAAGTACATAATTCAATATTCTAGTTAAGTAAGTGAAAATGTTATTTTCTCTTTTACTGGAATAAAAACTTATGAAAAAAAAAAACCTTCGAGCCATTTCTGCAGCACTGGTGCCACGGTGGAACTCGTACTCGTAAATAACGCGATATTTCAAGTTTCCATTTTGTAAACTAAGTGACGCAAAGAAAAAAAACAATTATGGAAAAAACAAATGAATTTTAATTTTCGAAACACAAATACATGATTAAATAGCTGTATAAATTTTATTTTGGAATTCCTAACCAAAGAGAAGATATTTGAGATCAAAGTTGCCAGTACGGCAAAACGCCAATTTCATATGTAAGGATCTAATATTTGTATTGTTATTTTTGTCTTATTTCTTTTTTAACATTTTTGTATTATTTAGAAACACGCTATTGCATAGCACTACCCCTGCGTACGTTCTGGAATAAATCATTATTATTATTATATTTACTCGTACCTTTGATAAGATTCGATGGATTTATTCTGGCATTGGAAATTATCTATAATAAGGAACTCCAGTGAAAAATATTATGGCTTTAAAAAAATATGTTCATATAGACCAATGAACGCTGATTCCGAATATATAACTTTTATTTCATAATATTAAACGCAGAGTTTTTAAAAAATTATTAAAAAGTGCATTTTTAAACCTCTCCTGAAAACACAGCGTTAAGTTGGCATTACTGAAATGGTGAAATGTGACGTCACGCGTCACCAGTCATTGTATTGAAACTTTGATTAGTAATGCTATTTCTAGGGAGAATACTTCGAACAACGGGATTCAAAATGGCCGCAGTAGATCAGCTGATTGCCCTATCCTATACTAATTTTTCAGGAGTAATGACGTCACACAATTCGATGGTTTTCGGGGGGTCTCGAAAAATTAAAACTTTGACAATTATTTTATCTATTAAAACTAACTCTAAAAATAAAAATAAAAATGCAGTTATTTAAGTTAGGAGGTCAGTATTCATTAAAAAAAATAAAAAAATTGGACTGGAGTTCTCTATTTAATTATTTTTCATGATTAAATATTCTAACTATAGTGTAGATACAGTGCTTTTTAAAATGAATAAAAACAATAGAAAATAATGTATACATTCAGTCCTAATTCCGTAAACATTTCTCATGTGCTGCTAGGTGATTTACTTAGTCACTCATTTTCTTGTGCTCGTGTTATTTATATTAACAACGGGTCAATTTTATCACACGATTTCCGTGGCTATTGGAAACTCAACTTACTTTTGCGGAACACGCTTAATTATATCATATAGCTTTCACTCAGTAGGCGAAAATATCGAAATAATTTATAGGACATGTCATAATAATATCATCCAATTATAATAAACTAGCTGGTTCCCGGCATGCGTTGCAACGCCATATTCAAAGAAATACATTGTTTCTCCCTGAATTACCTTCACCTCTGCCGTGCGTCCCCGTTCCCCTCCCGCGTCCCCCTCATTGTTAGCTTTATAAATTATGGCTTATATGTTATTCTGAAGTCCAAGCTAAATTATAAGTTTCAATAAAATCGATTCAGTAGTTTTTGTGTTAAAGGGTAACAATTACACATATATCCATACAAACTTTCGCGTATATAATATTAGTAATATTTATTAGGTCCTTACATATGAAATTGGCATTTTTCCGTACTGGCAACTTTGATCTCAAATATCTTCTCTTTAGTTCGGATTCCAAATTCAAATTTATACAGCTATTTACTCATGTATTTGTGTTTCGAAAAGTAAAAATCATTTGTTTTTTCCTTAATTGTTTTTTTCTTTGTGTCACTTAGTTTACAAAATAGGAAACTTGAAATATCGCGTTATTAACGAGTACGAGTTCCATCGTGGCACCAGTGCTGCAGGAACGGCTCGAAGGATTAACGATGTGTATGGCGACGGTGCCGCAAAAGAAAACACAATGCGTTTTTGATTCCAACGTTTTTGTTCTGGAAATTTCGACCTGCAGAACAAGCCCCGTGGACGGCCGGAGACCAAAGTTGATAATGAAGAATTGAAGGCTATTGTGGAAGCGGATCCATTGCAAACCGCGTCCGAGTTAACTGCAGGCTGCGGTGTTAGTGATAAAACTGTTTTAATCCACTTGAAGCAAATTGGGAAGGAGAAAAAGCTTGAAAGGTGGGTACCTCACGAATTGAGTGAAGCTAATCAACAAACGCGAGTTGACCGCTAGACCACACACTGCACAACAGACGGCTACCAAATTAGAGGAGCTTCAATTGGAATGTCTAAGACATCCACCGTACTCTCCGGACCTTGCCCCAGCAGATTACCATTTTTTTCGAAATTTGGATAACTTCTTGCAAGGAAAAAACTCAACTCCGATGGGGCAGTCAAAACCGCCTTCAAAGATTTTATTGATTCCCGTCCGAATAGTTTTTTTAGTAAAGGGATCGATGAACTACCTATGAGATGGCAAAAATGCATAGATAGCAATGGTACATACTTTGATTAAATAAATATATTATATTTTAAAAAAATCGACTTTATGTTCCTCCCATACAAAACGCCAATTTCATATGTAAGGACCTAATATATTTGTTTTTTTTTTTTGTTTTAATCTACTCAAAGTATATTTCAATATGTAGAAGAATGCTTTTTATGCGACAATTTTCAATACCAATAATTCATTCAAGCAAAAAGTTGGCTAGTGTACGTTGTAAAGGGTGTAAATGATACGTTTGTAAGTAAGTACATAAGTAGGTACATTAATGGGATCTTAAAGCCAAAATAATTATACATTTTATATCCAATTTTGAGCACTTGATATTTTGCGCCTACCAAGGATATTCAGGGATTTCTACATTTTGGGTTTTGTGGTTGTGAAATTGAGACTCCTAATAAAATCTCCCAAATTCGGTCTCGGTAATCTGAAGTCAGTCTGGTGCGCGTTTGAACCCCCTTTGGGAAGGTCATCGGAGGATAGATTCCCTCCGCAGGCACAGGCAGTATAAAATATTACTTTCGGAGTTTTCTGCAAACTTTTTTCAAACATTACGGTACTGGTGGATCGAATATTTTGGTTTTTTTTTTTATTTTTAAGTCCAAATTTTTTTAAGTTCCAAAATGAATACTCTTCGAAAAGCCTTTTCAAATCACATAAATGCTTTTAATTGCCTACTGAATGTTGCAAAATAATAGTAAGTTAATACAATTTTACATACATTATGAAAGTAGTTTTTTTATGGAATTAAGAAGAAAAACCTTATTAATACAAAGGTGTAAGCTATACTAGTTCCAGCGAGAGATCGTATGTGAAATTTTAATTTATGAAAACGACAAAAAGATAAAAAATATTTTCAAGGCAAATTAATTGATTTAATTATTTCGTAATTTAATATCTAGTTATAGAATCTTTTGAAATATAATATTCGATAGTACCTAAACAATAATTGATTTAAATTAAATAATTGATTTTGAAGTTTTCATAATTAGGGAAGTGGAAACCTTATTATTGTAGCATGCAATCACTTTGTGGTTTGACATATTTAATAAAATAAAATACTTTTTTGATTAAAACCATTAGATTTATTAATTTATGAACCGATCGGTTTCGCTTTACTCAAGCATCTTCAGGGTACATTTTTTTTTTTTATTTTTTATCATTAGCTCCACACAGGAAGCACCGAGGAAAACAATTTTCCTAGGGGCCTATGTCATCTTTGAGGATGCTGTGTGGAGAGTTTGTTAAGGGAAAGAAGGAGAGGAAGATATGGGAAGGAAAAAGGTATGAGGGGTGGGTAGGAATCTGGGGGTCAGTGTGGCCAGGAGTGACGGACGCATGAATCTATTCCTCACACTGCGGGGCAAGGCGTAGGGTCGGGAGAATCCGGCTGGAGAGGTCAAAAGGCCTCCCTCAATCAGTCTCCACCGATCCAGCCCGCCTCGCAGTGGTTGGGCAAACGTATCCGCCCCCAAGACCTAGACAAACCTCATCCCATGAACACGGGCACCCCCGCTAAGTCACCAAACGTAGCGAACCACTTGGGGTGACCTGTAACAGGGGTGTTGGATCTCCAATAAAAGGTTCCCGGGGCGGCGGTACCCATACCCGCCTCCCAAATTAATACTAAACAAGAAGTACATAACGTATTTTTTTTCGGAAGATTTTTCAATGTATATGAGTGTTTCAGGCTGACAATTACTGCTTATAATAATTGTTACCCTTTGTGCTATGCATAAAAATCTTGTTAAACGTTAGTTTATTATTTAGAAATAATAATTCATATTTAACAAGTAAAAGTATTTCACCAAAAAATGTAGACATAATTTGTCTCGACGCCACCTAGCGAGAGATTTAGTACTAACAATACCTCCCTCACAAAAATAAAGTTGGTTGTTTTCAGGTGGAAAAATTTTATAATCAGTAATTGTTAAATGAAACACCAGTATATATTGAATTATTTGGCGGGTATTAGATAAGCCGCCATAGCTCAGTGGTTAGAGCATCCGACCGACAATCAGAAGGACACGGGTTCAAGTCGCGTTGGCGGCAAGTATCTTTTCTCGGAAGATTTTTCAATGTATATGAGTGTTTCAAGCTGACAATGATTGCTTATAATAATTGTTACATAATGTGTGCTTATA
The DNA here is from genome assembly GCA_917880885.1 of Limnephilus marmoratus. NCBI lineage: Eukaryota > Metazoa > Arthropoda > Insecta > Trichoptera > Limnephilidae > Limnephilus > Limnephilus marmoratus. The sequence goes on along the minus strand of OU862918.1, from coordinate 12,850,368 downwards.
TTTAACAAAATATAGAAGGAGACAACATGATACAAATATTAAAAACACATAGACGGCCATAAAATACATTAACATAAGTACACAAGTAATGGGAAAAACCGAAAGATAATTATGTAGACTAATTAAATGGGTTATAATAATAAATTTTAAGAAACAAAGCATCAACTGGCATGGTGGTAAGGAGCACTGGGAATTTTTATTTTTAAGGGTTTATCGGAAACAGACCTAATATAGGACTACTTGATAAGTCTAATTGATTAGTAAGTATATGACTTTTGACTTTTACAGCTTTTTTTATTTCTAGCGCCTCTAGATTGTTTAGTCTGTTACCATGCCCGTTTTTATGTAAGATGTTAGCACCGGTGCTATGACAGAACGTATGATCTTTATCGATCAAATGATTGGCGAATTCTGAACAACCGTTATTATTGGGGCAACGGAGATGTTCCTTTATCCTAATATTGACATTACGTGTTGTCTTACCGATATAGAAAGCCGAACAACCATTACAATTTAATTTATAAATTCCCGAATGACTTAATTTGTAATATTTGTATCATGTTGTCTCCCTCTTTATTTTGTTATATATAAGCACACATTATGTACTTCTTGTTAAGTATTAATTAGTACCCTAAAGATGCTTGAGTTAAGCGAAACCAGTCGGTTCATAAATGAATAAATCTCGTGGTTTGAGAGAAATCATCTGGTTTGGAGCATCCGGTAATATCTCATGACGTCAGGGATTTGAAGGATAAGCATCCCAGCTGCAGGAGAGATCCTTTGGGGCGCATCTTGTTACTTGCTACCACTCACAGTAGCGTGTTCCAGTATTTACTAGAAAACTATGGAAAGTACAATAGGGTAGAAAAATCTGATAAGTGTTTTTTTATCTTTTGGTGGAGATAACCAATGAAATTCACGATTAAAAACAATAAGAAAAATATGCGGTTAGGATTTTATCTAGATTCATTTTGATCAATATTCTATATTTTAAATCAGTATTATGTGTTGATTTGTGAATCTCATTGCCTTTCAATAACAAATATTATCAATTTTCTTTAAAATATGATTATTTTTTTTTTACAAAATAGAGAGATCTCGTAAATGTGATAATATTGTGGAATGGTAGGTAAAGATGGAATGAAAGATAAAAAAAAGATGTTATGTTAAATAAATTCTTACCCACCCCTTAAACCCTTTTCCTTCCCAGAACCTTTTCTTAAAAAAACTCTCCATACAGCATCCCCAAAGATGACATAGGTCCTAAGGGAAATTATTTTCCTCAGGGCCTCCTGTGTGGAGATCATGTAAAAAAACTCCCTCTATCTTTATAGTATAAGTGTGGGTTCAACGAAACTCATCAAAATGGCATTTTAAAACCCCTTCAAAAGGTCATTAAGTATTTGAAAAAAAATAATTAAAATAACCCATAACCAAACCTAATGTAATCTATTTAACCATGTTTTTCATCACTTTAATGACATTTCAAAACAGGTAATGAAGTAACATATTGTTGAGTTACCCGGACACCGGTAGCGTGTATGTATAACGATGGAATTCATAAGACGTACATAGTTCACATCACGGCGGAATGTGGATGCGAAAGCTTCTGATGACATTGTATTCCGGTATGCAGCATGATAGTAGGTCACATCACAGCGGGATGGATGCTGCATGCTCGTAGCGCGGTAGACGGAGCCTTAATGATGATGTCAGCTGGTGGTGAAGATCATGGATCTTCCTGGTTCCCCAGTTAGATGGGTGTAATGGAGGATGAAATAGCATCTCTAAATGATGCAATATAGAGTGTTTTTATATAGTTTCCTTTGCGTGCAAAGTCTAATCTTCTGCAAGCTTAAAATTTGTAATAAAAGTGCATTTATATTAATTGACCTGCAAAATAAATCCAACAGATGAAATACACCTTAAAAATATTGAATGATATATGTTTGCGCCAGTTTGAATTTAAATCATTTGTCTATGATAAGAAACTGAATAACTGCTTTGTTCCCTTTCCATTTCCTACCTATAAATTTCCAAAAACGAAGTGTGCTTTATTCGCTTTACTTGTGTGATAATAAAAGTGTTGTCACACACAAAAACTGTGAACCACCTGTGATAGACGCAAATTTGTTATTGTGAATTGTTCCGCCCGCAGTTGCTACATGTGTTTTTTGGTTGCCCGCTAAAAGGAGTATTTTGCTCGTAAAACCGCCTACCGATACATGTGTAATTCGCCTGCCGCACGCGTGTTAAGTGAACACCGTGTCTTTTATTAGAATTGAACCCGCAACTAAGTTCAATTGTTAACTTAGTCATTGAGTTTCCCGCCGCGGCTGTGGAGAACGCCGTGTTTTGTATATTGTTAATTATGAATTATAGAGACTAAAACCAGTGGCCTAAATTGGACTATATAACCTGAAGCAGACTATATGAAAGTGCAGTTTGGTGAGTTTTTGGTATTCCTTTTAACCTTCCTTCATTGGGCAGTTATTTAGTGAACCTTATTTATTTTTGGCACACGCACACGCACCCGCTTTGCGAACGAATGGAGAAATTGTCGCAGCCATCTTTTGTACGCCCAACCAATATATTTTTTTTTTCAACAATAAAAATAAAATATTATTTTCAGGTACGTTCAACGCCTGTTTGAACATTTTCTTCCAATTTTGGAAAAAAAGCCACTAGAAATAAAAGCAAATTTAAGTTCATTTCGCAGGAATATTTCACAATACAGATAACCGAGATTGGGCAGCATTTTCATGAAGAAAAATATCTAAAAATTAATTTTTCGTGAGACAATTGTGAGAGAATAATCACTCGGGGTCAATATTTGATGAATATCTTGAAATATGCAAACTCAGTTAACGGTTAGCACGATGAGTATAAATGAGAAAACTCTTTTTTTTGTGATAGCCATTTTTATTTAAAAAGAATTGTGAATTTCGACAAAAGAAAAACATCTCCTGCACCAAAATCATATTTGAAAAAAAATGTTCTAATAAGTGACTATCAAACGTCAAAGTGACAGTTAGTACTATCAAACGTCAAAGTGACAGTTAGTACTATCAAACGTCAAATAACAGTGCTTCATTAAAAAGTGTTGTTTAAATGAAACAAACTAATGGTGTGCTCAAATAATAGCCGCATTTAAGTGATTTTCTCTTCGAAAAATTAGTGCTTTTTTTTTCATTTTATTAAGAAGTGCCATTTTGGAAGTTTTTCCCAGTTTTTTCAGTGCAGTTAGTGACAAGTGAACAAAAGTGCACTACAAAAATTAAATTTCTTTTTTCCCTAGGGGAACCCCTGGCCAAAAATTTGAAAATTCCTGGACTTAGGAAATTTCGAAAAAAAAAATTTTCTCTCTTCTCCAAGGAGCACGGTTTTAAACAACACCACAATGGAAGCCAGCCGAACAGTTATGTCATCGGACTTGGGTATTATTCCCAACGTCCACAGTTTATCTAAAGCCAACCTCCTATCTGTTCTAAAAGACAGAGGTCTTTCGTTGGAAAACAAGTCGAAATCTGCATTAAGAGCGTATGCATTTTTGTTCAACAGAAAGTTCGCCAAGAAAATAAACCTTGCATCAGCAATTGAAGAAAATCCATGCACCTTCACCAAGGATACAGAAGTCACGGTGACAAATAAAGAGCCGGAGCTACTTGTCAAAATGAAACAAGATATTGCACCCATCGCGGCACAAGAAAAAATCCACGATCTTTCCTCTTGGAAAATCAAATATAACGGTGTCTCTAATGTAATGGATTTCATTGATCGAATCGAAGAAACAGCATCGATTAAGAGCATCCCGTTTGACGTTCTACGAAAAAATTTCATAGAACTCATTTCTCCGGAGTTAATCCCTTGGCACCGCATTCAAAAATTAAAATGCAAGAATTGGAATAAGCTCAGATCAGCTTTAATTTCTAGTTTCGGCAAAACTGAAGCACAACACCGAATAAAACTGTCTTTACTATCTATTAAACAGTTAGTAAACGAAACGGTGGCAACGTTTATAGAAAGGGCCGAATCCATCAATATCAAACTTTCTCTCCCGATCCCTGAAGCTGAACTACTACCAGTCATAACTGATGGTCTTCTCCACAAATACGAGAATATTATCACCTCACAGAAAATCATGTCACTGGCTCAATTAAGCGAAGTATGCACACTCCTGGAATCTTACCAAGACAGGAAGAATACCCAAGCGTCTTCAACCAACATAACTGTGCCAAGTCGTTCTTCGGGATTAAAACCGGAATATGACAACAAAAAAATTTGCTCCTTCTGCAAGAAAATAGGCCACCTAGCTGATACCTGCTTTAAGCAAGCCAAATTACGGGAACCTAGAGAGCCCAGGACCTTCAAGAGGCACCGCTCTAAGGACCGCTCCCCCCCTCGCGATGAATTACGCGAAGGTTTCAAGAGATCCAAATATAACATGGATAGGCTGCAAGATACTAGCAATGCCAAACCCCCAGTGGATTTTTCTAAACCACCACCCAACTACTTCTCAAGGAAGCCAAAAAACTAAATGGCAACCTCTCAGGTATGCATTCCGTATCAAGGTCTAAGGAATGGACTGATTGGTTATCCCACATTTAGTATTTTAATCAGACCTTGAATATTTCTTCAGTGTGTTGCAAGCAAGCCAAGGACGGAAGACCTTTTGCCCTTTTTTCTGTTAACAACGTACCCTTCTCCGGTCTGCTAGACAGTGGCGCATCGGTGAGCTGTCTCGGCAACAATGCCCACTTGCCTTTTGTTAACAATGGTTTTAAGATCTCCCCCCAACACACGCACGTTACAACTGCAGATAATGTCTCTCAGTCAGTCATCGGCGCCCTTGCTTTGCCAATCAAGTGTGACAATAAAATAGTTACAATTAATTTTCTAATAGTGCCATCTATATCCCAGAATTTCATCCTTGGTGTTGACTTCTGGAAGGCATTCAGCGTTGCCCCCCAAGTATTTAATACACTTGGTGAGGCGCCGCCGACTGCACAAATTAGCGAAATTCGCACAATCATACCTCACGAGAACTTAAGCACTGACCAAGCTCGTCAATTAAAGGAAGTAGTCAATAAATTCGAATCAATATCCTTCGAAAAATGTGGTTTGGGTCTAACCAATTTGGTAGAGCACCATATAAAAACTAATGGTCCCCCAATTAAGCAACGTTATTATAACTTAGCTCCACAAAAACTCAAGCTTCTAGAAAAAGAACTCGACGAAATGTTAAAACTAGGAGTAGTGGTTCCCAGCAGAAGTGCGTGGACCAACCCTACTCTCTTGGTCTCCAAAAAAGACGGCTCCGCTCGCTTTTGCCTTGACAGCAGACGTCTTAATTCTTGCACAGAGGCCGACGCGTACGTTCATGCTATCTTGGACAAACTGCGTAATGCCAAGTTCATTTCTTCAATCGATTTAAGCAAGGCTTTCTGGCAAATACCCCTAGAGGCTGAGTCTTGCGAAAAGACCGCATTTGTTGTACCCGGCAGGGGAATGTTCCATTTTAAAAGATTACCCTTTGGTCTAAAAAACAGCCCCGCCGAGTTACAAAGGTTAATGGACAAATTGTTTGGCCCCGAAGCCGACAACAACTTATTCTGCTATCTTGATGACCTCATCATCATTAGCGACTCATTCGAAAAACACTTACAAATGCTGGAAAAAGTTTTCTATCAACTTAAGTTGCCTGGTTTAACCATCAACTTAAATAAATCCGAATTCTGCAAGTCTCGTTTACGTTACTTGGGATTCATTATAGACGAAAAAGGTCTAAGAACAGACCCTGCTAAGGTGGAAGCCATGGCAAATTTCCCTCGTCCCAAAAACGCGAAAGAAGTCAAAGCTTTCCTCGGACTCACAGGTTACTACAGGAGATTCATTAAAGACTTTTCCACAATCTCGGCACCCCTCAACAAAATTACCGGCACCCGAAAAGGCGTCAGTAACTTTTGTTGGTCTGATGAAACTGAAGAAGCTTTTATAACCTTAAAAAACGCTCTTCAGACAGCTCCCGTCCTAAACTGTCCGGATTTCGCACTCCCGTTCACCCTCCATACGGACGCCTCAAATGTTGGAATCGGTGGAGTTTTGACACAAGAATTCTCTGACGGCGAACACCCAGTGGCTTACTTTTCCCGCTCCTTAAATAAGCACGAAAAGAATTACGGTATCACCGAGAAAGAGTTACTGGCCGTACTGGAATCTGTTCACCATTTCCGCGGCTACATAGACGGTAGTAAATTCACTGTGATCACCGACCACAGTAGTTTGAAATGGTTAATTTCTCTAAACAATCCCTCTGGCAGGCTCGCTCGCTGGGCCTCACGCCTGTCGCAATACAATTTTGACGTCATACACCGTAAAGGTGCGGACAACACTGTCCCAGACGCACTTTCAAGAATTGAATTAGCCACTCTAAATACCGGTACAATTGCAACTACACCACCCACAAAGGATGATTGGTACCTCAAAATTTTTGAGGGTTGCCAAAATAATCAACAAAAATTTCCCAATTTTATTATAAAAGAAGGACAACTATACCGCAATTGTAAAGCCCCTCTATCCATCCTTGAGGACCACTCATGGAAACTCGTTGTTCCCTTCGAAAAGAGAGAACAAATAATTATCGACAACCACAGCGCACCCGGCTCCATAAACCCAGGGACTTTCAAGACGTATAAAAAGATTTCCTTGAAATACTACTGGCCCGGCCTCTACAAGCAAGTTCGCAATTATATTTATAAATGTGAAACATGTAAAGCTTACAAACATAGTACGGCATCTCCCGCCGGTTTAATGGGCAAGCCCAAACGCACTGATAGACCCCTACAGTCGCTGTCTATGGACCTCATAGGACCTTTTCCCCGAAGCTATGCCGGACATATGCACATACTCAGCGTAGTGGACATTTTCACTAAAACTTCTGGAAAAACATATCTTCATACCATAAGGGACACCCAGAACGGTGATAGTTGACAATGGAAAACAGTTCATAGCCCAAGAATTCAAAGACTTCCTTGCCAAATATGGGATCAAGGATATCTATTACAATACCTTGTACACCCCCCAAAATAACACCGTTGAACGGTACAATCAAACCATCAATACAGCTTTGGCCATTTTGGTTGACAAGGACCAACGTACTTGGTGCAAAAACTTGGATAAAATCCAAGCCGCCATGAACAACACGGTTAACCTAACCACCGGTTATACCCCTTTTTTTTCTAAAACACGGCATGGAACAGGTTGTCCATGGTTCACTACATTGGGACACAAGTTTTTCTACGTCCACCACCCCCACAAATAATCCCACCTCCGATTATGCTCACCGTTTGGAGGAATTGTCAGCCATTTACAGTGAGGTTACTGATGCTCTACTGCTGGCCCACCAAAAGAGTGCGGACAGGTACAACTTACGCAGAAAACATGTCACCTTTAACGTAGGCGATGTCGTCTGGAGAAGGAATAATACCCTTTCCCAAGGAGCTCTGTACTTCTCTGCTAAATTGGCCCCCCGTTTTGTCAAGGCTAAGGTCGTAAAGAAAATATCGGACTTAGTCTACTCTTTGTCCGACACCTCTGGCAAACACGTCAGTAATTACCATATTAAGGACATCGTAAAGTCCGGAAGTGAGGAGATAACCGACATCACTCCCACTATCGACAGAACCACAAATTAATTCAATAAGTATCACTACCCCCCTCGCAGCGTGCATACCTTACAAGAGTTACACCCCGAGATGAGGAGTTGTGGCATAAGTCCTCAAGCGTGAGGCAGGTCTCGAGTCAGCTTCCGAGCGATCTCTTGACATTGTAACAAATAATAATAACAATAATTTTTATTTTAGTAATTTGTACATTGAAGTTTACAAATTTCTAATTGATTAAAATATTTCATATTCACTATATTTTTTCAAGTTTTATGTAGCTCCTACAATACATCTTGAACTTTCCAATTGGTGTGGACTTTAAAGTTTCTGGTAGTGTGTTATACAACTTCATTCCCTTGTACAGTAGACTGTTCTGCGTATTGGCTTTGTCCTTTTTTTGTAGCCTAATTTCCTTGCACGTCCTTGTGTTATATTTGTGAATGTCTTTATTGTATACAATTTTATTTGAGAAGTATTTTGGTAACGTGTTGTTCAATATTTTGTGGATAAATACCATCGTGTTCAAGGTCAGCATCTGTTTCACGGTCAACCAATTTAGTTCCTTTAACATTTTAATTATTTTTGAAAATCTGTTTCGTCGGAAAATTATTCTCATAGCCCTGTTTTGGAGAATTTGTAACTTATTTTGTTCTCTTTCGTTACATAGGAAAAGTATACTTGAGCAGTAGTTGAAGTGTGGAGCAATAATTGAATTGTATATGGTGATTGCAGTTTTTCTAGAAATTTTTGGCCGAATTCTTCCAAAAAAAGATATCTTTTTGCCAATTTTCTTTTGGGTGTATTCAGCATGTCTATTGAAGTTTAGTTTGGAATCTAATATAACTCCTAAGTATTTCATTTCAGTAACATTTTCAATAATTTCACCATCAATTTTAATTTTGCTTTCACTGGATGTCTTCTTGTATCCGATCACCATACATTTTGTTTTTTTTGTATTTAATTTAAGCTTATTTATTTTTAGCCATCTTGATACATCATTTAGTTCATTATTTAAAATGTGTATTAGTTCTTCATAGTTATCTCCAATTAAGTATATTAGTGTATCATCGGCAAAAAGTCGTACTTTGCATTTTGAAAATATTTTCACCATGTCATTAATATAGAGTATGAACAATAGAGGTCCAAGGACCGATCCCTGTGGTACTCCTAACTTATTTTCCATTGGTTTTGAAAATTGATTATTTATTTTTGTTACCTGCTTTCTGTCTCTCAAATACTCTTGTATTAATTTAATGGCTACAGATGAGAAACCAATTTCTTTAAGCTTTCTTATTAGTATGTCTCGGTCTATAGTTTCGAATGCCCTTTGAAAATCCAAAAATATTGCTAAGATAAATTTATTATTAGTCATTCCTTCCTTCCATTCTTCGACAATTACGTTTAATGCTGTTTCACATGAGTTATTAGATCTGAACCCTGATTGCTCTTGGTATAAAATATCGTGTTTATATAGATATTGCAAAATTTGTTCTTTTATTATAACTTCAAGAATCTGCTCATATTTTGGTAAGGTGTTGATTGGTCGAAATTCTTCACATTTTCTGGTATTTTTTACCTTTGGAACCGGTATAATGGTAGATATTTTCCATGACTGTGGAAATTTTCCTTCTTCAATCGTCTCATTGATAATATTTAATAGAGTAGATCCAATTACTGGAAAAGCATATCTTATTTTACTAATAGTTAATCCATCTGAACTATTCTTTGATTTTATTTTGTTTAAAATGTTAAATAAATATTCTGCATTTATTTTTCTGAAGACCAATGATTCTTTGTTTGGGTCGATATTATCATTTGTGGGGTTAACAGCAATGTTGGGTATTAATTTGTTAATTTGAATGATACTTTCAATAAAATATTTATTAAAGTTATTAGCCATGTTTTCTTCGTTTATCTCTTTTGGAAAGTTTACAATTTTTATGTCGTCTTTGTTTTCGCCATGTACTAATTCTTTTATGCTTTTCCAAATTTTTTTGGGATCCCCTTCTTCTGAGCTTATTTTATTTTTTATGTACTCATTATGCGTTCTTTTTATGTCTTTGGAGTATTTGTTTCTCGCTTTTTTGTAGTTATCCCAATCCGTAATACTATTAGTAAGGCATGCTCTTTTGTAAAATGCATCTCTATCGTGCTGCATCGTACGTAGTTCGCTTGTGTACCATTTATTATTGTTTCTTTTATGTATCTTCTGTTTTGGAACAACTTCATCAATAGATTTTTTAAAGTTTAATATCATCTGGTCAGCTTTTTGGTTATATTCCATTTGATTTATTCCATTCCAATTAATAGTCTCTAAGGTTTGAATGAAAATTTCCATATTGTATTTTTTGTAATTTTTAAATGTTGTTATTTGTGTTTCCTTACTGGAGTTGCATTTTTCTCTGTCATTTATTAGAATTTGAATGATGTTATGGTCGGTAATTTTAGGATTATCTAGTACTTTAATATTTAAATTGAATTTATTTGAGATTACCAGATCAATCGTCGTTTTTGAGATATTTGTAATTCGTTTAAAATCTTTGACTAATTGTTTCATCCCTGTAGCTTGTATAATAGATTTTAGTTTTTTTGTGTATATGTCTGCATTTGCTTTAACATTTAAAATTAAAATTGTTTGTAAATAAATAAACATGCATATATTAGACGTGTAAAGTGTCAATTACATGTCCACTCTTTCGTTGATAAAACGACATATATTCTTAAAAAACCCTTTTAAATGCATTTTCATATGTTGTTTTTGCTCTAACTTTCTTTCTTTCACGACATTGTGCTGTGTTTTTGTTTTCCCTTTTTTCACCTGTTCCGAGACTGATCACCTTTGAACAGAGGCACCTCCGAGTTATAATGCTTGGGAAGTCATGAGCCCAACTGTTGTTTCTCATCCCCTACACTACGCAATGTGCAGGCCTGTTTTGCTTCGTCTTTTCATGCCATGTAATTTTTTTGTTTTTTTTGTTTTGTTATCAACATGTCGTGATGGAAACAATGTCATGCTTCTCGTTATAATTGCAAGGCAATCAACATCGGTCAACGGCGTAGGTTTCTGTTTGTTCGGGTCTTGTAAATCCAGAGTGTAAAAAACCCCAACTCAAGCCTGTTATTGCCCCCTGTTTTTTACCGTTTCCAATTTTTTTTCTCGTAAAGGTTAAAATAATTAACAATTGCCCTTTGGCGTTCGTTCCTAGGAGTCGGATTTTGTAAAATCCAAAGTGTTAAATCCCGACTCGGAACCAGTTAATTATTCCTGCAACCTACCATTCTACCTACCTTGGTAAAATATTGCTGTTTTCTTGTTTTTTGGTTTATCTTGTGTATGTAAAAAACCCAACAATGGTCTCAAGTATAAAAGTGGGGTCACTTGCACAGTCACCCCTCATGTATATATAGTTTTTCAATCTTTTTTCTTTAAAAAAATTGATGGCGTCCTACCCGTGCTCATTTTTACCCGAAATTGGATTTTGACACATCCATTTTGGAAATTGCATAAAAAAAACCAAGAAAGGGTCTGTAGATTTGCATAAACAAACCTATTCGTACTCGTTTCGACCAAGGTATGTGAAACCACAATTGGTCCCTTTTGTTGTTCTCAATGAAGATTGCTACCTCCGACAGTATGTAAAACCACTATAGGTCTGTCTTGTTTTGCTTGGTGTAAGCAGAATTTTACTCTTTTAATTATATAATTATAATTATATCTTCTCTGTTATTCTATCGTACGCCTTTTGGGCTACGGAGTTAGTCTATCTAACAAATCTTTAAGAGCAGTGTTTAAACAAATACTGTTATCGTTTATTGTGTTATATTTAAATGTATCCACCATCACAGGAGAGATCCTCACAATATCCACCATCATAGGAGAGATCCTCAAAACATCCGCCACGATACGAGAAGTTCGTTACAATCACTTTTTACTCTTAACTAAATGTTACTAAGTTGGTCGTGTGTCTTTTGGCATGAGAACCGCCCCTTTTGGTCGTGTGTCTTTAATTTGACATGAGAACCGCTTTGTTGTAATTGTGTACTTGTATAATCTGTACACGAGACGTGAAGACGTAATAATACTTACCGTGATTCGTGTGAACGACATAATATCGGCCTTGCTATCTTCTTTAAGATGCATTGTATAACACTCTTTGACTTCTGTCTGTAATTCAGCTGTACCGTGTTTATAATTGTGTACTTATATAATTTGTGCACCAAATGTGAAGACGTTACAATACTCACCATGAATCGTGCGAACGAAATAATATCAACCCTTTTTGTGCGCACTACACAAAGTAGTCCACAACCTTTTTGCAATTGTTCAACGACAATGCCCGTGGACTTCCTGTTTTGCCACTTCTTTCTCTAAAGGAAAGAAGCCCAGGAATATCTACTATCTCAAAAGGGCTAGCTTGTCAGCTTCACTGTCAGCTATGGGGCATAGTGCCGTGGGAGTTAATCGAATGGGCACAAAACCACCAAACTCGTCGTCTGGGAAGCAAATAAAAGAAATCCCAGGATTGTGAAATTGGAGCGAGGGTCTATCTTTTCTCACAATCAAGGAGAAGTTTTAAGTGACCCCTAATCTTTCGTCAAATACACGCGAAAGACTAGCCTTTTGGTATTTTGTCTATTCCCATATTCATGCTCATCTCACTGTTTTTAATATTATCCATTTTGGTTAATGTAAAGAGTTAGGAAATCTGCTGGTTGATTATGTTTCATTCTCACATGGAGTTTGAATTGGAAATTAGTCCAGTCTCTAGCAGGTTTCGTCACTCAACTCCTGTCCTTTTCCTTTCCCCATCCCCATGTTCTCAGGTATATGTTATGAAGTGGAAAATCTGTTGTTGACCATATTTCGACCTCACTTGGAGTTCGAATTGGTAACAGGCCGGTTATCAACAGGCTTTCTCCCTCACTCTCTACGTATGTCTCATCATCCTCATCATTGTCGTATAGAAGCACATTCATGAATGTTGGATAAGTATGGTATGCACTTGGCGTATCGTCTGTCTCTTTGACAACCTCTATTCATGAATCAATTTCTCTGCTTTGCCGTGACTTGTTCACGACTTTTTGCCTTGTTCTTTGAAATTCTACAAAAATGTTACCACCTTATGTTAACATAGGCCAAGGAAGGTCGGTTGTTTTTCATCCAAGGTTTTTGTCTCTCGGCAAACGCCAGGTTATCCTAGCAAAGGATAACATTCGGAACATGTCATTGTAAATTAGTTAGGAATCTCTCACTCTCTACCGTTCTCTCTGGGTCTGCAATCGTCAAAAAAAAAACCTCGTTTCATTTTTCTGAACACATTTTGTTTCTCTCCAAACCCTTTTTGTCCATTGGTCTCTAGGCAGGTAAATGTCAAGAATCTCGCTCTTTTAATAATAATTTCTCCCGGATTTAAAAAGAAGCCCAGAAGGATGTCCCCATCGGCAGCCAAGCTGAGCTTCACTTCCTGGCAGCCTTCACTGTGGTAACGGAGGTCCCCCGCCGCCATTTTCTACATATTTGTTCCTGAAAACGCAGACCATACCGCCTTATGTATGTTGTCTTGTTGCACCATTGCGAGCCGAGTTGTCCCTGTCACGGCCGATACCGAGACCCGAAAAGATGACTGTAAATCCCTTTTTTTTTGTTTTGAGTAAATACCAAATAATTGTGTTTTGAAATTCGATCGTGGGAAGTAGGAAATGAAAGGAAGTCTCTTAACTTTTGACGGCGTACTACGGCGATGCAGGATCGATCCTGGCTTTCAGCACTGACACAACACCAGGCTTCTACGAACGACAGTTTTTTACGATAAAAAGACGAAATCTTGCGATATTTGCAATATTATCCACGAGAGAGCTGTGACCCATGTCACGATTAAAATTCAACTGCCCAAGTAGGTAGGGTAAACTTGGGCGATAATATTGTTCCATTATTTCCTCATGTAGGTAGGTTCATCTTCTTCTCCTGGTAGAGACTTTTGAGGAAAGGAGGAAGAGAAAGGAATGCATGATTACTGGAGGACTTGAGGAAAATGGATTTAGTTTTCTAAAAGACTGTTTCAGAACCAAACATTCCGCCGACCTTGAGGAAATATGATATTTTCTCAACAACTATATGCGAAAGAAAAGCAATGAAAAACGAAAGCAAAATAACTAATAAACCTAAGTATTGAACAAGACAAAAATAAAATAAAATTAAAATTAATTAATCGATGGGTAGTTTATACAATTTGACTACGGGCCGCTTAAAAATGCCCTGAGGGGTTCTTACAGTAGCAACACGAACCATTCCATCGGCGCCGGGGAATAATTCAACCACCCTCCCGACAGGCCATCGCATTGGGGTTGCTTGTGAATCATCTATCATGACTAGATCGTCAATGTTCAAGTTAGGAGTTGACGTTGCCCACTTGTTGCGTTGTTGAAGAGTATGTAGATATTCTTTTCGCCAATGATTCCAAAAATGTTGGGACATCTGTTTCAATCGTTGCCAACGCGACAAACGATTCATTGGTACATCCACAAAATTTTCTTCAAGAACAGAAACAAGAGGAGCCCCAATTAAAAAATCTGCTGGAGTTAACGGGTCCAATTCGGATGGATCCGACGACAACGCTCCAATTGGTCGCGAATTTAAAATGGCTTCAATGCGAGTCAGAACAGTAGTTAATTCTTCGAAGGTCAGGATTTGATCTCCCACAACCCTCTTCAAATGGTGTTTAGTTGACTTAATACCAGCTTCCGATACTCCATTGAAATGGGGGGCGGAGGGCGGAGAAAAATGCCAAGTAATTGAACGAGCGACAGTTGCGTCAACAAGTTTGTCAGTGTTTTCCGATGCATGTATGAATTTAGAAAGACCAGTATGATATCTGTTAGTTCCAATAAAATTGGTGCCACAATCGCTATAAATATTTTGGCATATACCGCGTCTAGATATGAATCTATCTAATGCTGCCACAAACGCTTCAGTAGATAGATCTGAAACTAATTCAAGATGAACGGCTTTGGTCGATAAACAAACATAAAGACATAAATAGGCCTTATAAGTTTTTGCGCCGCGACGTCTACTTTCGCGTACCAAAAAAGGACCTCCAAAATCTGTTCCGACATTTAAAAATGGACGACCTTCTCGAAAACGGGAAGCGGGTAAGTTACCCATCAAAGGGAAGCTATCACGCGGGTTATTTTTAAAACAAGAAATGCATTTACTCAATCGATGTCGAATTACGTTCCTTGCCGAAATTATCCAATATTTTAATGATATTATGGATTGGAGTGCACGAGGACCTGGATGAAGGTACATGCTATGGTAATAATCAATTATTAAAGTTGTCAAATGACATTGCTTCGGTAAAATAATAGGATGGCGAGCATTTTCTGAAATCGGTGCAAGGCGAATTCGACCACCGACTCTCAAAACACCATTTTCATCAATAAATGGGGCGAGTTTTTGAAGCTGTGTTGAGCAAATGC
Source organism: Limnephilus marmoratus (assembly GCA_917880885.1). Taxonomy (NCBI): domain Eukaryota; kingdom Metazoa; phylum Arthropoda; class Insecta; order Trichoptera; family Limnephilidae; genus Limnephilus; species Limnephilus marmoratus. The sequence goes on along the minus strand of OU862918.1, from coordinate 12,835,228 downwards.
GATGGGAAGAGATATTGTTCATATCTTGTTGAAAATAAATTGCTTGAACAAGCTTAATGCAACATTGCAAGGCTAAATTATTTTCTTTTAACGAAAGTGGGGATAACCCATTGAAATTGATAATCGATTTCGAACGTAATCTATTGATAAACCGACGGCACCAACATATAACACGAAGTAATTTCGATAATGATGAAAACTTCAATAAAATTCTTCGTCAAACGTTGACATATTTGTAGATAGAGTAATTAAATTTTTTGGCTTATACTCTGGTAACTGGTCCACAGAGATATTTGGAGGCCTAACAAATAACCATTCCTCCAACGGTGTTGATATAAAGTTAGGTCCTTTCCACCATAACGACGCGTCAGCGATTTCACTGGGAAAAGCTCCTCGCGAACCCAAGTCTGCAGGATTTTCTTGCGATGAAATGTGATACCAATGTTCATAAGGTATATTTTGTATTATTGTTTCAACACGATTTGCTACAAAAGTTTGCAATAGAAAGGAAGGTGTCTTCAGCCATGCCAATACAATAGTTGAATCGGTGAACGCGACAGTCTTTTCTATTTGAAGTCTGTCTTTATATACTTCTTGACAATAAGTCAACAAATTTGCTAATAAAACTGCTCCTAACAATTCCAGTCGCGGGATCGATGTTATCTTTATGGGGGCAACACGAGATTTTGCTAATAAAATGTGGCTGGATATTTCTGTGTTATTAATCACTACCAGATAAACAATTCCACAGTATCCTCTTTCAGAGGCGTCCGCAAACCCAACAAGTATGCATCGACTGGTGGGAGAAGTTGCGACATATCGATCAATTTTTAAATTGGCGAGTGATGGAAGCTCTTTTATATATTTCTTCCATTTCAAATTCATATCCGAAGGGATTTCTTCGTCCCAACCAATTTGAATTTTCCATAAATTTTGCATATAGCATTTAGCAATAAAAACGACAGGATTAATAAAACCTAATGGATCATATAGACGTGCAATTGTCGATAAAATTATGCGTTTGGTACAGTGGTCACTAAAAACATTATGAATTTTATATGTAAATTGATCAAGCGACGGTATCTGTTGAATACCTAAAATATTAAGGTTTTTCCTGTCAGTATCCGACTCAAAACTTAAGGGTACTTCCCGGTAGCTGACAGGAATGTCTTCCAATATTTCAGGATGGTTACTAGACCATTTTCTCAATTCAAAACAACCTTTTTGAAGTAATGCAATTAATTCCACTATACAATGTCGAGCGCTTTCCAAAGTTTGCGCACCACTGATAATATCATCTACGTAGGTATTTTCAATTAAAATAGTAGCAGCCTTTGGAAAATTCATTTTTCATCATTTGCTAATTGATGAAGTGAACGAATGGATAGGTATGAAGCACTTGACTTGCCATATGTTACTGTTTGTAATTCAAATTCCTTTACAGGATGATCAGATGATTCTCTCCACAAAATATGTTGATAACGGCGAGATTTCTCATCCACCAGTATTTGCCTATACATTTGACGGATGTCAGCTGTAAAAACGATTTTGTGTATTCGAAAATTACACATTAATTCGACAATGTTCCTATGTAATTTGGGACCGACCAAAAGTATGTCGTTCAATGACGTACCCGAAGACGATTTGGTACTGGCATCAAAAACGACCCTTAACCGAGTTGTAGAACTGGTTTCTTTGATTATTCCATGATGGGGTATGAAATAATTAGCAATAATTGGCGATTGAGGTGGCACTTCGATCATGTGCCCTAATGTAAAATATTCTCTCATGAACGAAATATATTGAGATTTGAGATCAGAATCTCTATTCAGTCTCCTTTCTAAATGCTTGAGGCGTGACAATGCTATGTCATATGACTTTCCCAACTTTTCCGGGCTTTCCTTAAATGGCAATGAAACGACGTATCTTCCGTCTTGGTTACGGTAGGTACTTTCAGTGTATATTTTTTCACAACGACTTTCATCAGGCGATTGAATTTTCTTCAAAGCTGGAACATTTTCAATTTCCCAAAAACATTTAAGCTTTTCATCAATATTTTCCTCCATTGACGTGAAGAATGAATTTATACAATGATTTGATGGTTCAACATTTCCCATCAAAATCCAATCCAATTTAGTTTCTATAGCTATGGGTTCATTTTTTTTCCCCATCAATTTTCCTGAACATAACAATGACGCAAAAATATCACTTCCAAGCAGTATGTCAATAGCTGATGATAAGTAGAATGTTGGATCTCCCAATTTGAGACCCACGATGTGATCCCAATTATGATCGACGATACGATTTGATGGCATATTCGAACAAATGTTATTTAAAATAAGGAAATCTGTCACAATACCAGATTCCTTCGAATCGACAGGACGAAATTGTGTTCTTATTAATCCGTTAGAATTAATAGTAGGAATATTTCCAATACCTATCACGGTAAGTGGTTGTTTTTTAAAACGAGTCAAACCTAATTTTTTGACACAATTTTCCGAAATAAAGTTTCCCTGACTTGCGCTATCGAGCATAACACGAACCTTCTGAAATACTCCATTTTTATCTAAAACTTCCACATAAGCTGTAGACAAAAGAACCGTTTTGTGAGTTTTATTGTAAAATGTGGTCAACACCAAGGGTTCTGAAGAGTTTTCTTGCTGATCTGAATTTTCCACGATTTTTTTTGGAAAATGTAATACAAAATGTAATTCACTTGCAGACATTGTCTGCAAGTGAAACGCGAATGACAATTTTTTGCGTTGTGTTTTCCTTGCGCTAAGCAATTGAGACATAAATTATTTTCCTTTGCGAATAAGTACCTATCCTTTGGAGTAAGGCTTAAGAATTTTTCACACTTGTGCAGTGAGTGTGGCGATTTACAAAGAATGCACTTGATTTCAATGTTTGATACAAACGCATTAATATTATTGCTCGATCGATGTTTTGCATTATATGATTTAGATGGACCTTTATGAGCCTGTAACTGGTTTTCAGGAAAAACTCCAAGTGCCATTTCTTTTGCTAAGCACTGCCCATTTAAGTACTTCAATAAGTGATCAAACGTTGGAATATTCTCCGAACTGTGTTGAATTTCAAAATCAATACGTAATTCTTTTGTTAATTTACGTAATACAATATGTAATAAAAGAAAACTCCACTGGCGAACTGGAAAATTCAAAGCTTCTAACGCAGCAAGATTTTCTTTCAAAATGGAAATAAATTGCCTCAAATTATCCTGAACTTTTATAGGTTGAATCGACAGAATTAATTCTACGTGTCTATCAGCGATCAAACGTATGTTTTCATAACGTTCCTTTAACAAATTATATGCAACAAAATAATTTTCTTCAGAAATCGGCAAATGTTTAACGTATGTTAAGGCTTCACCCGAAAGGGAACTTATTAAATAATGCTTTTTTTGAATAGAACTCAAACCACTATTAGAATCGATCAAAGAATTAAAGGTGTTTTTATAATTTGTCCAATCTGTTGATATTCCAGAGAAAACAATCAATTTTAATTTTGGCAACGAAACATTATTTTTGGCCATTAAATGATCCGATTCACTTTTCGAAACTTCTGGAAATAATTGGTTATAATACGACTGAATCTCGTAATACATGTTTTGGATTTCAGTATATTTTTCTTGCAAAACTTTAATTTCTAATTCATCTTTCTTACTTGATTCAATTAAAATATGTGAAGCGACGAAATTTTCTCTAATATCCGATACGTCCGAAAAACTTGCTTTGAATATATTTTTGTCAACAATATTCAAAGATGTTATCGCTTTGATAGCAGAAGAACGAACACTTTCCATATCTAACAGTGCCAGTCTGTACTTAATAGTGTTAGCCGCCATTATGAATATTTTTAACAACAAACCAAATAATAAAACACCGTCAAACAAATGTCAACTTGTAAACAAAAAATATTGATGTCGGCTGTTATCACAGCTGATGCGATAACTAACGCGACCTACGTTATCGACACGACGACACGACAATGCTTGCAGGTAAGTACTAACTACCGACGCGAGATAGGCGCTTGGGGCGCTTGTAGGTAACAAACTAACGACCGCGGCGGCGAACTGTACGAAGTACCCACCATCTACGAAATCAAAAATGTTTAGCCGCCCAAACGACTACAATAACCAATTCAAATTTAAAATGCTACTCCAATATTCATAAATGTATAATTCTGAAACAGCTTTTATAAACCGGAAAAGGTCAACGAAATGGAATGATTCAAACTTCAAAACACGATACTCTGGCTTCAAAATTACGTCTACCAAAAAAACGACAATAAACGAAAATATCCGGCTCGAAGGACCAAAAATGTCACGGCCGATACCGAGACCCGAAAAGATGACTGTAAATCCCTTTTTTTTGTTTTGAGTAAATACCAAATAATTGTGTTTTGAAATTCGATCGTGGGAAGTAGGAAATGAAAGGAAGTCTCTTACCTTTTGACGGCGAACTACGGCGATGCAGGATCGATCCTGGCTTTCAGCACTGACACAACACCAGGCTTCTACGAACGACAGTTTTTTACGAAAAAAAGACGAAATCTTGCGATATTTGCAATATTATCCACGAGAGAACTGTGACCCATGTCACGATCAAAATTCAACTGCCCAAGTAGGTAGGGTAAACTTGGGCGATAATATTGTTCCATTATTTCCTCATGTAGGTAGGTTCATCTTCTTCTCCTGGTAGAGACTTTTGAGGAAAGGAGGAAGAGAAAGGAATGCATGATTACTGAAGGACTTGAGGAAAATGGAGTTAGTTTTCTAAAAGACTGTTTCAGAACCAAACATTCCGCCGACCTTGAGGAAATATGATATTTTCTCAACAACTATATGCGAAAGAAAAGCAATGAAAAACGAAAGCAAAATAACTAATAAACCTAAGTATTGAACAAGACAAAAATAAAATAAAATTAAAATTAATTAATCGATGGGTAGTTTATACAATTTGACTACGGGCCGCTTAAAAATGCCCTGAGGGGTTCTTACAGTAGCGACACGAACCATTCCATCGGCGCCGGGGAATAATTCAACCACCCTCCCGACAGGCCATCGCATTGGGGTTGCTTGTGAATCATCTATCATGACTAGATCGTCAACTTTCAAATTAGGAGTTGACGTTGCCCACTTGTTGCGTTGTTGAAGAGTATGTAGATATTCTTTTCGCCAACGATTCCAAAATGTTGGGACATCTGTTTCAATAGTTGCCAACGCGACAAACGATTCATTGGTACATCCACAAAATTTTCTTCAAGAACAGAAACAAGAGGAGCCCCAATTAAAAAATCTGCAGGAGTTAACGGGTCCAATTCGGATGGATCCGACGACAACGCTCCAATTGGTCGCGAATTTAAAATGGCTTCAATGCGAGTCAGAACAGTAGTTAATTCTTCGAAGGTCAGGATTTGATCTCCCACAACCCTCTTCAAATGGTGTTTAGTTGACTTAATACCAGCTTCCGACACTCCATTGAAATGGGGGGCGGAGGGCGGAGAAAAATGCCAAGTAATTGAACGAGCGACAGTTGCGTCAACAAGTTTGTCAGTGTTTTCCGATGCATGTATGAATTTAGAAAGACCAGTATGATATTTGTTAGTTCCAACAAAATTGGTGCCACAATCGCTATAAATATTTTGGCATATACCACGTTTAGAGATGAATCTATCTAATGCTGCCACAAACGCTTCAGTAGATAGATCTGAAACTAATTCAAGATGAACGGCTTTGGTCGATAAACAAACGTAAAGACATAAATAGGCCTTATAAGTTTTTGCGCCGCGACGTCTACTTTCGCGTACCAAAAAAGGACCTCCAAAATCTGTTCCGACATTTAAAAATGGACGACCTTCTCGAAAACGGGAAGCGCGTAAGTTACCCATCAACGGGAAACTACCACGCGGGTTATTTTTAAAACAAGAAATGCATTTACTCAATCGATGTCGAATTGCATTCCTAGCCGAAATAATCCAATATTTTAATGATATTATGGATTGGAGTGCACGAGGACCTGGATGAAGGTACATGCTATGGTAATAATCAATTATTAAAGTTGTCAAATGACATTGCTTCGGTAAAATAATAGGATGGCGAGCATTTTCTGAAATCGGTGCAAGGCGAATTCGACCACCGACTCTCAAAACACCATTTTCATCAATAAATGGGGCGAGTTTTTGAAGCTGTGTTGAGCACATGCGATGGGAAGATATATTGTTCATATCTTGTTGAAAATAAATTGCTTGAACAAGCTTAATGCAACATCGCAAGGCTAAATTATTTTCTTTTAACGAAAGTGGGGATAACCTATTGACATTGATAATCGATTTCGAACGTAATCTATTGATAAACCGACGGCACCAACATATGACACGAAGTAATTTCGATAATGATGAAAACTTCAATAAAAACTCTTCGTCACACGTTGACATATTCGTCGATAGAGAAATTAAATTTTTTGACTTGTACTCTGGTAACTGGTCCACAGAGATATTTGGAGGCCTAACAAATAACCATTCCTCCAAAGGTGTTGATATAAAGTTAGGTCCTTTCCACCATAACGATGCGTCTGCGATTTCACTAGGAAAAGCTCCTCGCGAACCCAAGTCTGCAGGATTTTCTTGCGATGAAATGTGATACCAATGTTCATAAGGTATATTTTGTATTATTGTTTCAACACGATTTGCTACAAAAGTTTGCAATAGAAAGGAAGGTGTCTTCAGCCATGCCAATACAATAGTTGAATCGGTGAACGCGACAGTCTTTTCTATTTGAAGTCTGTCTTTATATACTTCTTGACAATAAGTCAACAAATTTGCTAATAAAACTGCTCCTAACAATTCCAGTCGCGGGATCGATGTTATCTTTATGGGGGCAACACGAGATTTTGCTAATAAAATGTGGCTGGATATTTCTGTGTTATTAATCACTACCAGATAAACAATTCCACAGTATCCTCTTTCAGAGGCGTCCGCAAACCCAACAAGTATGCATTGACTGGTGGGAGAAGTTGCGACATATCGATCAATTTTTAAATTGGCGAGTGATGGAAGCTCTTTTATATATTTCTTCCATTTCAAATTCATATCCGAAGGGATTTCTTCGTCCCAACCAATTTGAATTTTCCATAAATTTTGCATATAGCATTTAGCAATAAAAACGACAGGATTAATAAAACCTAATGGATCATATAGACGTGCAATTGTCGATAAAATTATGCGTTTGGTACAGTGGTCACTAAAAACATTATGAATTTTATATGTAAATTGATCAAGCGACGGTATCTGTTGAATACCTAAAATATTAAGGTTTTTCCTGTCAGTATCCGACTCAAAACTTAAGGGTACTTCCCGGTAGCTGACAGGAATGTCTTCCAATATTTCAGGATGGTTACTAGACCATTTTCTCAATTCAAAACAACCTTTTTGAAGTAATGCAATTAATTCCACTATACAATGTCGAGCGCTTTCCAAAGTTTGCGCACCACTGATAATATCATCTACGTAGGTATTTTCAATTAAAATAGTAGCAGCCTTTGGAAAATTCATTTTTCATCATTTGCTAATTGATGAAGTGAACGAATGGATAGGTATGAAGCACTTGACTTGCCATATGTTACTGTTTGTAATTCAAATTCCTTTACAGGATGATCAGATGATTCTCTCCACAAAATATGTTGATAACGGCGAGATTTCTCATCCACCAGTATTTGCCTATACATTTGACGGATGTCAGCTGTAAAAACGATTTTGTGTATTCGAAAATTACACATTAATTCGACAATGTTCCTATGTAATTTGGGACCGACCAAAAGTATGTCGTTCAATGACGTACCCGAAGACGATTTGGTACTGGCATCAAAAACGACCCTTAACCGAGTTGTAGAACTGGTTTCTTTGATTATTCCATGATGGGGTATGAAATAATTAGCAATAATTGGCGATTGAGGTGGCACTTCGATCATGTGCCCTAATGTAAAATATTCTCTCATGAACGAAATATATTGAGATTTGAGATCAGAATCTCTATTCAGTCTCCTTTCTAAATGCTTGAGGCGTGACAATGCTATGTCATATGACTTTCCCAACTTTTCCGGGCTTTCCTTAAATGGCAATGAAACGACGTATCTTCCGTCTTGGTTACGGTAGGTACTTTCAGTGTATATTTTTTCACAACGACTTTCATCAGGCGATTGAATTTTCTTCAAAGCTGGAACATTTTCAATTTCCCAAAAACATTTAAGCTTTTCATCAATATTTTCCTCCATTGACGTGAAGAATGAATTTATACAATGATTTGATGGTCCAACATTTCCCATCAAAATCCAATCCAATTTAGTTTCTATAGCTATGGGTTCATTTTTTTTCCCCATCAATTTTCCTGAACATAACAATGACGCAAAAATATCACTTCCAAGCAGTATGTCAATAGCTGATGATAAGTAGAATGTTGGATCTCCCAATTTGAGACCCACGATGTGATCCCAATTATGATCGACGATACGATTTGATGGCATATTCGAACAAATGTTATTTAAAATAAGGAAATCTGTCACAATACCAGATTCCTTCGAATCGACAGGACGAAATTGTGTTCTTATTAATCCGTTAGAATTAATAGTAGGAATATTTCCAATACCTATCACGGTAAGTGGTTGTTTTTTAAAACGAGTCAAACCTAATTTTTTGACACAATTTTCCGAAATAAAGTTTCCCTGACTTGCGCTATCGAGCATAACACGAACCTTCTGAAATACTCCATTTTTATCTAAAACTTCCACATAAGCTGTAGACAAAAGAACCGTTTTGTGAGTTTTATTGTAAAATGTGGTCAACACCAAGGGTTCTGAAGAGTTTTCTTGCTGGTCTGAATTTTCCACGATTTTTTTTGGAAAATGTAATACAAAATGTAATTCACTTGCAGACATTGTCTGCAAGTGAAACGCGAATGACAATTTTTTGCGTTGTGTTTTCCTTGCGCTAAGCAATTGAGACATAAATTATTTTCCTTTGCGAATAAGTACCTATCCTTTGGAGTAAGGCTTAAGAATTTTTCACACTTGTGCAGTGAGTGTGGCGATTTACAAAGAATGCACTTGATTTCAATGTTTGATACAAACGCATTAATATTATTGCTCGATCGATGTTTTGCATTATATGATTTAGATGGACCTTTATGAGCCTGTAACTGGTTTTCAGGAAAAACTCCAAGTGCCATTTCTTTTGCTAAGCACTGCCCATTTAAGTACTTCAATAAGTGATCAAACGTTGGAATATTCTCCGAACTGTGTTGAATTTCAAAATCAATACGTAATTCTTTTGTTAATTTACGTAATACAATATGTAATAAAAGAAAACTCCACTGGCGAACTGGAAAATTCAAAGCTTCTAACGCAGCAAGATTTTCTTTCAAAATGGAAATAAATTGCCTCAAATTATCCTGAACTTTTATAGGTTGAATCGACAGAATTAATTCTACGTGTCTATCAGCGATCAAACGTATGTTTTCATAACGTTCCTTTAACAAATTATATGCAACAAAATAATTTTCTTCAGAAATCGGCAAATGTTTAACGTATGTTAAGGCTTCACCCGAAAGGGAACTTATTAAATAATGCTTTTTTTGAATAGAACTCAAACCACTATTAGAATCGATCAAAGAATTAAAGGTGTTTTTATAATTTGTCCAATCTGTTGATATTCCAGAGAAAACAATCAATTTTAATTTTGGCAACGAAACATTATTTTTGGCCATTAAATGATCCGATTCACTTTTCGAAACTTCTGGAAATAATTGGTTATAATACGACTGAATCTCGTAATACATGTTTTGGATTTCAGTATATTTTTCTTGCAAAACTTTAATTTCTAATTCATCTTTCTTACTTGATTCAATTAAAATATGTGAAGCGACGAAATTTTCTCTAATATCCGATACGTCCGAAAAACTTGCTTTGAATATATTTTTGTCAACAATATTCAAAGATGTTATCGCTTTGATAGCAGAAGAACGAACACTTTCCATATCTAACAGTGCCAGTCTGTACTTAATAGTGTTAGCCGCCATTATGAATATTTTTAACAACAAACCAAATAATAAAACACCGTCAAACAAATGTCAACTTGTAAACAAAAAATATTGATGTCGGCTGTTATCACAGCTGATGCGATAACTAACGCGACCTACGTTATCGACACGACGACACGACAATGCTTGCAGGTAAGTACTAACTACCGACGCGAGATAGGCGCTTGGGGCGCTTGTAGGTAACAAACTAACGACCGCGGCGGCGAACTGTACGAAGTACCCACCATCTACGAAATCAAAAATGTTTAGCCGCCCAAACGACTACAATAACCAATTCAAATTTAAAATGCTACTCCAATATTCATAAATGTATAATTCTGAAACAGCTTTTATAAACCGGAAAAGGTCAACGAAATGGAATGATTCAAACTTCAAAACACGATACTCTGGCTTCAAAATTACGTCTACCAAAAAAACGACAATAAACGAAAATATCCGGCTCGAAGGACCAAAAATGTCACGGCCGATACCGAGACCCGAAAAGATGACTGTAAATCCCTTTTTTTTGTTTTGAGTAAATACCAAATAATTGTGTTTTGAAATTCGATCGTGGGAAGTAGGAAATGAAAGGAAGTCTCTTACCTTTTGACGGCGAACTACGGCGATGCAGGATCGATCCTGGCTTTCAGCACTGACACAACACCAGGCTTCTACGAACGACAGTTTTTTACGAAAAAAAGACGAAATCTTGCGATATTTGCAATATTATCCACGAGAGAACTGTGACCCATGTCACGATCAAAATTCAACTGCCCAAGTAGGTAGGGTAAACTTGGGCGATAATATTGTTCCATTATTTCCTCATGTAGGTAGGTTCATCTTCTTCTCCTGGTAGAGACTTTTGAGGAAAGGAGGAAGAGAAAGGAATGCATGATTACTGAAGGACTTGAGGAAAATGGAGTTAGTTTTCTAAAAGACTGTTTCAGAACCAAACATTCCGCCGACCTTGAGGAAATATGATATTTTCTCAACAACTATATGCGAAAGAAAAGCAATGAAAAACGAAAGCAAAATAACTAATAAACCTAAGTATTGAACAAGACAAAAATAAAATAAAATTAAAATTAATTAATCGATGGGTAGTTTATACAATTTGACTACGGGCCGCTTAAAAATGCCCTGAGGGGTTCTTACAGTAGCGACACGAACCATTCCATCGGCGCCGGGGAATAATTCAACCACCCTCCCGACAGGCCATCGCATTGGGGTTGCTTGTGAATCATCTATCAAGACTAGATCGTCAACTTTCAAATTAGGAGTTGACGTTGCCCACTTGTTGCGTTGTTGAAGAGTATGTAGATATTCTTTTCGCCAACGATTCCAAAATGTTGGGACATCTGTTTCAATAGTTGCCAACGCGACAAACGATTCATTGGTACATCCACAAAATTTTCTTCAAGAACAGAAACAAGAGGAGCCCCAATTAAAAAATCTGCAGGAGTTAACGGGTCCAATTCGGATGGATCCGACGACAACGCTCCAATTGGTCGCGAATTTAAAATGGCTTCAATGCGAGTCAGAACAGTAGTTAATTCTTCGAAGGTCAGGATTTGATCTCCCACAACCCTCTTCAAATGGTGTTTAGTTGACTTAATACCAGCTTCCGACACTCCATTGAAATGGGGGGCGGAGGGCGGAGAAAAATGCCAAGTAATTGAACGAGCGACAGTTGCGTCAACAAGTTTGTCAGTGTTTTCCGATGCATGTATGAATTTAGAAAGACCAGTATGATATTTGTTAGTTCCAACAAAATTGGTGCCACAATCGCTATAAATATTTTGGCATATACCACGTCTAGAGATGAATCTATCTAATGCTGCCACAAACGCTTCAGTAGATAGATCTGAAACTAATTCAAGATGAACGGCTTTGGTCGATAAACAAACGTAAAGACATAAATAGGCCTTATAAGTTTTTGCGCCGCGACGTCTACTTTCGCGTACCAAAAAAGGACCTCCAAAATCTGTTCCGACATTTAAAAATGGACGACCTTCTCGAAAACGGGAAGCGCGTAAGTTACCCATCAACGGGAAACTACCACGCGGGTTATTTTTAAAACAAGAAATGCATTTACTCAATCGATGTCGAATTGCATTCCTAGCCGAAATAATCCAATATTTTAATGATATTATGGATTGGAGTGCACGAGGACCTGGATGAAGGTACATGCTATGGTAATAATCAATTATTAAAGTTGTCAAATGACATTGCTTCGGTAAAATAATAGGATGGCGAGCATTTTCTGAAATCGGTGCAAGGCGAATTCGACCACCGACTCTCAAAACACCATTTTCATCAATAAATGGGGCGAGTTTTTGAAGCTGTGTTGAGCACATGCGATGGGAAGATATATTGTTCATATCTTGTTGAAAATAAATTGCTTGAACAAGCTTAATGCAACATCGCAAGGCTAAATTATTTTCTTTTAACGAAAGTGGGGATAACCTATTGACATTGATAATCGATTTCGAACGTAATCTATTGATAAACCGACGGCACCAACATATGACACGAAGTAATTTCGATAATGATGAAAACTTCAATAAAAACTCTTCGTCACACGTTGACATATTCGTCGATAGAGAAATTAAATTTTTTGACTTGTACTCTGGTAACTGGTCCACAGAGATATTTGGAGGCCTAACAAATAACCATTCCTCCAAAGGTGTTGATATAAAGTTAGGTCCTTTCCACCATAACGATGCGTCTGCGATTTCACTAGGAAAAGCTCCTCGCGAACCCAAGTCTGCAGGATTTTCTTGCGATGAAATGTGATACCAATGTTCATAAGGTATATTTTGTATTATTGTTTCAACACGATTTGCTACAAAAGTTTGCAATAGAAAGGAAGGTGTCTTCAGCCATGCCAATACAATAGTTGAATCGGTGAACGCGACAGTCTTTTCTATTTGAAGTCTGTCTTTATATACTTCTTGACAATAAGTCAACAAATTTGCTAATAAAACTGCTCCTAACAATTCCAGTCGCGGGATCGATGTTATCTTTATGGGGGCAACACGAGATTTTGCTAATAAAATGTGGCTGGATATTTCTGTGTTATTAATCACTACCAGATAAACAATTCCACAGTATCCTCTTTCAGAGGCGTCCGCAAACCCAACAAGTATGCATTGACTGGTGGGAGAAGTTGCGACATATCGATCAATTTTTAAATTGGCGAGTGATGGAAGCTCTTTTATATATTTCTTCCATTTCAAATTCATGTCCGAAGGGATTTCTTCGTCCCAACCAATTTGAATTTTCCATAAGTTTTGCATATAGCATTTAGCAATAAAAACGACAGGATTAATAAAACCTAATGGATCATATAGACGTGCAATTGTCGATAAAATTATGCGTTTGGTACAGTTGTCACTAAAAACATTATGAATTTTATATGTAAATTGATCAAGCGACGGTATCCATTGAAAACCTAAAATATTAATGTTTTTCTTGTCAGTATCCGACTCAAAACTTAAGGGTACTTCCCGGTAGCTGACAGGAATGTCTTCCAATATTTCAGGATGGTTACTAGACCATTTTCTCAATTCAAAACAACCTTTTTGAAGTAATGCAATTAATTCCACTATACAATGTTGAGTGCTTTCCAAAGATTGCGCACCACTGATAATATCATCTACGTAGGTATTTTCAATTAATATAGTAGCAGCCTTTGGAAAATTCAATTTTTCATCATTTGCTAATTGATGAAGTGAACGAATGGATAGGTATGGAGCACTTGAGGTGCCGTATGTTACTGTTTGTAATTCAAATTCCTTTACAGGATGATCAGATGATTCTCTCCACAAAATATGTTGATAACGGCGAGATTTCTCATCCACCAGTATTTGCCTGTACATTTGACGGATGTCAGCTGTAAAAACGATTTTGTGTATTTGAAAATTACACATTAATTCGACAATGTCCCTTTGCAATTTGGGACCGACCAGAAGTATGTCGTTCAATGACGTACCCGAAGACGATTTGGTACTGGCATCAAAAACGACCCTTAAACGAGTTGTAGAACTGGTTTCTTTGATTATTCCATGATGGGGTATGAAATAATTAGCAATAATTGGCGATTGAGGTGGCACTTCGATCATGTGCCCTAATGTAAAATATTCTCTCAAGAACTAAATATATTGAGATTTGAGATCAGAATCTCTATTCAGTCTCCTTTCTAAATGCTTGAGGCGTGACAATGCTATGTCATATGACTTTCCCAATTTTTCCGGGCTTTCCTTAAATGGCAACGAAACGACGTATCTTCCATCTTGGTTACGGTAGGTACTTTCCGTGTATATTTTTTCACAACGAATTTCATCAGGCGATTGAATTTTCTTCAAAGCTGGAACATTTTCAATTTCCCAAAAACATTTAAGCTTTTCATCAATATTTTCCTCCATTGACGTGAAGAATGAATTTATACAATGATTTGATGGTCCAACATTTCCCATCAAAATCCAACCCAATTTAGTTTCTATAGCTATGGGTTCATTTTCTTTCCCCATCAATTTTCCTGAACATAACAATGACGCAAAAATATCACTTCCAAGCAGTATGTCAATAGCTGATGATAAGTAGAATGTTGGATCTCCCAATTTAAGACCCACGATGTGATCCCAATGATGATCGACGATACGATTTGATGGCATATTCAAACAAATGTTATTTAAAATAAGGAAATCTGTCACAATACCAAATTCCTTCGAATCGACAGGACGAAATTGTGTTCTTATTAATCCGTTAGAATTAATAGTAGGAATATTTCCAATACCTATCACGGTAAGTGGTTGTTTTTTAGAACGAGTAAAACCTAATTTTTTGACACAATTTTCCGAAATAAAGTTTCCCTGACTTGCGCTATCGAGCATAACACGAACCTTCTGAAATACTCCATTTTTATCTAAAACTTCCACATAAGCTGTAGACAAAAGAACCGTTTTGTGAGTTTTATTGTAAAATGTTGTCAACACCAACGGTTCTGAAGAGTTTTCTTGCTGGTCTGAATTTTCCACGATTTTTTTTGGAAAATGTAATAGGGAATGATGTTTTAATTGACATTGTCTGCAAGTGAAACGCGAATGACAATTTTTTGCGTTGTGTTTTCCTTGCGCTAAGCAATTGAGACATAAATTATTTTCCTTTGCGAATAAGTACCTATCCTTTGGAGCAAGACTTAAGAATTTTTCACACTTGTGCAGTGAGTGTGGCGATTTACAAAGAATGCACTTGATTTCAATGTTTGATACAAACGCATTAATATTATTGCTCGATCGATGTTTTGCATTATATGATTTAGCTTGACCTTTATGAGCCTGTAACTGGTTTTCAGGAAAAACTTCAAGTGCCATTTCTTTTGCTAAGCACTGCCCATTTAAGTACTTCAATAAGTGATCAAACGTTGGAATATTCTCCGAACTGTGTTGAATTTCAAAATCAATACGTAATTCTTTTGTTAATTTACGTAATACAATATGTAATAAAAGAAAACTCCACTGGCGAACTGGAAAATTCAAAGCTTCTAACGCAGCAAGATTTTCTTTCAAAATGGAAATAAATTGCCTCAAATTATCCTGAACTTTTACAGGTTGAATCGACAGAATTAATTCTACGTGTCTATCAGCGATCAAACGTATGTTTTCATAACGTTCCTTTAACAAATTATATGCAACAAAATAATTTTCTTCAGAAATCGGCAAATGTTTAACGTATGTTAAGGCTTCACCCGAAAGGGAACTTATTAAATAATGCATTTTTTGAATAGAACTCAAACCACTATTAGAATCGATCAAAGAATTAAAGGTGTTTATATAATTTGTCCAATCTGTTGATATTCCAGAGAAAACAATCAATTTTAATTTTGGCAACGAAACATTATTTTTGGCCATTAAATGATCCGATTCACTTTTCGAAACATCTGGAAATAATTGGTTATAATACGACTGAATCTCGTAATACATGTTTTGGATTTCAGTATATTTTTCTTGCAAAACTTTAATTTCTAATTCATCTTTCTTATTTGATTCAATTAAAATATGTGAAGCGACGAAATTATCTCTAATATCAGATATGTCCGAAAAACGTGCTTTGAATATATTTTTGTCAACAATATTCAACGTTGTTATAGCTTTGATGGCAGAAGCACGAACACTTTCCATATCTAACAATGCTAGTTTGTACTTAATGGTGTTAGCTGCCATTATGAATATTTTTAACAACAAACCAAATAATAAAATACTGTCAAACAAATGTCAACTTGTAAACAAAATGTTAATGTCGGCTGTTATAAACAGCTGACGCGATAAACTAACGCGACCTACGTTATCGACACGACGACACGACAATGCTTGCAGGTAAGTACTAACTACCGACGCGAGATAGGCGCTTGGGGCGCTTGTAGGTAACAAACTAACGACCGCGGCGGCGAACTGTACGAAGTACCCACCATCTACGAAATCAAAAATGTTTAGCCGCCCAAACGACTACAATAACCAATTCAAATTTAAAATGCTACTCCAATATTCATAAATGTATAATTCTGAAACAGCTTTTATAAACCGGAAAAGGTCAACGAAATGGAATGATTCAAACTTCAAAACACAATACTCTGGCTTCAAAATTACGTCTACCAAAAAAACGACAACAAACGAAAATATCCGGCGAGAGGAACCAAAAATGTCACGGCCGATACCGAGACCCGAAAAGATGACTGTAAATCCCTTTTTTGTTTTGAGTAAATACCAAATAATTGTGTTTTGAAATTCAATCGTAAGGAAATAGGAAATGAAAGGAAGTCTCTTACCTTTTGACGGCGTACTACGGCGATGCAGGATCGATCCTGGCTTTCAGCACTGACACAACACCAGGCTTCTACGAACGACAGTTTTTTACGATAAAAAGACGAAATCTTGCGATATTTGCAATATTATCCACGAGAGAGCTGTGACCCATGTCACGAACAAAATTCAATTGCCCAAGTGGGTAAGGTGTACCTGGGCAACAATATTGTACAATTATTTCCTCTTGTAGGTAGGACCATCTTCTTCTTTTCCTGGTGAGACTTTGAGGAAAGGAGGAAGAGAAAGGAATGCATGATTGATGAAGGAACTTGAGGAAAATGGATTTAGTTTTCTAAAAGACTGTTTCAGAACCAAACATTATTTTTTTTTTTTTTTAATAAATGAGTCTGTCCTAGCATTATGTACTAACTACATATGGGAAAATAATATAAACAAAGATAGACTAAAATAAAAGAAGTCACGAACAATTACATTAATATTAGTAACCCGTGAAATGACTTCTTACAATAATGTGCGGCAGTGTATTGCGAACTGAACAATTTTACATTTACATTGATGAATGTTGGCAAACGGCGAACAGCCAGTGTGGGCCTACCGAATTATTGCAGAATGAACTCGGAGCTCCCTTAGCGCAGCACATACCATTCCCTCACGCATACCACACGCCCACCCTTGTTTGCCGAGACACGTTGTGTATCGATTTTAGATGGGAATATGTCTCAACGAAACAGAATGGTTTCCCAGATAACCAAAATAAATTAATATTACTTTCTTTATTTGTTTTCTGTTCCTTGGGTTTTGGCCCAAATAACGGGCTATCCCGATAAACCGGTGAACTGATTAAGCGGAATCGATTGTATTTCAAAATAATTTTCAGCTGGCCTTTGCTATGGATTTCTTTTTATTTTTAAGGCTTCCTTTCTTACCCTGGTTCAAAATGTCTAACTTAATCAATTTCCCATCTTTTTTTTTCATGGTGGTATGCAGTTTACTTTTAGCCGTCTTTTTACCAATCGCCGTCAAAAGATTGGGGAGCAGTTCTCGGTGCTAGGCCAGCCGATGGGGCTGCGGGTGTGCGTGGTGACGGGGGGCAGTGACCAGGTGCTGGAGGGGCAGGCGCTGGCCAGACGCCCCCATGTGGTGGTGGCCATGCCGGGCCGCCTGGCCGACCACCTGGACGGATGCGACACCTTCTCGCTCAGGAAGATCAAATACCTGGTCATCGATGAGGCGGACAGCGGACTATATTGACACTCTGGACTACCTTTGGGCACGCTAGCCCCTGGGTTTTGTTCCTGCTCTCGCTACCAAGCCAGTTTTGCCGTCTCTTGCTCTGTTATGCAGTGACGCAAACAATGTCATGTGTAAACCATTATTACCTTGACTCTCCAGTATTCGCTGAATGCGCACCCTCACAAGTTATCCCAAGCTACATTATGCTTCGGTAACCATTATACACGATCCGTGCTTACCATATTGGCACATTAGGATTCGTACTGGCTTGTCCGCAGACCCTGGATTCTTCTCCTCAACGACCTCTGTAACCATAGCCCTCCACTCCGCAACCTTCGACGTCTTCAACGAAACAAGTGTTTTCACAAGGCCCTAGTGTACTCTTGAGTGTTATCTCAAATGGGTCAGATTACAGTGATAAGGTAATCTTTAGAGTCTGTGAACCCTCGTTTTCTTCGCAATTCTTCGAAACTTTCCGCAAACCATCGAAACCAAAAAAAACAAATCTACGCTCCACAAACTTAGCTTCCAGACCAATGAACCTGTAGAATCAAATTCTCAAACATTTTCTTTTCATTTGCATAACTGTATGTATTGTCTTTTCACTTGCATAATCATGTATCTTGTACTCTCCCATTGTACTTGTTTCCCATTGTGCTCCTCATGTTTTATGTACCCCTTCCCCACCCCTTTCAACATTGTCACCTAGCCGTTGGCATAAGCTAGAATTATGTTTTAGCCAGTCAGCTTTTTGCAAGTCATCAAACTCTCACTCGCCAGTTCTCTCCGTTCTCTCTACAAAAAACCCCGAGGGAAGCATAGAGGATTTTTGCCCTATTGCTCCATTGCCACGTCGCTTTTTTTCCAAGCGCGGGGGGAAGTGTTACGCAACACATTCCTGTTTGGAAGAAAGGAGAATACAGTAGTTGCGCGCACCCGCGAGGGGGCAGCACTATACAGCGGCACGCGTTAGCTTTGTGCCGACGGGTCACCGGATGTTTTCGGTTCCCTACCCGCTCACACTTACCAGGCAGAGCGCTCCGCGAGCAGTCCTTTGTATTGTTAAGGAGAAATACTCCGTAGGCCATCTTTGTGGGCCGAGTCAATCGCAACGCGATATGGCGACGGGAATGTAATGCGCAAATGCGTGTTCTAGTTGCTACGGCTGTCAAGGCCGAGGCGTCATTTAAAGTACAGTGATAATGTTTACGTTTGTGGCATGTTTCACCTGGAGACTCCTGTTGGAACGAGATCCCCTCTGCAGCGGACGAGGTTCGGACACGCCGCATCCATCGCAGTAAGCCCCATTAAATTAATGTGTTCTATTTGCCCTCGCGATTTTACCTGAGCAATGGCGATCCCAGAGAGGACAGGTTGAGAGATTTACCGTGTAGGGATATTCTAGATAGGAATTGCCTTTTAACCTTGTACTCCTGTGTTTTCTCACAATAAATATCTTGTTGTGTTTTTCCTAAATACCGTTCTTTTATTGAGGAGATTGTTCGAGGGTGATCACGACCAGTATTTTCCCCCCATGTAAAACATTCCAAACAGCCTACCGGCGACCACACCACCCTGATGACGAGGGTCTCCCCTGCCTGCCGTGGTACGAGCTAGCCGCCTGCAAGGTAGGTCGGAGCCCGCCCTGTGGTGCCGCACTCCTGGTGGCATCCGGGCCCAGCGGGGCTCTGGTTCCTATACGGGGCATAATCCCCGAGCACAACACTGGCACCAATAGTCGGCTCATGAAGCCGCTGCCAGGGTTGTTAGCAGTAACTAGGGCTTTTTATAGATAATAATGATTCTTACATTAGACAACTTTATTATTTCACTTTTATATAGATAGAGGAAGTAAATGTTTCACTTTGTGAAATTTTATTATTTTCTTGTAACGCATAAAGTCGGAATACGAGTCGGAATAAGAATTCAAAAAAAATCATTTTAGGTAGAAATTTCCCTTTGTGAAAATGCCCATCAATTAGTAAGTTTGATATCTGAAACCTTAATGCCTTCATCCGTATGGAAGTTAACATGATATAAGTTATTTTTAGTACCGTAAGAAATCAACAATAGAACAAAACTACAAATTTGTGAACTAACCACTTATAAAAAATTATGTTTTGAAAGTTTCTATTTCTTAAACTTTGTGCACATTAATTTTTCATATTTTTGTTGTCGAATTAAAAACCTGAATAGAAAGTTATTATGTACACAAAGTTATTGGGTTTTTAATATAAATCTTATATTCAAAACAAAGCTATTTTATTTTATCAAATTTTAAAAAATATTCATTTAATTTATTTATTTATTTTATTTTGTTATAAAGAAAACGAGAACATCAGTATATAGAAGCTTTGACTGTCCAACTAGGAAGGTCTCCCGTTCTAAGACAGTCAAATTGACAGGTTTCGTCTATATTGGGGATGTAGGTACATGATTATTCATATGTGTAGTATTAAGTAAAGTTAACATTCACATTCGGAAAGGAGTGTAAGAAGAATATATGACGCAAATGTGAATGGTAGAAGAAGTCGAGGATGCCCAAGAAAGACATGGAACGACCAAGTGAATCAGATACTTGAGTCGGGCCATGTCAAGAGTCAGAATAATAGAAGAGAATGTATGAGACGTTGTATGAATGTAAACGAGGCAAGGAATGTGTGCCAAGACCGAGATGTTTGGCGGTCCGTCCTCTCTGCCTACCCCTGCGGGGAAACGGCGTGATGGTTAGTTAGTTAGTAACATTCACAGATTCCATTCACAAAATTATAATACCTAAACGATACAGTAGGATAGACTTGGTTCTAGAATCAATTTATTATCAAATATGTAAGAAACAGTGTTTTGGCAGTGAGTATAGAAGAAAAAACAGTAAGGAAAAAATAAAAAATTTGGGATTCAAAGAAATATATGGGGCATTCGTAATACATAATTATCACATAGCAATTTTGTATAATATTTCTGACTCTGTCCTGCCTAAATTTAGTGACCATTATGTTATTTTTGGATACAAGAAAGACAGTAAAGAGAAAAAAATATATTTTGGATACAATAGAGATATATAAGGCGCTGAAATATCTAATAATCAGATAACATTTTTTAATAACTCCGTCCTGCCCAAATCTAGTAACCATTTTGTTATTTTTGGGCCGAAGGATGAGTTTTAGTTGTTAAGGGATTTAGTTATACAATTTCGGTCCCAGGTATGAGAATATCATTTGATAAGCCGCTGTGTTGCTTGTTGTTGGTATAGAAAGGTCATTTCTGCCCTTCTGGTTTGATGTTTGTGTTTGACTTTTTTCATTTTATACGTGTTTATATGATGATAAATTATTATCTTTATAATGTAACACTGTCGAACATCTAATACATTTAATTCTCTGAAGAGAGCGTCGCTCGAATGTTTCTAATTATTTGGTCCTTCAGAATTGGATTGATAATAAATTATGAACTGCTTTGGTATTTTATTAATTTATTAAAGCTTTTTTGTCCCAAGTTGGTTGGATCATAGACATAGACTTAGATGGTCGATGGGTTGGGCCAATTATTATCATTGCAGTCCCAATTCTCTACTTCAATATTAACTACGGCTATTAAGTAATAATTGTGATACAAATCGTTTGGCAACATTTGCAGTAAGTACTCCTTGTAATACTGATTCTAAGGGAAATAATGAATTTGTAAATTCTTGAAAATCCCCGCACAAGTCTTTGACAAATTCTAAACAATCGTTTACCGCACAAGCGCTGGACAATAATCCGACCAAAAATTATGCATTACCGACTCCAATTACCGTATTTCATGTCCTCCGAATATTATTTTGTTTTAAAAAATTGTGTGTGATTTCAACTGTTCCGGATGTGACAAGGATTACGTAGGCCATACAGAACGGACCATATCATCAAAATATACCAGAACACTTTCGTGCACTTAAACTTGGCAATCCTGACAAATCGGCAATTGCCGAGCATTTAATTGAGACCTTCCATTTCTTTGAATTTGTTCCTGAAGTCCTGGGTATCTAGCATGCTCGATCGATATAGGTTTTATCGAAAATGTCAGTAACTTGTCATCGCTCCCGAGCATGACTGCAGGCCACTAATGAATAAATAACAGTTCACATCACATAAATTAGGAACCTTTAGTCATTGTAAATTATTTATTTATCCGTTGTTTGTTCGTTACCGGCCTGCAGTCGTGCTCAGGAGCGATGAAAAGTTACCATCGTTTTGTATAAAACCTATATCGATCGACCATGATAGATACCCAGGAAAGACTGAAAAGCATAGAGCACGCCTAATTCTGGAGGCAATTGAAATTCACAAATATCCGATAAAGACGACGATTCTAAGCTAAACAGTTCATGGTATCTGGTAAAACTATTTTAAATTTCAATGTAATACCAGCTCGTAGATGATATGAGCTGTCAACATGGTATCGCATCTACATACATAAGCACACTTTTTCCCGTCTGCCCTGACGAGGCACACTGTAATGCTGTCCGAAATGTTGACCGCAGAAGGAGGTAACGCAACCCAAAAAAAAATCACTGTAAAGCTTTTGATCGTGAAAATCTCAAATCAAATCTGTTTTTGAACCCAAAAAACTCCACCCAATATTATTCCTGATTTCTCTTCCATGGTGTAACGAATAAAATTTTCATCAAGTTCCAATCAAAACCACCAAGATTAGAAACGTTTTCCAATTTTTGTAGATTTTTTTTTCTTGTACGAAAAAAAACAAACAAATTTTGTATATATTCTGAGAAAACTTTTCACATTACTTCTTACTTCCTGCACAAGGTGAAGGAATTGTTTGCTTTTCATAAAACGCTACGCAGAGAAAGTTAAAATTTATTTTCTTTGAATAGGGATTAATCCGAACAACTTTCATCAATTTTCTGTCTTTTCCTTCCAAAAAATATACATTAGGTAAATGAAAGAAACCGTATTTCGTGTGCCGAAATTCAATATTTGGCAACATTATTCTTTGGGCCTGGGGGAAAAATTATTTACTGGTCCTTCCGACCAATAAATCTATCGAATAATGCAAGCATTTTGGCATAAAAACGCCTCAGTGGATAATGCTTGCCGCAGGCGTGTAATCGGTGTGTTTGATAAAGATTTATGTTGCTCGCTTTGCCAGACTTGCTTCGTATCGACAAATATATTTATGTTACATTACCCCACTGATGGACTATTTATAATAGGGACTGGAAATTGGGCACCAATCGCAATGCAACGATAGCTCCTCTGCTTCCATCACCACTCTATGCTGGAAAGACTCTCTTGACCTTCTGAAATCAGATCAATTTTACTTTTAGCTATTCGACCGATTTTTGGCATATAATGGCACTTTTGCAAAACGTCTTGAGCGATTTATTGCCATAATGTGCCAAATTTACCTACCTTTTGTAAAATATTTTAATTTTTTTTTAAAGCGTTCCCGCGATCTGCAGTATGCGTTATTAGAAAGCTTTTATACTTTCCCTTTT
Organism: Limnephilus marmoratus; assembly: GCA_917880885.1. Lineage (NCBI taxonomy): Eukaryota > Metazoa > Arthropoda > Insecta > Trichoptera > Limnephilidae > Limnephilus > Limnephilus marmoratus. The sequence continues at coordinate 12,811,587 of OU862918.1, read as the reverse complement.
ATCAATAGGTGTCATAAATCGACTCGCCATGGACGCTTCTAGAAGCAGCTAAAATCCAATATTGTTTGTTTTCAAGTGAAACTCGATTTTTCTTACTCATTTATATTTATGTACCATTACATTTCTAATTGAATTTTAATTTTATAAAGTTGCCGGTAACCCGGGCGTTTATTAAGAGGGCATTACCAGAGAAAGCCGGAAATACGTCATTTTCTAAAAAGTTTTTAGACGTATTGACTCTTTTCCACAAAAAATTATAAATGGATTTCGAAAGATTGTTCTTTTATCTAGCATAGTTATGTAATAAATTTTTAGAATTTTTTTTAATTTTTAGTATAATAAGGTTATTCTATAGGTCGTTCGTTAACAGATTTGTTAAATTTTCAAAAAAGTTTTTTTATTATACCACACCCATTTCAAATAATGTAATCATGCAGTAAAATAAATCAATATATTGTCTAGCAAAGTTATGTATTAGAATTTTAATTTTAGTTTCAATAAAATCATTAAAAAATATGTACGTACATGTGTTTCTTGACGAAAATTGGTCCATTTGTGTATTTATTTGCGCACTTACAAACTAATATATTTCAGATTTTTTCAACATTCTTATTAAATTTAGACATTATTGAAAAATGATAAATACTTATAATCAAAAAATAACTACAAAAAGTACACTACTTTAATAGTTTTATCATCACGCCTTTCAGCATTTTTGGATGAAGGTATAAATTAAAGCTAATTTGGATTGAAATAAATTCGATATTGAGTTATAATTTAAAAAAGCTGGTACGGAGAATAATCAATCTTTCTCATTGTAACCGCCCTGCACGATCGGAAGAACAACTTTCGACGAAATGTGGATTTTCGTCCGCTGGCTGGTTAAACGCTCTTAATATCAATAATTATTTACAGATATGTGCGCTACCCGAATCACTAGACAATATCTGTTCTGAGGCTGTTCTGAAAAATTATCGATGTTCGGGCTACCTTGGGCAAGATGAAAAGCATTAATAATTTTTTTTTTGATGGTTTGTTTGATATCTGTGAGTGGTATATGCACACATACAGATATTTTTCAAATTCGTAGAACTTATACCTAGGAAGGGCACGTCCCTTTGAGTCTTGCCGACGAACGTAGCTGCATTTTGTGACGAATTCTTCAATTAAAAACTGAATCACAACGGTAGCTTTGTCTGAAAATCCACGTACCCGGATGTTTATATGGTGTGACGGGTAAGGCGCGGGGGCAGACATGTGTTGGCCGGATTCTTAAATTCGACCACGCAGACCCAAGACTCTTAATAACGTTCGATTTTTGTATATAGTATTTTACAGTAATTCATATTAATCTATATGAAGGATTACACACGTCATCAACAATATTATATTTGAAAATGATGCTCAACTAAATAGTTTATTTTGTTAAACGTTTGAGTTGATTGTTGGTACAGGTTCGATGTGTTAGAAAAAGGATCTGAGAGCATTTAAAAAAAAAAACCTTTCCCACTTTCATCCAGCTACACGTGTGTGCCAAGTAGTGATGAAGGTGAAGTGACGTCAAGTTTGCTGCGCTCAAGCGTTACTCATTCTCGGGAATTGAACCTCTCTACATGATGTCCCTTATCAAATAAAAGCTCAATCGAATCATGGCCTCCGTAGTCCAGTGGCTAAGACTCTTGACTCACATTCCGGAGGTCGCGGGTTCGAACCCGGCATGCGCAAATAAATTTTATTTGATTAATTTGTGTTATTTCACAATTAATTCATTTAAAATAATATATAGTATCTATATTTGCGGCATGTTCCAGAGTGGAAGATACTATTAGTATCGCCCTGGTGTAAGACCACCATTCAGAATTGAAACGTTGCTTGAAAATGGCTTTAGCCGTGTTTAGTGACCAGATCTGAATAGCCAGGTACTTCCCAACCTTCCTCTTCCCCACCTCCTTCCCCTCCCCACTACCTTCAGCCTCACAACATACCCCAATTGGGGATGCCATAGTCTCACTGGCTCCAGACGGGAGCAGTTGAGATTCTTGTGCGGTATTCACTGTAAAAAAAAAAAAAAAAAAAAAAAATGCCCGAACACCGCGAACTCCTAATAGAAAGTACACTGAAGAGATAAACCGAGTGAAGTTTTTTTGTGCGCATGTCCGTTTGCCCGTAGAAAGCAAAAAAAATCAATCACTTTTTTTAAGGATTCCGAATTTTTAATAATTTTTTTGAAGTAAAACTTCTATTGCCCCGCTATGATTTGGATTTTGGATGAAACAGAAATGATGATTACTGCACCTGCGACGCATCAACTGCGCTCATTGACCGCTTTGATTATGATGTCAGTTTTAAAGGCTCCTATTGGTTAAGATATGACCTCACCGGTTAAGTGTTGGTTGAGATTGTTTTGGTAAAGTTTCGCTTCTACCGCGTGTAAGCCGCAGTAATTTTTTTATGTGAATACCTCACAATACGCTCCCGTCTGGAGCCAGTGAGACTATGGCATCCCCAATTGGGGTATGTTTTTAAGTTGAAGGTGGTGGGGAGGGGAAGGAGATGGGGAAGAGAAATGAAAAGAAAACAAACCAGACCATAGAAAAGCTATTCAGATCTGGTCAACAAACACGACTAAAGCTATTATTTCAAGCAACGTTAGTCTTACACCAAGGCGTTACTGCGTTGGAAGGTGCTGCAAATATACTATATAATTTTTAATTGAGTAATTGTGAAATAACAAAAATTAATAAAATTTATTTGCTCACGCCAGGATTAGATCCCACGGCCTTCGGATAGCGAGTCAAGAGCCTTACCCCTCGATCACCACGACTGTAACCTGGAGTTGGAAAATCTCCTACTACCATCGCAGTCAGCAGAAAATGTTGCTTATGCCATGATGGAGAACTGAGCCAGCCGAATGATTGAACTCACGATGCAATGCCAATACAGCCATTGATCGGTTCAAACACTAGTTTTTTTATGAACAACTAAACTATGTATTTCATTTGCCTGCCTGGAACCTAATAATGAAAAGGTCTTATGTAAATTGCGGGACATCACTTTTTTTCACACTTCTTTTCACCTTATCCCACTTCTAGAGAATATCAAAATACGTCGTCTCTAAACACCTAAATATAAAAACGTAATTAAAAAACTGGATGAAATAAAAAGATTCTCCCGAAAAGATGTTTTTTTATCAATGGAGACAATTCAAGCGACTCTAACAGAAAAACATTCGGTCCCATCTATGAAATTGAAATCAGGACTTAAATTATGATCTAACCACTGAGCTAATTAGATCTATCCCTTTAGGTCTGTATCAGGTTTGTTGCGGATGCAAACATTTTGACATCTGCGGATGCGGATTATTAGAGGTTCACATCCGTGGATGTGGATGCGTATGCAGATGTCTGAATTAATGCGAATTATCCGCATTTGCGGATGCGAATATTCTTAACACCCCTGATTTCTACCATAATGACAATTGTACTGATGATCAAAAAGGTTGAAATCGTGACAAGATAGAAACGCTCTTTTTTTTAGAAGTAGTAGAACATCCCTTCCGCGAGTAACTTTTATTACATATTTTACAATCGGACTTCTCCTGAACATTTTTGTCCTATATAAAATAGCCTTAGAAAAAGTTATTCGTGACTCAGACATCGAAATAAGATCAACGATATTTGACAACTCTGTGCAACTATTGGCTTACGCTGATGATATCGACATAATCGCGAATTTTGAAGCGCATCTTTGGACCGGTTCTAGAAAATGGATTTTGGCGCAGAGGTTATAACAATAAGCTCTATACTTTGTTTAAGGAGCTAAATGTCGTAAAATTTATAAAATTGGGAAGACTTCGGTGGCTGGGTCATGTGGAGAGAATGACCGAGCATCAAGCACTAAAGTCCCTGCTGAACTCAAGACCAATAGGGCGAAGGAACCTGGGAAGACCAAGACTAAGATGGAGCGACAAAGTCCTCAAAGACATATATCTTGTAGCTTCTAAACTGGAGAGAGCTGGCACAAAACCGAGATGAGTGGAGGAAGACTCTTGAGGAGGCCAAGACCCGCCAGGCCAAGAGGTTGTAGAGCCAATAGTGATAATGATGATACAATAAGTCAAGATACTGCTTTTTATTGATGGCGACATTTTTATTTACTCTTTTACTTAATATTTACATCGAAATATTCATCAACCACGCAAAAAACTTGGATAAGCACAGTAAACAAATACTGCAATTGATTTATAATGGGAATCACATCAATAACTAAACCAAAACAAACAAAATCTGCAGGATCTTGTCACCAACGTGTGTCTTCCTATTTGTCAGTTAGCGAAGGAATATAGCAACACGCGCGAGGCACGCGCCATTCTGGCCTCGCCCACGTCTGCATTCATTCCGCATTAATTGATGCGGATGCGAATGCGGATGCAGATATCTAAATCAATGCGAATAATCCGCATTTGCGGACGCGGATGCAGATATCCGCAACACCCCTGGTCTGTATCATTCGGTTCAACCAAGAACTACAAACACTGTCTTCATTTCCTTAAGTTTTAGTGCCCCTGTGGCTTACTTCACTTCGGTATATCAATCACAATGCTTCCTCGAGAACTGTTAACCGCCAACAAATGCCTAGCCTATCGCAAGTCTTTTCCGTCAGCTTTATACGGTTGACGACTTGATCCGATCGTTTACCGTCAAGAATTTTCAGGTGAATCTAAATATGAACAGCTTTATGACTAAAAGAAAATAATAAAAATTGTTTGACTTGGGAGCACCTCTGATTAAAATTTCGATACAAACACAATATTCCCTACTTAATTTTTGAAGTGAAAACTTCTTTAGCACCGTCGTGAGTTGATACTCGATGAAATGGAAGCGAGCGACACTGAAAAGGGAAAAGATACGTCTATAGGATTTAGCCTGCGAGAGAATGAGATAGGTACCATAAAAATATTTATTTTTTCAATAAAATACGATAAATTCACGGTCCCACGCAAGTTTCCTTTTGCCTAGTGGTATTAGAAGCCAGACATTCAGCCGACCAAGGGTCAAGTCCTACGAAATCAAAAATTATTTTTGAAGTGATACTTCTTTAGCCCCGTTCTGATTTGAAATTCGGATGAAACGGAAATGACGCATTACAGCACCTGCGAAGCATCAACTTTTCAAGGCTCCTGATGTCACTTTTCAAGGCTCCTATTGGTTGAAATTTGGGAAGAAGAAGATATAACGCAAATGACGCTAGGTTTCGCTCATTTGCCGCTTTGGTTGACATTGTTTTGATAAAGTTTCGCTTCTACGGCGTGTGAACTGCACTCGATTTTTTTTAAATTAATACCCAATCTTCAAACCACTCCAAATTGAACAGACAAAAAAAAACACAAAATCAAGCGACTTCGAAGAAGAAAACTCAAATACTAACGAGATCACCAAATGTATAAGAAAGAGTGCACTGGAATTCGATGACAAAAATTTTAAAAAATCATCCTTCACATTGATGGCAAGTGCTTCGATAACAAGTCTCCCCACTCTTGTCTACTTTAGTTTTTTTTAAGGTATCACTTCTAATGCGTGTGAATTGCACACTTTGATTTTTTTTAATCCGTCCGCGTCGTTTGAGACAAAGGAATCAATCAAATCAATTGCCCGTCCCGTTTCCATATTAAAATTCACAGAGAATAACTAATTATTCTAAATGAGAATTCTCGGAGGATGAGTTTCAATAAGTCGGCGAGTTAGTTGTTTTGAGATAAGTCGGGTTATTCGACCTGGAATGATTGATCTGGTGTTCTGGGGAGAGGAGCATATGCCTGTGTTATAACATCGTTAGCATAAGTCAGTCACGTAGAAGATTGAATCCGTTTAACGCGACGCAGCATTTTTTCCTTTGATTTCCCTGAAGTCTAAGTTATTCCCGAAGCGCCCCGGAAAATACATGTTATTTATACCGACAATATCCTCCAGGAATAAATTCGATTAGGTTCCAATGAAAGACAGACTTCTTGAATCTTCGCTGTTCCAAAATATTAAGAAAATTCTTCGCGTTTTATAGATTTTTATTTTGGTAGCTTTTTGCAACAATATTTTTTTACTTATTTTTTTCTGAAAAAAAAAAATGATTCAAATTAGTTATTATCAGATATAACCCACCCCTCCATACAATTATTATATGAAACTGAACACTTGGATGTAAAAAAATATACATTTCTGCAGATATTTACCCGAAATAGTATTTCCAAAATACCGAAATAGCTTTAGCAACAAGACAAATAATGTGTTCACTGTAAAATTGGGCTCGCGCCGAGTCATACTTTTTTCATCGCTCCAAATGTTAATGACTTAATGTCTATAGAAATAGAGTTAACAAAAACAATAACATTAAATAATATTTTTCTTAAACAAATTCATAGCAAATGTTAGTACGGATGCACAAAACTACATTTATTTATGTTTTAAATTATAAGGTATAGGCAAGTAAAGAATTCAATTTTACATGATTTTGGAAACTCATTGTAATTTTTTGTGTATTAAATATTATTAATAAAAAATAACCTTATCCTATCTACTGTAAAAGTCTTTGAAAAGGCGTTTCCTTAGGTAGATTTTTTGTATTTTCATACGTAAATTTGAATTCCAAAGTAAATCAGTAACTTAAATTCACTCCCATCGAAATTTTTTTTTTTCATTTTATACATCTATAATAAATAGTAAAAAAATCTTTTATAATAAGTATCATTAACCCATAAATAATCGTCAAAGTTGCCACCAAAATCATGAAACATTGATTTCTTTAACCTTCCTGTGCTCGAGGAATGGTCTCTCAGATCAACAGATCAATAGTTCGTTGTTTTCTCAAAAATTAACAACAACTTTGAGGTTTTTGGTAGTTTCTTAATTTGTTGTTGGGCATTTTTTTGCCTAACAACAAATTAAGAATTTCCGCTAGCATTGGTGCCGAATGAAAATGTGACAATTATAACCTGTATTTTAGTTAAGTAACAATTACCATCCAAAAATCCCAATAATAATTAATATTTATGTTTATAATGTTTCATTATTCTTGATCATTTGTTTTTTTTTAATTAACACGTGGAAAGGTATATTTTTGTTTTTTTTTTATTTTTTTTTAACTTTATGAGTAAAACCTCAAATTGTAATATTTAAATAAATGAAGACAATGTAAGCGAAACTCAATCGAAAATCTGGAAACAGAAAAATACATTGTCTTCATTTATTTAAGAATATTTTTGTTATTAAAGTAAGAGTACAAAAAATGATGTTCTTTTTTAGAGGCAGAGTTAAAAGTCTGTTTTTACCAAATAAAGTTAAAGTTATATAAATTTTTCTTTTTTTAATTTAAGTATACCCCCTTCTATATAATAAATACCAATAATGCTTAAAAATTTTATAAATTTTTCAAAAGAAGCAAACACATTGTGACTTGACATTTTAAATAAATAAAAAGAAAACACTTTGTTTACGTCACTTTATTGATATTTCTTCCGTCTACCGGTTTCGGTACCTCCGTACCATCATCAGGACTGAATATAAAATACTGAAAAATACAGGGAAATATACATATATATATACAAATAGTAAAAGAAAGAGACAGTCAGACAACTGTCTCTTTCTTTTACTATTTGTATATATATATGTATATTTCCCTGTATTTGTCAGTATTTTATATTCAGTCCTGATGATGGTACGGAGGTACCGAAACCGGTAGACGGAAGAAATATCAATAAAGTGACGTAAACAAAGTGTTTTCTTTTTATTTATTAAAAATTTTATAATTAAAACAATGCAGACGAGATGAAATCTCGGTCTGAGATACCTTGCGCGATTATACGCGTTACGCCGTTGGGTGCGAGTATACGAAGGTTAATGGTTGATATTCTATAATTTAAAACACTAGATGTTCCCTTTGATTTTAAAAAAATTCGAGTGTTTTCGTCTCAAATCAAAATTAAGTTTTGTATGAAAAATGCTGCGCAGCCGTTCCCCTTAATTATGCCATGTCTTCCTCGGAAACCCTGACTTCTTCCATCATGGACCACGTTAGAGAAGATGACACGGCAGATGTCTGATATGGCCATTAACTTATATCTGTGTTCCTCCCTCATGTCCTTCCGCATGACAACATTTCTCAATTCCAGTTGAAAGTTTCCATAGCCTGAAGGCATCGGGCACTAGAATTTTGGTGAGGTATTTCCATGAAAATAAAATTTGAACTTGCTTAAATGTGAATAGTTTAAAAAAGCCTTCCGTCTCTTTTTCGCGCTGCGAACAATGATAATATAGACACGTAAAGGACATTCAAAGAACAAGTACAATTAATAAAACTTTTTCATTCGGCCCTTTAAAAGGAAAATTTGACCAAAGTTTGAATTTTTCGTAAACAACAATCCTCCAGACTATTCTTTATTCTTTTGAACGCAACCCATTACCAATGTGATGGGCTTTAAACTTCCCAGGGAACGTGTTCTTTCTTGGTAACTTACAACCGTAATGCGCTACTTAATAAAAAGTTTCTCTTATTAAATTATTTCATTTCGACCGCATTACCTCCTCTAGTATATGTCGCCACAAGGGTGTTCTGAAGCTCTAGCACGCTGAAATCAATAACTTTGACAGGGAATAGATAAAAAATCGATATACGTTGGCAACACTGGAGGTGTTTTCAACTAATTGGCATTCCGAAACGTCGAACCCCAAACAATTACATAAAAATATTAATAAATTGACAATGTTGAATTAACATACTAAAGTAAAATGCATTAGCTGTCCGCTTTTACTTTTTGACACTAAACGAGGGTCAATAATTAATTATGATTTTAGGCATATTTATTTAATTTTTCAAAGATCGAACGGAATAAATTGGTCGTGTCTTGAATTAATGTAGTTAAATCATACAAGTCTATGGATCGCGTATGCGACTTCCTTCAATTCTAAAAGCTTCGTTAGTTGAATTACGTTCATTAATAATCCAGTAATTTTGCATGAAGAACGACATGTTATATTGTAAATGTCCTATTTGTCCGTAAATAAATAAATAAATAGATATTCTCCAAATAAATGCGTATATCGACAGTTGATCCAAATGGAGTATGGAGTGCGGGATCAAATTTATCAATCGTCGCGTTCTATCTTATTTTCTCGCAGGCTAAATCCTATAGATGTATGTGTTTGTCACTTTCAGTGTCGCTTTTTCGTTTCATCAAGGCGTCGTCGCCGGAATATCTATTTCCAATTGTTTACCATCATTGCAAATATTGATAACTGACCATAGATGACGGATTTAGTTAATATCGTATTGATATAGGGTTTTATCGATCGATCACGCTAGACCTCCAGAACATTGATCGAATCCAAACCTAGACACAATTCCCGAAAAGTCATAAAATCCGTGTATAAATTGACATTATTTCTCTCAGTGAAAAATATTCAACTTCTTTTAGATTGGATCGTCCAGTATAATGCACCCCCTGAGTTTATTTTGAAGAAACGATTCTGTTTATCATCTATTTTACATTCAAATAAGAATAATTTGAACTGACTTCAGCACAGATTTCAACATCGAGATTATTCCAACACGGCCTAAAATGTATAATGTTCCTCGCGATGAAAATAATAAATTGGAAATATTTCGAGCAGCTCTCGTTTTCCTGGCAAAAGTTCAAAGGCGTAATTTTCGCAGAAAATGCCAGAAAGAGATTTCGTGAGCTTTTTCACCCATAAATAAAGAGGTAAGAAATTGAGAGGTATTTGAACAGAAAAGCTTCAAATCGAATATTTTTAATACCGAGATCAAAAATCTTTCGAAAGTTTTCTGTGGCGAATTTTTGGAACTGTACTGTATGGAGAGTATTTTTTCTTCCAAATGTATCACTTTGATAAAGTTTAAGGACTTCCCTTGTTAGAAGTTCTGTGGAAGTTTTGTTTTTTTACAGCAAGCTGCTATATTTTCAAGTTTCTTGTGATTGTGAATTGATACAAAATATAATATGAATATTTGACCTGACTCGACTTCCAATCCCATCAAACGTTGTACTTTAAGATTCGTCTTCTAATCCGAAGGTCGAGTAACTTCTCAAAATATTAGGATCTCTCGACCTTCTGCCCCACGGAATGGAGGCATTAATAGGCACCATACCACTGCATTTTTTTCTTCTTTTTTTATTTCATTTTCTGAAAGATACATTTGTTAAAAATGCTCTCAGCAAATGTTTTAAGGAAATTATTAAAATTGACGGATATATTGCATTTTATGTGAAACTGTTTGAAACAGTATGTGTGTTGAAATATCCTTCAGCAAAACTTTGAACGTTTTCTCGAAACGATGTTTTTGAACCTGGTTGACAAAAAATTATACAAAAAAAAACTATAAATCCGATTTGCATGCACCAAGTCTTAAACTGTACGAAAATCCAGTCTCTACGGCACCGCGTAGAGATTTTTTTTCATAAAAACCAGAAATAAAATTCACTGGTCCACCATTTTTTTTCTATTTTATGATTTCAAAATTCTCCTGTATGATGCTATAAACCAATATTTCTTGTTTCTAAATATATTTTTATTTTATTTTTCAAATGAACCTTATGGCTTAATCGCTCTCAACCACCGAGCAGCAATTTCGTAGCAGTGTTCTGTTGGAAACGGCGTACACAGCAAACCATATTTTAGATTCGAGTACAAAAATTAGTATACAGTCTTCTTTATATATATTGACTACGATTATTAATAAAAAAATTCTATTCATTATTTGCTTGAAAATAATCACGAAAAATACGCCCATATACCGCGCACGCACCGTGGTGTGGTGCCTTATAAATTGTTATGGTACGCTCTAAACGACAGAATTCGAGCCCACGGGAGCTCCACCGCGGAAAACAACACCCCGCTCCCCCCTGTTTCCTGCTTCCTACCTCCTCCCCTCTCTGCACTCCCGCGCACACCAACGCGTCCCGCCCAGTCGAGAATTGCAAGCGGCCTCGGGAACACGTTACGCTCCCCCGGATCGAACACCGAGTTCGCGGCTAATTTCTGTCGACCAATTTGAAACGCAATTACATCTGCGATGTTAATTGAAGTACATACGGGTTTTAGCGCTGGTATTCTGCCATGCCTGTGTGAACTTCGGGTCCTGTCCTAGACTCGGAAGTGCCCCCTGCTGAACCCGGAAGGCGTGGATCCCCGAACATCATGTAAGCTGTACAAATATTCCCTCTTCTGTTTGTGTCCTTTAACGATAGACTGTAACCCTCGCGCAAAGCCATCACTCAGGGAGTTTCGATTCAGAGATCACAAGGTATAAACACGATAGCTAGGATTGTGTAATATGCATTTCTTGTGTTGAATTGTACTGTAATAACCTATGAAACTGTGTTTTGAATTTGCAATACATGAATCTATTTAAACTCAATCCTGTTGTTATTCTGCCTCGGCAGGAGCATTTCCTAGAGTGTATTTCCCGGACGACCGTGGGGAGATGAGAGTTCCGAAGCATTCGTGCGACCTGCCCCTGGAATAGAGGGTACTTTTGTCTCTGCTGTGAGCTGGCCTGGGACATGTTTAGGGCCCATCATAACAACGGGCGCGCAATGTGGCGCATAACAACTGTCGCCATAGCGTGGGGCCTCGGAATTTTTTTCTCTCTATCACGATCGCTTCGCGGAGCGCAACTCGTCGAAATCCTCCCTGTACAGGAATTGTTTTGTGAACATTAATTATACCTTGATATTCTACACCCAGTGTACAGTGAATTCTGTGAAAAAACCATGAATCACGCCGCAATTGAAAACACGGCCATTGTGGAAGCTACTAGAAAGCGCCAATACTTTTAACCGCGAACTTGACTGCGCAGGCGTGACCATTCTCTGGATTGCGCGCGCAAGTGCTTTGTCTCGCGCCAAAATTCCAACGGAAAAAACCCGTCGGAAAGAAATAATTAACTGTTGCTATGCAGCGTTTATAATCAAATCGCCTTTTTTATGACTGAACCGGATAGCAACGGAAATTATTATAAATTTGATTCTGGAACCCCAGTTATTTTGCGAATTCCTGAATCAAAAATTTCGGACTTACGTTTTTTGTTGTTTCTGCACAATATACCAATTGGCCCGTTCGTGTCTGTCAAATGAGTGCACCTTATATTTCACCAAATGGACAAAATAATGACTTTTTTTTCCCATTCTACATTACAGGTACCGTTTTTTTTCAGCATAAGTGTAAAGTGAATTGTTTTTTTTGCCTTACATAAAGAAAAGTGAAATAATAATAAAACAAATGATTGATTCCATGAATAAATAAAATAATTTTAATGTGGTTGTCGTAACGAATCCCATATTCAGTTATTTTCATCCGGAAGTTTGTTCTTATTTGACAGAAGAGTGCCTTTTGTGAATTTTAGTGCCTTTCTCAGTGCAAAGTGAAGTGAAAAAAATAAAAAAGCCGTTTTCTAAAGGTCAGTCCTGGCAATTTTTTTTGAAAATAAATAAATACTTGTGAATTTCACAGTTTTCTCAAAAGTGGTCAGTGAAACACAGAAACCTTTACTACTGAGGTCTTTCCACGCAAAATTTTTTTTCGTATGCCTTCCTTTGACAAAGATTCTGGTGTCATTTATACCAAATTGTAGTGTGAAATACAGTTTTCTATAACTATTTTAGAAGTGCCAACCAGTGGTTACCAAGTGAAAAGTGCCTCACAAAATTAATTTTGCGTTTGCTAAAGGAAACCCCTGGCAAAAATTTTTTCACCACCCGGGAAACTCACAATGAAAAACAATCAAGCTATGGCATCATCCAATTTGGGTATCATTCCCAACGTGCACAACTTATCCAAAACTCACTTACAAACTGCTTTAAGGGATAGAGGACTCTCGCCATCAAACAAATCTAAATCTACATTAAAGGCTTATGCACTTCTATTTAACAAAAAGTACATTAAGAGAATAAACCTCGCCCCCTCAAGCGAAAATAATTCACGCTCGGCTACGCAAGCTTTGGATAATCTTGTTCCTAACAAAGAACCTATACCGCAAGTAATGGTAAAACAGGACATCGCACCCACCTTGACACAAGATAAAACTTACGATTTATCCTCTTGGAAAGTCAAATATAATGGCGTCTCCGATGTGCTGGATTTCATCGACCGTATCGAAGAAACGGCAACAATCAAAAATATCCCATTCGAGATTCTACGAAAAAACTTCATAGAACTCATCTCCCCAGAATTGATACCCTGGCACCGCATTCAAAAAACTAAATGCAAAGATTGGAATAAACTCAGATCTGCCCTAATCTCGAGCTTCGGAAAAACAGAAGCCCAGCACAGGATCAAATTATCTTTACTATCTATTAAACAGCTGGTAAATGAACCCGTAGCAACATTCATAGAAAGGGCTGAATCCATTAACATCAAGCTTTCACATCCCGTTTCGGAAGCTGAACTATTACCAGTCATAACTGATGGCCTTTTAAGCAAATACGAGAACATCATCACCTCGCAGAAAATTGCATCCCTGGCCCAGTTAAACGAGGTCTGTCTCCTTCTGGAATCATACCAGGATAGGAAGAACATAAAGAATGTGTCAAGTAATGTAGTTGTGCCAAGCCGTTCGCCTGGTTTAAAACCAGAATTCGACAACAAAAAAGTGTGCTCTTTTTGCAAAAAAGTAGGCCATCTGGCCACTACTTGTTTCAAGCAAGCGAGGTTTCTGGAATCCAAGGAACCCCGAACTTTCAAGAGGCATCACTCTAGGGACCGCTCTCCTCCACGCGACGAACTGCGCAATATTTTCAAGAAATCAAGGCACAACATGGAAAGGTTACAAAACCCAAGCGATGTCAGACCTCAGGTGGATTTCTCCAAGCCCCCACCAAATTTCTACATGAAGAGGCCAAAAAACTAAATAATAACCTCTCAGGCACCCATTCTGAACCAAGGTCTAAAGAATGGACTGATTGGTTAGCACACATTAAGTATTTTAACCAGACCTTAAATGTTTCTTCGGTTTGTTGCAAACAAGCTAAAGATGGGAGACCCTATGCTTCTTTCTCTGTTAACAATGTGACCTTTTCCGGATTACTCGATAGTGGGGCATCTATCAGCTGTCTTGGCAACAATGCTCACTTGCCTTTTGTTAACAGTGATTTTAGAATTTCGCCCCAATCGACACACCTGACGACTGCAGATAATGTTTCTCAGCCGGTCATCGGTGCCCTTGCCCTGCCAATTAATTGTAACAATAAAATAGTTACAATCAATTTTCTAATAGTGCCCTCTATATCCCAGAATTTCATCCTTGGCGTTGACTTCTGGAAGGCATTCAATGTTGCTCCCCAAGTATTTAATACTCTTGGCGAAACCTCCACTGCCGCTCAAATTAGTGAGATCCGCACAATAATACCTCACGAAAATTTAAGCACGGACCAGGCTCTCCAACTAAAGGAAATGGTCAATAAATTCGAATCAATATCCTTCGAAAAATGTGGACTAGGTTTGACAAATTTGGTGGAACACCATATCAAAACCAATGGCCCACCCATCAAGCAACGTTATTACAACTTAGCCCCCCAAAAACTTAAACTTTTAGAAAACGAACTTGACGAAATGTTAAAAATGGGTGTGGTGGTTCCCAGCAGAAGTGCATGGACCAACCCAACTCTTTTGGTTTCTAAAAAAGACGGCTCTGCACGTTTCTGTCTCGACAGTAGACGTTTAAACTCTTGCACGGAAGCTGATGCGTATCCCTTACCTCACGTTCACGCAACCTTAGACAAGCTGCGTAACGCCAAGTTCATCTCTTCCGTCGATCTCAGCAAAGCGTTTTGGCAAATACCCTTGGACGCAGAATCGTGCGAAAAAACTGCTTTCGTTGTACCTGGTAGGGGAATGTTCCATTTTAAAAGATTACCCTTTGGTCTAAAAAACAGCCCCGCCGAGTTACAAAGACTGATGGACAAACTTTTCGGTCCTGAAGTCGATAATAGCCTGTTTTGTTACCTTGACGACCTCATCATCGTCAGCGATACCTTTGAAAAACACCTATTAATGCTGGAAAAAGTTTTCCAACAACTCAAGTTCGCTGGTTTAACCATCAACTTGAAGAAGTCTGAATTCTGTAAGTCCCGTCTACGTTATTTGGGATTCATTGTCGACGAAAAAGGTCTAAGAACAGACCCCGCTAAGGTGGAAGCCATGGCAAATTTTCCCCGACCCAAAAACGCGAAGGAAGTCAAAGGTTTCCTTGGACTTGCAGGTTACTACAGGAGATTCATCAAAGACTTTTCCACTATTGCAGCCCCCTTAAATAAAATTACCGGCATTCGTAAAGGTGTCAGCAATTTCCGATGGTCTGTCGAAACTGAAGAAGCGTTCACAACTTTAAAAAATGCCCTTCAAAAAGCTCCCGTTCTGAATTGCCCGGATTTTGCACTCTCTTTTACCCTCCACACGGATGCCTCCAATGTAGGAATCGGTGGAGTCCTTACTCAAGAATTCCCAGATGGCGAACACCCTGTAGCGTATTTTTCCCGTACACTAAACAAACACGAGAAAAACTACGGAATTACCGAGAAAGAATTATTGGCTGTATTGGATTCTGTTCACCATTTCCGCGGTTACATAGACGGTAGCAAATTTACTGTAGTCACAGACCATAGTAGTTTGAAATGGTTGATCTCTTTAAGTAATCCCTCCGGTAGGCTCGCTCGCTGGTCCTCCCGTTTGTCTCAATACAATTTTGATGTTGTTCACCGTAAAGGCGCGGACAATATTGTTCCCGACGCCCTTTCAAGAATTGAACTAGCTTCATTAAATGTTGACACAATTGCCCCCCCTCCATCTACAAAAGATGAATGGTATTTGAAAATCTTTAAAGGTTGCAAAAATAACCAACAAAAGTTTCCTAATTTTATCATAAAAGAAGGACAACTATACCGTAATTGCAAGGCACCATTATCCATCCTCGAAGATTACTCGTGGAAACTTGTCGTTCCCCTCGAAGGTAGAGAACAAATAATCATTGACAATCATAGTGCTCCCGACTCCATACACCCAGGAAATTTCAAGACGTATAAAAAAAATCGCCTTGAAGTATTATTGGCCTGGTCTCTTTAAGCAAATTCGCAATTACATCTCTAAATGTGAAACTTGTAAAGCTTATAAACATAGCACGGCAGCACCTGCCGGCCTAATGGGTAATCCCAAACGTGCTGACAGACCCCTACAATCATTGTCAATGGACCTCGTCGGACCCTTTCCTCGAAGTTATGCCGGACACATGCACATACTTAGTGTAGTGGATGTTTTCACTAAATTCTGTTGGATCTTCCCTTTAAAAAGAGCCAACGCGTCCGCCATCATCAAACTCCTGGAAAAACACATTTTTATACCTTACGGAACACCCAGAACCATAATAGTTGATAACGGAAAACAATTTATTGCCCAAGAATTCAAAGATTTTCTTGACAAATACGGAATCAAGGACATTTACTATAATACCTTGTATACTCCGCAAAATAACACTGTCGAACGTTACAACCAGACAATCAACACAGCTCTAGCTATTCTAGTTGATAAAGATCAACGTACTTGGTGTAAGAACCTAGATAAAATTCAGGCTGCTATGAACAACACGGTTAACCTGGCCACTGGTTACACACCTTTCTTCTTAAAACACGGTATGGAACAAGTTGTTCACGGTTCTCTACATAGGGACACAAACTTTCCTACGTCAATTGCCGCCACAAGCAACCCTACCGCGGACTATGCCCATCGTCTGGAAGAACTGTCGGCCATCTACAGTGAAGTCACTGATGCTTTACTCCTGGCTCATCAAAAGAGCGCGGACAGATACAACCTACGTAGGAAACATGTCACCTTCAATACTGGAGACATAGTTTGGAGAAAGAACAACACACTTTCCCAAGGAGCCATGTATTTCTCTGCCAAGCTGGCACCACGTTTCGTGAAGGCCAAAGTTCTAAGAAAGATATCAGATCTAGTGTACTCTTTGTCTGACTCCTCTGGAAAGCACATTGGTAATTACCATATTAAGGATATTGCAAAGACTGGAAGTGAGGAGTCAAGTAAAACTGCCCCCACTATCTCAGCAAACTCAAAATGATCCAGTGTGTATCACCACAACCCTTTGGTAAGCACATCAAGTCTTACAATGACTGGCGTGTAAAGTGTCAATTACATGTCCACCCTTTCGTTGATGAAACGAATATTGTTAAAAAATCATTTTTGTAAATTTATGTACACTCCACGGCGTAGTTTGCCCCGTTCATGTTTATGAATTGGCAACCACCGTAATTTTTGTTCCACACGTTTTTGTTTTTTTTCTTTTTTCTCACCTGTTCCAAAATTGATCACTTTAGAGCAGAGACACCCCTCGAGTCACAGTGTTTGGGAAGTCATGAACCCAAATCATTGCCTCTCAACCCCTCACACTACGCAACGTTCATGCCATGGCACGCTTTGCTATGTAATGCAATATTGTAATTTTCACCATTTTTGTTTGTTGTTTTTTCATCATATCGGAAGGAATCTCTTCAAAATTTTTTCTTTTATGTTCTGTAAGTACTGGAGCGTCGTTCTAAAGTCGGATTTGGTAAACTCCAAAGCGTTAAATCACGAGACAGGACTAGTAAACCACCTTAACATGCTCCATATTTTACTCATCATGGTAAAAATAAGTGGTTACTCACATAATCACATTCCTTGTGTACAGTAGTTTTCAATTTTTCTCAAATGTTAAAAAATTGATGGCGTCCTACCCGAGCTCTTTGCTAACAAATTGGATTTTGACACGTCCATTTTGAAATCATATGTATATAAATAAAGGAAAAGCCTTTAAATTGGTCTTTCCACCCTTATACAAATCTTCTTGGGCCCGTTCAACTAAAGTACGTAAAACCAAATACTCGGTCTTTTGTTGTTATAAGAAGTCCTCGATTTGTCCCTCTTCACAACATGTATGTCTTGTATTACATGCCTCAACCCTGACGGAAAAGGTTAATAAAACCTAACGGCAGCCCTGTTTTCCGTACATAAATAACCGCAGTTTAACATAAATCATCAATGTTTTGTTTGATCATCGTTTTGCAAACATAGGCATTCAACTCTTGTTTCGCCATTTAACCAAGTATTTGCAACCTAAATTGCACATAACCTGGTATGTTGTAACTGCACAAAGGGTATGTAAAACCACAATTGATCCCTTTTGTTTGTCCCCACCGAAGTTGCTACAATAGACAGTATGTAGAACCATATAGGTCTGTCTTTGTTGGTCACATGGTGTAAACAGAAAAGTACTCTGTCATCACCCCGCCTTTATAACATACGAAGTGACATTAAATTGTTTACCTCCTTGTTATTCTATCGTACGCTCCTGGGCTACGGAGTTAGTTAATCTAACAAATCTTCATATACTGTGTTAAAACAAGCATTGTTAACGTTTATTGTGTTGTATTTAAACGCAACCCTGTTACATTATAGGAGGGATCCTTAAAATACCTGCCACAATACGAGAAGTTCGTCATAATCACTTTTGCTCATAGCTAAATGTTATTGAGTTGGTCGTGTGACATATTTGTCATGAGTACCGTTTTGTACATTCTATTTTGGTCGTGTGACATATTTGCCATGAGTACCACCCTTTTGTATAACCTGTTCTGGTCGTGCGTCATTTATTTGCCGTGAGCACCGCTTTTATGTATAATTGTGTATAAACTCTGTACACTACACGTGGAGACGTTAAAACACTTACCGTGATTCGTGTGAACGACATAATATCGGCTTTGCCATCTTTTTTAAGATGCATTGTATAAGCTCTTTGACTTCTGTCTATAATTGAGTTATATCTTGTGTGTACTTACATATTTTGTACACTATACGTGGAGACGTTAAAACACTTACCATGAGTCGTGCGAACGAAATAATATCAAACCTTTTGTGTGCGATCTACGAAACGTAGTCCACAACCCTTTGTTGTCATTCAACGCCGATGCCCGTGGACTTCCTGTTTTTTTACTTCTTTGCAAAAGGAAAGAAGCCCAGGAATATCTACTATCCCAAAAGGACTAGTTTTCAGCTTCACTGTCAATTATGGGGCATAGTGCTGTGGGAGTTAATCGATTGAGCACAAAACCACCTAACTCGTTGTCTGGAGAACGAATAAGAAAATCCCCAGGTTTGTGAAATTGGAGCAAGGGTCTGTCTTTTCTCACAATCATGTAGAAGTTTTAAAATGACCCCTAATCTTTTGCCCAATACACGCGAAAGATTAGCCTCTTTGTTATAATGTGTATTCAAATTTCTCCTCACCCTTTTCTGATAAATGTAAAGAGTCAGGAAATCTGCTGGTTGATTATGTTTCATTTTCACATAGAGCTTGAATTGGAAATTAGTCCAGTCTCTAGCAAATTTCGTAACTCGTCTCCCTTCTCCCCTCCTCCTCCCATTCCCCATGTTTTCAGACTTATGTTGTGAAGTGAAAAATCTGTCGTTGACCATATTTCGCCCTCACTTGGAGTTCGAATAGGTAAACTGTCCGGTTATCTACAGGTTTTCCCCCTCAATCTCTGCATATGTCTCACCTTTTTTCTCTTTCTCAATTCTACGAAACACATTCATGAATGTTGGATATGTACGATATGCACTTGGCGTAACGTCTGTCTCCTCTTTGACAACCTTTATTCATGAATTGGTTTCCCTTTGCCGTGACTAGTTCACGATTCTTTGTCTTGTTCTTTGAAATTCTACGAAAATGTTACCATCTTATGTTAACATAGGCCATAGAGGGCCGGTTGTTTTTTAACCAAGACATATTGTCACTCGGCAAGCGCCAAGTCATCCTGGAAAAGGAAAATGTTCATGTAATCACAATTTAGTTAGGAATCTCTCTTCGTCACTCTCTGAGTCGGTGGTTAAAATTTCGTTTATTTCATTTTCTGGACACATTTTGTTTCTCTCCAAACCTTTTCTTCATTGGTCCCTAGGCAGGTAAACTTCAAGAATTTTGCTCTAATAATAATTTCTCCCGGATTTAAAAAGAAGCCCTGGCGGATGTCATCACCGACAGCCAAGCTGAGCTTCACTTCCTGACAGCACGCGCTGTGGTTACAAGGTCCCTCCTGCTGCCATTTTCTACGTATTTGTTCCTGAAAGCACAGACCATACCGCTCATATGTATGTTGTCTTGTCGTGCCACAGCAAGCTGAGTTGTCCCACCATACATTATGACACTCTAACTACCTTTTGGGCACGCTAGCTCCTAGGTTTGTTCTTACTCTTGCTATCAATGCCAACCTTGCCGTCTCTTGCTCTGTCATGCAGTGACGCATATATCGTCATGTGTAAACCATCATTACCTTGACCCACCAGTATTCGCTGAATGCGTACCAATACAAGTTATCTTGAGCTACATTATGCTTCAATAACCATTATATACGATCCGTGTTTACCATAATAACACTTAGGATTCGTACTGGCATGTCTGCAGATACTGGATTCTTCTCTTCAATGGCCTCTGTAACCATAGTCGCGGCACAGCAACCACAGTCTCCACTTTGTGAACTTCAACGTCTTCAACCAAACCAGGTGTTTTCTAAGGCCTAAGTGTACTCTTGAGTGTTATCTCAAATGGGTCTGATTGCAGTGATAATGTAATCCTTAGAATCTGTGAAACCACGTCCTTTTCTTCGAAATTCTCCGAAACCAAACAAATCCACGCTTCGCAAACTTAGCTCCCAGACCAATGAAACCTTAGAATCACACCTTTTCTCTTCTCTTGTACAAATGTATTGTCATTCTTTCAATAGCATAACCATGTGTATTGTCATTTTTTCAATTGCATAACCATGTGTATTGTCATTTTTTTTCAATTGCATAACCATGTGTATTGTTATTTTCAATTGCATAACCTTGTATGTTGTTTTACACCTTGTACTTTCCCCAAAGTTGTCTTTTCCAAACATTCTATGTACCCCCATCCATTCCCTACAAACATTGTGACCTAAACTATAGCATAAACTGTATGTTCTAGCTAGGCAATCTCTCAAGCAACGAATCTCTCAAAAAACCCCGATGGAAGCATAAGAGGATTTTTTTTCCCTACAGCTCCATTGCCACGTCGCTTTTTTTCCAAGCGCGGGGGGAAGTGTTATGGTACGCTCTAAACGACAGAATTCGAGCCCACGGGAGCTCCACCGCGGACAACAACACCCCGCTCCCCCCTGTTTCCTGCTTCCTACCTCCTCCCCTCTCTGCACTCCCGCGCACACCAACGCGTCCCGCCCAGTCGAGAATTGCAAGCGGCCTCGGGAACACGTTACGCTCCCCCGGATCGAACACCGAGTTCGCGGCTAATTTCTGTCGACCAATTTGAAACGCAATTACATCTGCGATGTTAATTGAAGTACATACGGGTTTTAGCGCTGGTATTCTGCCATGCCTGTGTGAACTTCGGGTCCTGTCCTAGACTCGGAAGTGCCCCCTGCTGAACCCGGAAGGCGTGGATCCCCGAACATCATGTAAGCTGTACAAATATTCCCTCTTCTGTTTGTGTCCTTTAACGATAGACTGTAACCCTCGCGCAAAGCCATCACTCAGGGAGTTTCGATTCAGAGATCACAAGGTATAAACACGATAGCTAGGATTGTGTAATATGCATTTCTTGTGTTGAATTGTACTGTAATAACCTATGAAACTGTGTTTTGAATTTGCAATACATGAATCTATTTAAACTCAATCCTGTTGTTATTCTGCCTCGACAGGAGCATTTCCTAGAGTGTATTTCCCGGACGACCGTGGGGAGATGAGAGTTCCGAAGCATTCGTGCGACCTGCCCCTGGAATAGAGGGTACTTTTGTCTCTGCTGTGAGCTGGCCTGGGACATGTTTAGGGCCCATCATAACAACGGGCGCGCAATGTGGCGCATAACAAAATGTTGCTCTTTTCGGGCTCCTATCACCTTGCAAAATAAAATAAAGCTATTTTAATAAAGAGTTTATAACATATAGTCCAGTAAAGGAAGGAGTTGTAGAGTGCGTGAGCAGGAACCTAAGCGATTTTTTCAGGACTTGTTTAGGGTGCTTAGGGTGTGAACATACTAAAAGTCCTGACGTCTAGGTGGTGAGCTAGGGGGGGAGGGGGGGGAAGGTCCCGATTTTCGGGTTTCCTTTTATATCTCAAAAACGGTGCATCGCAGAGGAAAACTTTTTTAGAATAAGTAAAAGCTCATAAAATTATCTACAACTTTTATTCTATACGTAATTTTGGAAATCCTAACCGTTTTTGAGTTATACGCTCCACAAATGTCAATATTTTCGAAAAAAATCATTTTACCTAACATTTTTCATCAAACATTCCTTCATATCGTCTAAAATATTCATCCAAGAAAGAAATTCATTTGAAAAAAGTTGTATATAATTTAATTACCTTTTAGAATATATATATACATATGTAAATAAACCTCCAACCAGTAAATATTTACAGGAATTTTAAGTTTTTTCGTAAAATGTCATTTTCAGAAAGAGCTGTTTTTTCTTACCAAATTATTAAGACAGGCTTTTTGTTCATGGGAAATTCCTTATTAATTTTTGCACGCAAGAAAGCAGGTAAGTTGTTCTCGAACAGATGATTAGTGGAATTCATTTTATAATCATTATTATTGTGATGGGTGAACGACTGGAAGCGGTACTGGTTAAGGGAGGTCTGTCTTTTTGGCGCCGCATACCATTTCAGAAAGCATTTATTTCCAGCCTCTTCAACCTCGTCATGAGTGGAGGAGGGGTTGTAAAAGATCATTGCCGCTTGCTTGATCATTTTTAACTCCAAATACATTTTTGAAAAGCCCACCTTGCTTCTCCTGAAAGTTGCAGACGTTGTATCGCATCCGGTAAATGAATGTAAAAATATGATGTGTTCAAATCCACGATGCTGCATCTCTTGGGTGGACAGTGCCATTGTTTTGGTTTTCCCTCGTCTGGGTTTCAGCAGCAGAATATCTTAGGTGGGAGGAGTGGAAGCAATCAAAAGGACAGTGAGGTCCACATTCTCACCAAAGACAGCCACAGAGTTGTGAAAGGATAATTCCACAGCAATCTTCACGATAAGGACGTCAGCATCATCGGTGGCCTGAAGAGTCTGTATCCCATTCTCCCGAAACTTTGTAGTAAGGAGATGAAGTTACTTTTGTTGGTAGGATTGGATAAAAAATCTTCCTGTTTAACGGGTATTGATTTGTTCCATGTCAAATTGATGTCGGCTGACCTTCTCAGTCCGTATCGTCGCATCTGTTTTTATGATTTCGTACTATTGGATGGGTTTGCGTACCCATCAAATACCACAGTGCGAGTCATTCCAGGATAGTGGTGATAGACATAGGTGATATAACGATCACAAATTGCAATGTTTGATGAAAAATGTTAGGTAAAATGATTTTTTTCGAAAATATTGACATTTGTGGAGCGTATAACTCAAAAACGGTTGGGATTTCCAAAATTACGTATAGAATAAAAGTTGTGGATAATTTTATGAGCTTTTACTTATTCTAAAAAAGTTTTCCTCTGCAACGCACCGTTTTTGAGATATAAACGGAAACCCGAAAATCGGGACCTTCCCTCCCCCCCTCCCCCCCCCCTAGCTCACCACCTAGACGTCAGGACTTTTAGTATGTTCATACCCTAAGCACCCTAAACAAGTCCTGAAAGAATCGCTTAGGTTCCTGCTCACGCACTCTACACCTCCTTTTGGACCATTCGTTTACTGGACTAATAACAGTTAAAAGCCAAAGAGCTGCTATTCACTAGCAAGTGAATACTCCCTTCACGCACTTGTCTATCCAAACGGTTCATGAAACATAACCCAAACCCATGAAAACCTGACCGGAGTTTTACTGGAGTAAGAATGCCAAAATCAGAAAAAAAATGTTTCTCAAATTGTGTAGTCATATATTATTTATTTCAAAGTACTCAATGCTTAAAAAAATGTTGGGTTACATACCAACTTTTTAAATTAAAGTACACTACTCAATATCACAAATTTCCGCCACAGGTTAATCAAGTTTACGGGAGATTTTTTTTTTCAAATTAGTATAATAAAAAAACCTTGTTTTTTTTATATTTTATTAGGACTTAGCACGGTAGTATTGTTTGGTACCTACCAACAACCACAATACATCACAACTGACGCTAAATATGACCCGCCTAACAATTTATTTTAAATTGCGTGTAATTAACACATAAAGCGTAAAACGATCTTAAATTTTGTACAACACGGACTGGTTTTATGCCTAATAAACGTCCTGTAAAAATTGTAACCGTAAAACTTCAACATTAAAAACACGCATTTAATGTCTCAGGTCTATTATTTATATTATTACGTTTTACTGTTGGCGAAAATCTCAAAAATGTTTTTTTAACCAGGGATTTGTGTTTTATCTGTCTTAAGGCTCGTTTCAACCGAGGCAACATTAGGCATGCGTCATTGCCGCATGCTACATGCTACACACTTCATTGGAAAGTTTATGCTTGGTGAAGATGCGACTTTACAATGGAGGACATTATATTTAAAACATTGGACATTGCATGATTTATCTTTGCTACCCTCATTACTGTTGATTTTACATTTATAAGAAGATTATCGCAATTCACCGGAGATGTGGAACAATTAACTTCGTAGTTGTAAAGAAAAATGGATAAAAAATAATAAGTTGAAGCAGTCAGCGAGTAAATACGATTTTAGTATTTTAGTTTTTATTTTTTAAATGTTTTTATTTTTTCTACGACTCACAGTTATTATCAAATATGTAACCAACTCGACTATTTGCAAATACACGTTGCATCAAAATAATGATGTCTCAATGGAATCGTCAAAGAAACCGACGGAATACCTGCCCTGGTATTGCAGAGGTGCGCTGCAGAATTAGCTCCAATTTTGACGAAGCATTTTAAACTGTCCCTGAAGACTGGCTCTGTGCCCTCTGGTTGGAAAAAAGCGGTTATCCATCCTATTCCAAAGAAGGGTGACCGCTCCAACCCGGCCAACTACCGCCCCATAGCGATCACATCAGTTCTGTCTAAGGTGATGGAACGTGTGATCAACGACAAACTGCTCACATATCTCGAGAAGAACAAAATTATTAACGACCGTCAATACGGATTCCGGCGGAACCGCTCGTGCGGTGATCTTCTCGCGTATGTGACGCATATTTGGGGGCGATGCCTGGAACGTTTCGGTGAGACCCAAACGGTTGCACTGGACATCTCCAAGGCCTTTGACCGGGTTTGGCACCGAGGACTTGTCAACAAACTGCTTTCTTACGGACTTCCCGCATCCTTGTGTACGTGGATTGCCGACTTCTTGAGGGGGAGGTCGATTCAGACGGTAGTCGATGGTTTCACCTCTTCCTCACACTCGATAAATGCTGGCGTCCCGCAGGGATCGGTTCTGTCTCCAACTTTGTTTTTGTTGAACATCAACGACCTTTTGTCATGTGCACCAATTCACTGTTATGCGGATGACAGTACAGTTCATGATAGCTTTTTGTTTGACAAGCCCCCAAAGGGCTCACAAACTCCAACAGCTCGTAGGGCTTTGAAGCAAAGAATGGACGGCTACCTCGAGAGTGTTTTCTCTTGGGGTAAAAATAATCTCGTTGAATTTAATGTTTCAAAGACCCAATCTTGTCTGATTACGTCCAAAAGGGATCGAAATGAAAATCTAGTCTCTTTCAACGGAAGCAATCTTCCGAACAGGCCCTCCATTGATATGCTTGGTGTAACCCTAAGTGACCAGCTCAGGTATGGGGGCTCCATTGAAGCCAGAGTAAAGCTAGCCTCCCAAAAACTGGGCGTACTGAACAGGGCCCGCAGATACTTTAATAGTACACAACTGCTAACCTTGTACAAATCACAAGTATGCCCCACGGTTGAATTTGGCAGCCATCTCTGGTCTGGAGCTCCAAAATACCTGAAAAATACCCTCGACTCTGTGCAGAAACGGGCGGTCCGTTTGATAGATTCTCCCATCTTAACAGACGGATTGCAATCTTTAGAGCACAGGCGTCGGGTGGGAATGCTATCCTTGTTCTACCGGTATTACAATGGAAGATGCTCCGAGGAACTAGCATCATTGATCCCTTCGGCACCGGTGCATAGTCGGGAAACACGCCAAACGCGTGCCCAACATTTGTACACGGTTGACATTTGTCACATGAGAACGGGTCGTTTCTTCGACTCGTTCTTGTGTTCAACAGCTCGGCTGTGGAATGATTTGCCGGCCTCTGTGTTTCCTCCTTCCTACAACATGGGTCTCTTCAAGACCAATGTTCATTCCTTCCTCTCCTCAAAAAGACCCTCCACACAGCATCCCAGATGACATAGGCCCTGAGGGAAATTATTTTCCTCAGGGCCTCCTGTGTGGAGTTAATGTAAAAAAAAAAAAAAAAAAGAAGCGTGCTGCAAACAAAGACAAAAAAGCCGCATGCGATGTGGGAGTCAAAATCCGCATGCGGCATTGTTAAAATCTGTGGCACATAGACGCTCACCCAAAAACGGGCAATACTAGAAAACATGTTGCATGTCTCTTGTCGGCCACTACTTTCAACATTATAGAAAAAACTCCCAGCTTAGAGTAATTCAAAGCAAATTGCTCACCGATATTCTTTTCTGGAATTATATTCAAAAATAATATTTGCAAATAAATGCATATCGAAAGCTATTACGGACAGTTCCAAGCTTAAAATTGGACGGCGTCCAAAAGAATGAGCGCTTTCGACAGTTCCACTGGACAGTAGCTGGTTGTAATATTTTTTGATAAGAATCTCGATAAAAGCCATAAATTTTTCATAGAGTTAAATAAATTGTGTTAATGTCATGATTTATCAAATGACGGGGGTTTTAAATACTTTTAGTCTTTAAGATTTGGATATGTTTCACAGATCTGGTCTTCTCTCAGTTATGTTATTGTGTCGTGGTAACGGGAATAACTCGGGAGTTTTCTTGTACGAAAAATAAGTAGGAACAACAATAGGCCACTTACATGGATTTTAAAACGAAAGAAGAAAATCGTTTCTAATAAGATTACGAAAATGTCACCAAAAATAACTAAACAAACCAATACTGTCTTTTAGCTCATGAATTTTGATAGACATTACGAAGTGAAGTTTGTACGTTCGTTGGATATTCAATTTTTTTATGTCAATAAGAATCCCAGTTGCTCCCGGCTGGAGCCAGTTGGACTAAGGCATCTTCGATTGAGCTATATTGTGAAGTTGAAGGTAGTGGGGAGGCGAAAGAGATGGGGAAGAGGAAGGTGAGGAAATACCCGGCTATTCAGATCTGGTCACCAAATACGGCTAAAGCAATTTCAAGCAAATTTTATTCTGAATAGTGGTCTTACACCAGGGCGATGCCGATGAACGTGCCCCAAATATACTGATTGTTCTGAAGTTCTGGGAAGGAGATGTTAAGTTGGGTGGGTAGGAATATGGGGGTCAATGTGTCCAAGAGTGACGGAAGTATGAATCCATACCTCCCATTGCGGTGTAAAGCGATGGGTCGAGACAGTCCGGCCGGAGAGGTCTAAGTTAGCTCTCTGTCAACCAATGTAGGTGGGAAACAACAAGAAACGCCACCAAGACCTGGACAAACCTTATCCCATGAACCAAGGTACTTTTTCTAAGTCACCAAATGTAGCGAACCACTTGGCGTGACTTATGGCAGGGGTGTTGGTTATCTAATAAATGGTTCCCGGAGCGGCGGTACCCACACCTGCCTCTCAAATTAATACACATAAAAAACTTTTTAATGCTAGAAAAAAATGCCTCGATAAATTATAATGGTGAAACCCAGATCAACTAACATTATAGTTTATTTAATCCGCCAAAAATGTTTTTCATTGCAATAACGAAATATGATTATGGTTCGTTTCCCTAATCCTCGAATATTGAATAAAGCAGGTATTTTGTTTCATAACGCACTGTAATGAAATGAAATAACATCTTCTATATATGAAATGCTTCGTGATATTTCATTTATGAATACTACAACTCCAGGTAATATATTAATAAAATGATTTTTTCTACATCCATTGGAGAGAGAAAATCAGTTCGGAAACGCGTGCCTACGCGCACTACGCAATATGGTAATGTTTTTTCCTGAATTTATTGGCTTATTATTTCCGAATATGTTTTGTAGTTTATTTGATAATGCGATAACTTTATGAAACGTGGAAAAATTCGCAACATTCAAATTATTTTTCCTTTCTGGTAAATCTTCCACGGTTGCCCGAATGAACGAACGTAATGTAATAACTGTCTCCATAAAATAATTTTATAAACTATTAAAAATGAGTAAAATGCCTTTTTTCGCACACTATGCTGGATTACGTATATAATTTGAGTTATTTACGGTAAACAATGTTTTTTTTTAAATTTATTACTAGCTTTTACCCGCGGCTTCGCTCGCATGGTTTTAGGGGGAAATCTATACATATATATATAAATCAAAATATGAAAAATCGTTTTTCTCTGCGTGTCCTTTCCCATTCATCCCGTTCCCCTTCCTCTCCCGCGGCCCCTTCCACTCCCGCGTTCATACTCCGCCTTCCCCGCCTTCCTCTCGTCACTCCCTTATCCCGCTTCCCCCGTCCCGCGAACCCCTCTCCCCGTATTCCATACGTTCAGTTCCGATACATTCAGTTTTCAAACGGCTCGCGTATCACCTATTTCAATTTTTTTTAATAAATTTCATAATGCAAGAATATATATCAAATCAAAAAAAAATCACACATCAAATCCCCAAAGTTTCATCGCAAACGGATGAATGGTTTAACAACGCATAGCGGACATACAATCATTAAAATAAAATTATATGTCAATGTAGATAGATATAGAAACATTATTAATATTGACGGCCGGTATAGTCCAGCGGTAAGGCTCTTGAGTAGCACTCCGAAGGTCGCGGGATCGAATCCCGGCGTGACAAATAAATTTTATTTGATTAATTTGTGTTATTTCACAATTTATAATATAAAGTATATTTGCGGCACGTTCCAGAGTGGAAGATACTCTCAGTATCGTTCTGGTGTAAGACCACCATTCACAATTGAAACGTTGCTTGAAATGTCTTTAGCCGTGTTTGGTGACCAGATCTGAATAGCTAGGTACTTCCCCACCTTCATCTTCCCTATCTCCTTCCCCACTACCTTCAGCCTCCCAAATACTCCAATTGGGGATGCCGTAGTCCCACTGCGTCCAGACGGGAGCAGTTGGGACTCTTGTGAGGTATTCATGTAAAAAAAAAATAACATTAAAAATATGTAAAAAAAAAATAAAGATATACTATAGGGTTTCATGCGACACCGAATTTGAACTCGGATCACTCTTGTCTCGAATTGAATCGTTCTGATGATTCGTCACAGCTTCAATTATCAGAGCAAGTGTAGGGTAAACTACTATTATTGGATAACAGGAAAACTATGTCAAGGTAGTTAAACATCAATACTGTGGTCTACAATGGTCACTTCTAGAAATATCTACTTTAATAATTCGGGTACCGAGAAGTATCCAGTGCTAACCCGTCGTCCTAATTAATGTTGATTGTGTGCTTACTTCTGTAATTAGAATAGTTCGTTTAACCCGACAGGCCTCGGGCATAATTTGTCAAAAGGCGAGAATATTTCCACTTTGCAATAAAATCCAAATAATGGAATACTTCTGAACGTACCCAAAAATTAAAAACTGTTTTGGTAAGGTGATGAAATATGATTTGTTGAGATCAGAAATAAAAAAATCACAAAGTTTAAGTTTTTTTTTCGAATTGCGGTCGAAAACTTCGCTTTGATGAAGGCGTTCGTTTTAATTATTTTGTGGCCAAAGCGAAGGTTACTGACCGTAACATTTCGAAGCTAGTTTATTAGTGCAGATTTCCTACTTGCAACGGCATAGTTGCACTGTTGTAGTGATAGTTGATAAAACAGATTTCTGTATATCACAGTCTGTCATAAGTATTAGAGGTGGGTAAGTTCTGCATTTTACCGGAAGCCTCCGAGACTTGCCTCCTCTTAAAAGTCCACGGGTTCTAGGAGCAGGTCCCGGGTCCGAGTTCTTAGGTGCGGACACTGCGGACTGAGCACTGAATATTGTTGCGGTGCACCGAACCGGGACGCACGGGTTCAAAGAACTTGGAGCCAGGACCTACTCGTAGAACCCGCACGACAACTCAGAACCCTGGAGCAGGGCAAGACCCACACGAGGGCTCGGACCCGTCACCCGTGCAATGTAGGTACATTCAATGGACCTACATTGCACGGGCTTTTATTGAGAATTTAAATAAGTAAATTAGCTGTAATGCTTTATTATAAACTATTATTTTATAATGCACTTCACCCGTTGAGTAACAATACCAATATACGCTCTAATTGAAAATGACTCCGTGTCTAGTCGAATATTCTAAACAATTCCGCGATGACGTTAGGCAGCAGTATACTGTTACGCCAAGGCACGTGCGTGTTTATTGCCGGCCGGGGCAGGAATGACTGAATGAGGAATGTATCGTGGTTCGTGAGTCGCGGGAGTGGGAGGGAGTGACAAGAGTGGCGGGTGTTTGTCGCGGTTCACGACTCACGTCGCTCGGACCAAGATGCATGGGTTTGTATTGAGCGTACTCGGCGATCTCGGGACTTGTAATTCGAATCTGCGCCGCGGCTTCGCGCTGCGGCGCACATACATAGATTTTAATGATTTAGGTGGCTAAAATTATTTTTGGGGTTATTTTAGTTCTAAGTTCAATTACAATAAAGAAAAGGTATATATTTATAAAAACATACATATATTTGTCACGTTATAAAGAACAGTAAAATAAAACAGAGCTATTTTCACTAAAAAATACAAATGAATGGAAACAGAATTTAACAAGTTTTCTTTAAATATAAAATTACATTAAAAAAAGGGTATCTTCAGGTCCAGATGTCTCTATTGACTCTGTGTTTGGGTCAGCAGGTAATAAAAGTTTAACCGTTTCAGGTAGAGCCGTGTTCTGGGCTTCTGCAGCTTCTTCCGATAGCTGTCCAATTGGAAGGAGCCCCGAACTTTTTATGATTTGGCTTCCATGTACCAATATCTTCTGCATAGTAGGCATCATTGGGTGCCAACCATACTGTTCTACGTACAATTTTGCTGTGTCGTACGCATACTTATCATATTTTTCAGCATCAATTTTATGGCCACTAGAAATAGTTTCTAAAATAACCTTGAATCTGTAAATCAGTTCAAAGTTAATACCTGTGATGTCTGAAGCCAATTCGGGGTTTTCAAAAAACCTCCGGCTTATGTTGCCATCATTGGTGTTGCCAAAGTTGGCCTTTGGCATGTCAATGAGCAAACCGGTTTCATTTCGAAACCTCTCCTGAATTTTCAACTTCTTTTGGGCTTCTAATGCCTTGTCTTCTTCAGTTTTTCTTTCCCTGTATTTTTTTACTGGCAGTTTATACAAAAGGTGTATAATGCTTTCGAAAATGCGGACCCGGGCGTGTAATACTGACAAGCCGAATTCCAAAGCTTGAGGGTTTACACTATTTTTCGTCGATAGATCATTAAAGGTTCTCGAAGTAGCTCCATAGATGTAGCACTAGGATGTTGACTTTGAGTCTGTGGCTGCGTTGCACACCTTTCCGTCAATCATAGTCATTTTGAGTTGGTGCCAGAACGAAAACTCCTCTTCATTCAACGTAACAACTGTTTTGTTTAGTTGCTTAATGGACTCCTTTACATATTTCATCTCTCCTTTAGTTATGTCCGTTGTTTCTTTTACAAATCAATAACTTCATTACCTACGGAGGCCCTTATTTCTTCCGTTTTTCTTCTTTTACTACGCTCACTTAGTTCTCCAAAAGACTTGGGTGGTCGACCTTGCGAGGAGGCTGATTCAATGGGAATCTCGAATGATCCCTCTAACCATGATTGGTTTATTTTTAGGAAAACATCTTGGTGTTTATTTGCCTTTGCCCATCGTTGCTGAATTTGTGATTTTACATAAGATTTTTTTTTTAAGTCTTCTTTAGCCTCTTTGTTATGCCCATAGCGCATAAGGAGAAAATTCTCATAATAGTCAAGTTTTTCATTTAAAGTTGGTAAATTTTGACTCTGTAGTTGGTCAAATGTGTATTCACGAGTCACTTCTTTAGTACCCTAGGTAGTAAGTAGACCTGAAACAAATAAAAAACAATTTTAATACAAAATATCGCACACTCAATATTTCCTATATTTGACAAAGAGCCTTTCAAAAGGGCTTAGCTCAAAAAAGCGTGATTTTGAGCGGCTATTTCTTATGGAATTAGTTAGTTACATATGTGAACTATATAGTATAATGAAAATTAATACAGGGACGGACTCATAAGTACATTAAAAAGCCACTCGAATTTAAATATATCTAAAAAAATAAATTTTGGACAGAGTGATTTTTGACGTGTTAAAAATGAATGACACAGAATGTTAATTATTTTTTTCTGTAACGAAAACAAATTGTTCTTACCTGTATTATCGCAATCCATCACAGTTAAAACGGAAATATTAGCTTGAAATGAATAATGCACTTTGGAAAGTTATAAGTTTAGGAGAGCGCCGAGACCCGACATGTACACACTTGTTCACTATCGAATTCTGACTGATCAAAGTCGACTCCCGCGCTTCAAAGGCGGGGAGAGGGGATGTTATATTGTACATAGAACTGTTGACTCACCAATTGTATAGATACCTTACTATTATATTGATTTAAAAAAAAATACTTTTGGCCGTTTAAATCATTAAAATCTATGTATGTGCGGCGTTGAGTAGCTCGAGTGTTTCACGATTCACGCAGTTCCAAGAACCCGACACTCGCCGAGACTCGCGACTCGTGAGTGGAGTGGAGAGTGTAGCGCTTCGGGGACACCGGACGGTTACTACTACTCAGTCACTAGACTCACTAGTACCGGAGTACCTCGCCCTCGCGGCGAACACGGGGACACCCGCCGGCCGGTGGAGGCATCCGAGTTTTTCGGGTTTGGGAATGAGCCCGAGTTCCGGGACAGGGTTCTCTTGGAGTAGTCGATTTGAAAAAGGAGTGGGAGTAGGAACCGCTTCCCGCAAAGGAGCGGATCACATGAGCCCATTCCAGCTGAACTGAGACATCGCTAATAGGTATGTCAATTATTGTTTACTTGTTTTAGTATGTGTTTTTTGGGTTATAAATAATGTGTTCTTTAGAAAAACGTGCTTCTTATCTCTTGAAAACAGCTAGAATCATCTAGTTATGGTCTGCAGACCACAGTTTAGTGTTTTGTCGGGTCGGGAAAAAGTATTATTGTAACATGTGATTATAATTAAATAAATAAGTTGGAATTAGCCAGTGAAGAAATATTGCGTCTTTATTGAAGATCGTCTGCCATAAAAAACCAAACTAAACAGTTAGTAATAATACTTAACCAAATATAATTTATGTTTATTGTTGTTTATGTTAACCGTAAACGTGAATTTAAAAAATAAATGAATGAAATGAAGTAAAATAATCACAAGTATAATTTCACCAGACGTATGGAGGTTTAAAACAGATATGATGTTTTTTCCATTCTAAACAAAATCATTAATAGGTAAAATACCGATATATGAAGATAATTTGTTAACAGATTAACTGGCATATATGTCATTTAATATATTTGCTTTAAAAACACCGGTCCTCGGTTTACTCCAAAATAGAAGTTCTCAACGATATTTTATCTTGAAGCACTCGCTTCTGGTTGTCAATCTCGTTTGATATCATCTTTCATAAGCTAAATTGACATGTGCCAGGAAAATAATTTTCCTTTCACGGCACTGTAAAAGCTCCGAATTGTCACGCGATGGGTGACATTTACGTGTCTCTAATAATTCCGCGAAAAGATATAAACATAATATTTGGCTATTATATTTTTTGATAACAGCTAGCTATATTTGTTTCTTAAATTAAATAATATTCTAAATTAATTAATAATCTATTACATCATTTAGTACATATTTTTTTAATACCTTATATTTTTTCCTAATTATTCTACTACCCCGTAAGTTGATCAAGGACTTACGAGTAGTAAACATAAATATATATATATTTTTTTACATGAGTTCCACACAGGAGGCCCTGAGGAAAATAATTTCCCTCAGGGCCTATGTCATCTTTGAGGATGCTGTGTGGAGGGTTTTTTTTAAGGAATTAGTCTTATTTATAGATTATTCGAAAGCTTTTGATACTATTGATCATGGTAAATTACTTAAAATACTAGAACTTATAGGAATAAGAGGAAAACTACTAAAACTTTTTGAAAATTACTTAAACAACCGATGCATGAAATTAAAACTCTTAAACTCTTTAAGTAAAAAAAAATAAGTTTTTCGCCGGCATTCCTCAAGGTTTCATATTAGGTCCAATTCTGTTTTTTATATTTATATATTTTATTAAATTCATTTTTAGACATGTAAAACACTTCGTATACGCGGATGATACTGCTTTAGTGATTTCTAGCAGTGGTTTGCAAACTTGAATAGATCTTTTACACAAATACTACATTGAACTCTTAAAATGGTCTCATGATTCTGGCTTAATCATAAATGCCCAAAAAACTAAATTTTTAATCATAAGATCCCCTAATGTTGAGGTATACAATATTACACCTGAAATAAAGACACATTGCTTACACGATGGTATTCTTGCAACTTGTAAATGTGAAAATATGGAACTAGTTAAAGAATATGTTTATTTAGGTGTTATTATTGATTGCTTTTTTCAAGTGGCATATACAAATAAACAAGGCTTGTGCACGACTAAGATCAATTGTAAGCAGATTGTATAAACTAAAAAAAAATGTTCCTATCTGCACACTTCGAATAATTTATTTATCTCTAGCTGAATCTGTTATAAGGTATGGAATAACAGCTTGGGGATTTTCTTGTAAAACAAATTAGGACCATGTTCAATCGGTGCAAAATTCATTGGTTAAATTATAAGCTGAAAAAAATGTATACAAAGAAAGACAATATTACATACTTTTATCAGAGTCTCAAAATTCTTTCAGTGAGAGCATACAAATAAATATGGACAAAGAACGTTAAATTACATGATTCCCAGTTGTTTAAATAAGTTACCTGCTGAAATTAAGGTTCCAAAACAAAAAATTGGTGAATTTACTGAGGACTTGGCTTATGGAAAGAATTAATTTGCATTAACTTACAATGACATATTATTCCAAAGACTTTAAAATTGTTATGTATGATTTCGTAACTGTTCTTTTCTCTATATTTCTGTAAAATTTTAATTTCATTTTATATAATTATAAAAATGTAACTATTTACTCACTATAATAAGATATTTGTGTAAATAACCCGTTAGGCAAACTGCTAAAAAGTAGTTTGTCGGGACTTTTTTGTCTTATATTTGTAAAGTGTATACTACAATAAATAAATAAAAAAAAATAACAATAAATTACCTGTACTTTCTTTTTTTTTACATTAACTCCACACAGGAGGCCCTGGGGAAAATAACTTCCCTCAGGGCCTATGTCATCTTTGAAGATGCTGTGTGGAGGGTCATTTTGAGGAAAGGGAGGAGTGAACACGGATCTTGAAGAGACCCATGTTCTAGGAGGGAGGAAGCAAATCGTTCCACAGCCGAGCCGTTGAACTCAAAAACGAGTCATAGAAACGGCCCGTTCTCATGTGACTAATGTCAACCGTGTACAAATGTTGGGCGCGTGTTTGGTGTGTTTCCCGACTATGCACCGATGCCGAGGGGATCAATGACGCTAGTTCCTCGGCCAAATCCAACCAGGGGGCGCACTTGCGATTTGTACAGGGTTAGCAGTTGTGTACTATTAAAGTATCTGCGGGCCCTGTACAGTACGCCAAGTTTCTGAGAGGCTAACTTAACTCTGGTTTCGATGGAGCCCCCGTACTTGAGCTGGTCACTTAGAGTTACACCAACTACAAACGTACTACAAACACGTTGTACTACACCATGTAAACACCATGTACTACAAACATAATTCAACGTTCAAAACAACTACAAATGTAATTCAAAATATACTATTTTTGAAATACAATAACAAAAACCAAACTTTTAATGCTAGATTTAAGTTATTTTTCACGTTATTTGATGATACAATAACAGGACTTAAATAAAACTTACACAAAATGCGAATATTAACTTTATTCAATTTTTTTTAAACAACATAAGTTTTTAACCCATCATAAGTTTACAATATATCATTAATCAATTCCAGGGAGACAATAATATCTTACATCTGAAAACAAGAATTAGTGTTGCTAGGCCGTAGTTGTTATTAGCATTGGGATAGCTATTAAACCATTTATTTTTAATCGATTGTTTATGCTTTATGAAGGGTGAATTTTATTTGGAAACATTATTTATAAATTTGATATAATAAGGAGTTTCTTTTAAATTTTGTAGGAACAACATAATATTATATTTTCGTTTTGTATTTAAACTCGTCTCCTTGGTTTTTGCTGTTCGTGTCGGGGACCCATCACCTCGACAAGACGTCAAAGTGGTTTTGATCAAACCTTCCATTTTTATTTCAGCGACATCCGAGGAGATACTAGGCATTGTAGGCCTAGTCTCTCCTCGTATATTAGAAGTAACTTACTTTATATAAGTGGTGTTTTATCAAATACTTTCCTAACTATCGCTTGTCGCTTATTTATTACAACAGTTTTTATTTATATAATATTAGCGCACTCCCTCTTACATTCGTATTTATATAATTAACTCACTTTCAAACTATATCTAGTAATTTTCTTCTTTTTGAACGCTTACTTTGAAGCCTTAACGAAAACTGTAAATTTTGCAAAAAAAAAATTATTAAACTATAAAAACTCGATCAACAAGAAAAAAAGGCAGTAAAAACAATTTATTATGATCCATATTATTAATTATTTCTCATAAGATAATCACGGCACCATAAAGCACGGCTACGTATTATATATACTCATGAAAGTTTGAAGATTGGCTTTCATCATATATTATAAATGTTTTAACTCTCGAGAGGCCAAGATACGAAACATAACGTCCGTAACCGTGGGGTAGGCCGACGACCCCATGCATTTTTCTGTTTT
Source organism: Limnephilus marmoratus (assembly GCA_917880885.1). Lineage (NCBI taxonomy): Eukaryota > Metazoa > Arthropoda > Insecta > Trichoptera > Limnephilidae > Limnephilus > Limnephilus marmoratus. The sequence continues at coordinate 12,774,429 of OU862918.1, read as the reverse complement.
ATGGGAATTTAACCCATTCCACCACTAATAATGTGACTTAGTTTGTTAATTAAAAACACTATTTAATTATTACAACTTTTATTTCAAAAAAACCTTTACAACTAACTTCACATAAAATTAAAACGGTACAACATAGAAGTATATTTTTTTGTTATTTGGATATTTGTTTAATCTTCATCTTCAGGCAGTTTTGGAAGGTATTCTGACATGTGGAGAGCCACTAATAATTTCTCACATTCCCATCGTTATTCACTTCTCTTTTTCTTAGAATAGGATTCCCAGTTTTGAAGCCATTTTTACCCGTCTCCATCATAAAAATATTTGAAAGCATGGTTGACAGAATACGAATGGGTTTTTTGTCAATTCATCTTATTGCAGCTATGTCATGGCCAAACAAATTTTGGGCATCATCTTGTTTCAATTTCTTTTGTTTTTCGCGTTTATTCTGTACGTTGGTGGAATATTTTTCCTCATGCAACGAACTATTTCTACTGCATTTACTTTCTTATTTTTCAAATTTTGAAATAAAACTGGAGATGAATACCAGTTGTCTAGGAATGTCAATGATTTTTTTAGGCATAAAATGATTACGCAAAGACAGACCGGTAGCGTTTCGCCGGCTTAGTGATTTAATACCATAATATAGTTGACCGGCGATTCGCCGGCTTCGTGTATCAATGGCCCTTAGAAATCCCTTTTTGGTTTGTTATTTATTTGGTGTGGTTTATATCAGGCTGAATGCAATTTACATTTTTTTTCGGTACTTGCCAAATGATTTGAGACTTAATTGTTTATCGTATGTTCTCTGTTTATATATACAGGTGCTTCCAGGGTTTTTCACATGATGCAATGCTGCCTCATGAGCTTCTTGAACGAGTTTTATTTTGCTTTAAATATTATTTCACTTATAGGTATTCCTAACCTGATCTGTTGTATTATGTTTTATTTTCCGGTTACGCACTTGCATACTGCTTTCTAACAACGTATGCAGGAACACTGGAGGTCTAGATTCGTTCAAAATAAATAAATGTAGCTTCGTTTAACAAAAAAATTAGAATCTTGCGAGAGCCTTGAAGGAGTAACCAATAGCAGGGCGGGTAAGTGGTGGATAACCTCCACTGTTATTTATTGAGCAGGGCTATATTTGACAAAATATTTTTTCCTGCGATCAACGATTTTTTCACTTGTTTTTTTAAACGGCTCATTATGTATTAATCCTTAGCGCAGGAATACCTAAAATACTAAAAAATACATTTCATGTATTTAAGTAGATATAAAAAGGATAGTGGTTTTGGGGTCTACTTTCGGCCCCAGTTGGCTGCCGGAGAGTTAAGAAGCCTCTATAATCAATGAAAGTTATCTTCCATAAAATATTCATGATAACGAGGTGAAGCATCGCCTATCAATATCGAATGTTTGTTTTATGGTCTGGCAAGTATAAGGTGGTTTATGCCCTCTTCAGACCTAAAAGTTGGCCGATGCCGTGATGGAAAGTAAAGTGATTACAAATATAATTAAATTTTATATTGATGCAGGCATAAAGCTTAATAAACACTCAAAAGAAATTTATTAATATTATATTAAATATCACATAACTATGTATATTCAAGTATCTGCCTATTCGAGTTGATGCTCCGAGTCTTCATAAAAACGTACGGTTTTTTTTTTTTTTTTTTTTTTTACATTAACTCCACACAGGAGGCCCTGAGGAAAATAATTTCCCTCAGGGCCTATGTCATCTGGGATGCTGTGTGGAGAGTCTTTTTGAGGAGAGGAAGGAATGAACATTGGTCTTGAAGAGACCCATGTTGTAGGAAGGAGGAAACACAGAGGCCGGCAAATCATTCCACAGCCGAGCTGTTGAACACAAGAACGAGTCGAAGAAACGACCCGTTCTCATGTGACAAATGTCAACCGTGTACAAATGTTGGGCACGCGTTTGGCGTGCTTCCCGACTATGCACCGGTGCCGAAGGGATCAATGATGCTAGTTCTTCAGAGCATCTTCCATTGTAATACCGGTAGAACAAGGATAGCATTCCCACCCGACGCCTGTGCTCTAAAGATTGCAATCCGTCTGTTAAGATGGGAGAATCTATCAAACGGACCGCCCGTTTCTGCACAGAGTCGAGGGTATTTTTCAGGTATTTTGGAGCTCCAGACCAGAGATGGCTGCCAAATTCAACCGTGGGGCGTACTTGTGATTTGTACAAGGTTAGCAGTTGTGTACTATTAAAGTATCTGCGGGCCCTGTACAGTACGCCCAGTTTTTGGGAGGCTAACTTTACTCTGGCTTCGATGGAGCCCCCATACCTGAGCTGGTCACTTAGGGTTACACCAAGCATATCAATGGAGGGCCTGTTCGGAAGATTGCTTCCGTTGAAAGAGACTAGATTTTCATTTCGATCCCTTTTAGACGTAATCAGACAAGATTGGGTCTTTGAAACATTAAATTCAACGAGGTTATTTTTACCCCAAGAGAAAACACTCTCGAGGTAACCGTCCATTCTTTGCTTCAAAGCCCTACGAGCTGTTGGAGTTTGTGAGCCCGTTGGGGGCTTGTCAAACAAAAAGCTATCATGAACTGTACTGTCATCCGCGTAACAGTGAATTGGTGCACATGACAAAAGGTCGTTGATGTGCAACAAAAACAAAGTCGGAGACAGAACCGATCCCTGCGGGACGCCAGCATTTATCGAGTGTGAGGAAGAAGCGAAACCATCCACTACCGTCTGAATCGACCTCTCCCTCAAGAAGTCGGCAATCCACATACACAAGGATGCGGGAAGTCCGTAAGAATGCAGTTTGTTGACAAGTCCTCGGTGCCAAACCCGGTCAAAGGCCTTGGAGATGTCCAGTGCAACCGTTTGGGTCTCACCGAAACGTTCCAGGCATCGCCCCCAAACATGCGTCACATACGCGAGAAGATCACCGCACGAGCGGTTCCGCCGGAATCCGTATTGACGGTCGTTAATAATTTTGTTCTTCTCGAGGTATGTGAGCAGTTTGTCGTTGATCACACGTTCCATCACCTTAGACAGAACTGATGTGATCGCTATGGGGCGGTAGTTGGCCGGGTTGGAGCGGTCACCCTTCTTTGGAATAGGATGGATAACCGCTTTTTTCCAACCAGAGGGCACAGAGCCAGTCTTCAGGGACAATTTAAAAAGCTTCGTCAAAATTGGAGCTATTTCTGCAGCGCACCTCTGCAGTACCAGGGCAGGTATTCCGTCAGGCCCACTAGCTTTATTAACATCAAGCCCTCGTAAAACATGGAGTACTTCCCGATGCCGAATCCTCAGCTTTTTCATACGAAAACCGCAGTGAGGAACCGACGTCGGGACAGCACCTTGGTCATCGAGGGTTGAGTTATCCGCAAACATTTTACCTAATAAGTTTGCCTTTTCGGTGGCGGTGTTTGCTAGTGAGCCGTCAGGTCTGGTGAGAGGTGGCAAACTGGATTTGCAGAAATTGCGACCTATTGAGCTCGCAACCGACCAGAATTGCCTGCTGCCATGCGGGCATGCAGCCAGCTTTGTGCTGATCTGCAGGTCGTGCTCCAATTTCGACCTATTTATGATTCTCTTCGTTTCCTTTGCCATTTTGTTGTAAGCTGTTCTGTCTTCGGATGTTCTAGATGTGATGTAGGCTCGGTAAGCCGCGTTTATATGAAGACTCGGAGTACTACGTAAAATACTTTTTAAAATCTTAATCTAATTTCTTTGGTTATTCAATCTATACATGGATAATTGTATGCAAGAATTGAAAGAGGTGGGATTGGGCGCGAAATTGAGTTATCTGAAAGTATGTTGCTTGTTGTGTACTGATGATGCGGTGCTGATTTCTAACACTATGGAAGATCTACAGTCTCTCGTATCTAGGATGAACGAAGTATGTATGAAGAATGAGTTAATGATGAATGTAAGTAAGTCTAAAGTCATGGTGTTTGACAGAGAGAGTACGAAAACAGTATGCAATATAGTTGTGAATGATGAATACTTGGAGCAGGTGGATGAGTTTGTGTATCTGGGTAGTATGTTTACGAGAGATGGAAAGGCTGATAGAGATATTGGAAGAAGGGTGAATGCCGGTAACTCCATTAATGGTGGACTGAATGCCGGTGGCGCTAATAAAAAAAACTGTCAAAAGAAGCGAAACTAGCAGTTCACAATGGAGTCCTGGTACCTACCATAATGTATGGCAGTGAGGCATGGAACTGGCAGAGGAAGGATGACAGTAAACTGAATGCTGTGAAATGTGATCCCTGAGACGTATGTGTGGTAAAACAATGTATGATCGTGTGAGAAATTTGGATATCCGCAAAGAATGTAAGGCTGATGTTAGCATAATGAGTAAGATTAAGAAAGGGACCCTCAGATGGTTTGGGCATGTAGAACGAATGAACGAAGAAAGTAGTGTAAGAAGAATATACGACGCGTATTTGAATGGTAGAAGAAGTCGGGGACGCCCGAGGAAGACATGGCACCATCAAGTGAATCAGATACTTGAGTCGAACCATGTCAAAAGTCAGAATAATAGAAGAGAATGTATGAGACGATGTATGAATGTGAGTGAGGCAAAGAGTGTGTGCCAAGACCGAGTTGTTTGGCGGTCCGTCCTCTCTGCCTACCCCTGTGGGGAAACGGCTTGATGGTTAGTTAGTTAGTTTATCTAATTTCTCTCGATAGATTAAAAAATATAACATCCGCCATGGAGCACGAAAAGAAAATATTTTTTTTATCTCGGGGTTGGAATATTTTTTAATGGGGTTTGTGGTAAAGCAACAATCCATCGCCCGAGGGTATAAATTCTTACATGATCATGAACATAATTATTAAAAATACTCATACATTTCTTCCAAGCACTGCGCGCTTTTTCAAAAGATGAAATGAAAAATTTTATGCCTTTATTCCTATATTTTGATAGTGTCAACATAATAACATACCATGTCACTCTGGTGATTGAATTGTTATAATAACATTACAAACTTGTATCAAATTTGATAAAATTCGACATGTTTTTGAATTTTCTCTAAATTGCCTTAATTTCTCATACAATTATTTTTGTTACGTGTTGTTGTTTTATTCTTCATTATTATATTTATTTTAATTATTTAACGAACTGTAAACAAATTGTGCTAAACGTAAATTCGAATTAATCCACAGGCCCTCAGGCTATTTGTTTCGATTTTAGGAACAGCTCAATTATATCACAGAAATTGCTGTGTCTCCCTTATTTCCATGGTGATAAATATGACCTAAACGGCGTTAGAAAGTAAAAACACCACGCTTAATTTTAAAAAGCTAAAAGTTAACAACAGAAAAAAATAAAATGTACAAAAAATACGAGAATTTTTTTTTAATTTTTTATAAATGAACCAATGCATAAATGAGGTCATAGTAACAACGCTGTTTATTTCTGTAATAAAATGTGTATTTTTTTTGTTACTAATTTTGGTTCCGAAAAACGGAGGCATTTTTAAAAATTATTCTTAATCTTTTCTCATTCAAATTAATTCCTACAGATATAAAAAAATAAATAACACATGATTATGCGTTATTTATTACTTGTAATATTTGATTTTTTTTAAGTTTTTTTTTTAACTGATAGTTTAGGAAATTATCAACGTCATTTTAAAATGACAGTCGTTCCGAGAGGTAAATGACAATGAGATGAAAATGGACCATGTTCTGCAAAGAATATTCACAAATAATACATCAATTAAAGACAATATCATGTCTATTTATCACTTGAAAGTATTATTGATTTGTTCTTCCATTATAACATATATAAAATTAATATAATAATATGTTATCAGATAAAATAGTCATAATATTTGAAAAGTGTTCTCATACGAGTATGTATACGTTAGATAGTAAAACCTCAAACGACCAGTGTCGTTTTGAAATGACACGATACTTAGGATGCTACAAACAAATTTTATGTCAATGTTTTGGTTGTATTATCATTATAATATGAAGGAATGTACGTTTTACTGTAAAAAAAATGGAAAAATATATGATAAAAACATAACTACCTTGTCCGTTTTAATACTGCAATTCCCCCAGATCCATAGCTTTTCAAAAGGTGTGATCAAGGATTCTTTTTTACGATATGAAATGTGTACGCAATGCAGCCAACGCAACGAAAAAAATCGATGTTTCTAGGAAGGATTCACTTAATTATTTGTAAAAAACCGCAAATAAATTGGTTCAGTAGTTACTTAGTAAAAAATGTTCAAATTTCACGTCATTTTAAATCGACTCTGGTTGAGAAGGGGTTAGGTTTGTAAAATTTGAATATTTCAAAATGATAAAGGTGTGTTTATTTCTAATACAAAAAATTGAAAGCGTATTTCATCACTTTTCAAAAACAGTTCAGAAACATTATTTTTTTTTGCAAAACGGCATTAGGGCTAACGGCAATACTCTGACCTTCCGACAGAATACGCCAGAAGCATATTACTTATTGAGACAACATTATTAATATTCTTATAAAAATATGTAGCAAGGAAAATATATTTCAATCGAAAACTCTTAGAGAAAAAATACTGCAAAAAACCTTGTATGTTTGCAGTTTAGTTGATTAGAATGCCCACTTAACGATAGATAATAATGTAGGGTCGATATAAACGGTAGCAAGGTAATGGGTTTTAATTGAACAATTAGTAGAGAAGGGTTCCACGTTTGAGTTTTAGCGGCAAACTAATTTTTTTTCGGTACGGCTTTCTAATTGATGTTATTCAAATTGTTTCAATAATTAAGATGTTGATGTGAATACAGAAACGTGAGAAGACTTATGAAGCGAGGCGAGGATCCTTAGCGTAAAGTTATCATTCAGACTCGATGAGATGTCATTTTCCATTTCAATTTCCTCTTCGTCAAGTTCACATTCCCGAGACGCGACTCCTTTGTTGTCTGACAGGTATTGGATGACAATTGAGACATCGATCCTGAAATAAAATAATGTCGCTTGATTCCTTCAAAGCATTCGCGCGAAGCATTTATCTTTATTGCGCCAGATAAAATAGATTCCTTGGATATATTTTTTGTCGGAGAGTCAAGTAAGCATGCACGTGTCGTGTTTTCTTGCATTTTACTTTTTTTTTCGTGTAACATTAATATTTTATACAAAAATATTATTGTTTGGTCCTGAAACAATTTTTTTTAAAACTAAATCCATATTCCCCAAGTCCTTCATCAATCATGTATTCCTTTCTCTTCCTCCTTTTCTCAAAGGTCTCTACCAGGAAAAGTAGAAGATGTTCCTACCTACGTGTGAAAAAATAAACAATATTGCCACCCAAGTTTAAATTACCTACTTGGGCAGTTGAAAAATCGAAGTGACATTGGTCACAGCATGGTCACAGCTCGCTATTCGAATTATCGCAAATAATCGCATAAATTCATATTTTTTGAACTCAAAGTGTCGTTATTTAAAACCTGGTGTTGTGCCGGTATTATTGGGAAGCTGCCAGTACCAGGATCGATCCTGAAGCTGTGGAGCAAGCCGTCAAAGGTAAGGGACTATTCCTTTCATAGCCCAATTCCTATGATCGATATTTTTAAAACACAGCCAATGGTCTTTCACTAATCAAAAAAAGGATTTACAGTTCACATCATCTCGTGTCGCGGCATCGGCCGTCACAATTATATATGCGTAAAGTAAATGCAATACTAAAGTAGTTCGCACGCAAAATTTTAAATTCATGTCTTCTTTGGTTCTTCCCTATCGTGACTCTTGACCCCCACCCCCTACTCCAATTTTCATGGTGGAAAGGCTCCTCCGCTCCTCGCGGTTTTGCGCTGCGAGAAGAGTCAAGGACACCGAGGCTAGAGCTGCTTGGTCACCCCAGCACATTGGTAACCTTCCGTTGCTTCTCCTGCCTTCTACTTTGCCAGTGACTACGAGTTCCTCCTGGTTAGAGTCCTAAAAGTCATGAAAGAGTTTTTCTTTTGCCCTGTTTAATTTATCGTTGTCTTACTAACCTGTTTTTTTTTGCATTTTGTTTTTCCTGTTACGCATTTGCATACTGCTTACTAACAACGTATGCTAGGACACTGAAGGTCTAGATTCGTTCAACATAAATAAATGTAGCTTCGCTTAACAAAAAAAAATTGAATCTTGCGAGTAACCATCTGTTAATTATACTAGGGCGGGTAAGTAGTGGATGGTTGGAGTTGGAGTCTTCAGTTTGGCGCGCAACGTTTACAAAGTATCTTAAAATACGTTGTAGGCATAAAGCCTATTTTGGATGTCTAGCTCTTCCAGATTGGACTCATTTGACCGTGTGGCTGTCCATTGGATCCTGAGCATTTACACAGGATTTTTACATTGTAATTATCGGTGCCATTATATTTTGTATGATTAAGATAAATTAAATAGAAAGACACACAGATTGTTATAGAGCGCATGAACGAAAAAAACACTGCATGGAAAATGTCTCACATCTGTGAATGGTAGAAGAAGTTGGGGACGCCCTAGGAATACATAGCAGAATCAGGTGAACCATTTGTTTCAATCGAGCCACGTCAAGACTCAGAATAATAGAAGAGTACAATGATGAGACGATGAACTTGAATGAGGCAAGGAGTGTGTGCCAAGACCGAGTTGTTTGGCGGTTCGTTGTCTGCCAACGGCGTGATAGTTAAATAAGTTTTATAATTAATTTATGTCCCATAATGTAAGCATCATGATTTGATTCTAATTAATGATTAAATAGGCATCCCGAATATTTTTATATAATATTAGCATCATTTTACGACATAATTGCAATCTCATTTAATGGGTATTCGGTGAATAAATTAAAGGATGTTATAAATAATTTCAGTTATTGATCAGTAAAAAAATAAATTTGAAGAAGCCCAAAGTGGTTTTCACACGAACGTTATGACCGCAGAGGATGCCGTAGGGCGTACAATGTTGCGTTATGGGCGTGTCTGGAGGTTCAGAAGTTTGGTACACATTCTCTTACTTACTGTGAAATTACTTCATTCTTTTTCAAATATTGATATCTCTTCATCTCTACATTTTATAAATTAAAGTCCTCCGCGTCGTCCTGTCAGTCTGTCTCTGTATGTCCATCTGTCTGTCTGTTCGCGATAAACTCAAAAACAACTGAACGTATTTTCATGCGGTTTTCACCAATAGATAGAGTGATTCGTGGGGAAGGTTTAAGTATTTAATTTGTTAAGGTTATGTGTTAATTGGTTTAAAAATAAAGATATTTGTTAGAATAGTCGGAAAAATTCGAGCCGCCTGGTAGCTTTCATCGAAAACACTGCCTAATCACTAATATAACAAAACAATGCATGGTGGGATATTCCTCTTTCATAGATCTACAAAAAAGTCCGCGATGGCATATATCTATCTTTTACGGATAGCGTACTTACTATCTCTACTTCTTCTCTACATTTTATAAATTAAAGTCATCCACGTCATCTGTCTGTCTGCCTGTTCGCGATATCTATCTTTTACGGAGAGCTTACCATACCCATTCTGTCAAAAAATGGTCACGTACAATACAGTAATTGGAAAGTTATTTAGACTGATACGGTATTAATCCATATTAACTTAAATACGTTAGTTACCTCAAGCATTTTATGCACATTGTTATAATCTTTCGCACCATCTCTACGTATTATAAATTAAAGTCCTACGCGGCGTCTGTCTGTCTGTCTCTTCGCGATGAACTCAAAGATGAATTTGTGACACAAGTTTTATTTCATTTCAAGTCACATCACAGTTATAAGGATTTTATGTGCAGTAGACATAAGCTAGAGTTAGCAAATAACAATGAATCATGTCCACCAAGTCGCGTGTTAGTAATCCATTGAAAGTTTTTCTTTCTCTAACAACTATTATAATTATTATTATTGTGAAGGAATTGTGTAACAAATAAAATAAAGCAGTAATTTTTTTTAAACTACAAGGGAAGCCTTGAATGTTTTTGGTAAAGTTAATTCAAATAAGGGTCCATTGTGACGATTCACGCCAATAACGAAGCTCTCATCCAAGAAAACCAGAATACAGATGACCTCTTTATTCTGTTTTCCAGAATTATTGTCATACTATTGCTATACAATTGGCAAACTCCCAAACTTAATTTTATCGATTACAGAATGAGCATTTTTTAAAGAATGTAGAACAGAGATGTATGAAAATACTTAATCATACATAGTCTTAATCTGATCGATAAATTTTCAGTATTTATTTGACTAGGTCCTAAAAATAACACAAGATTTTTTTGACTTGTCCTTTTTAAATTAATAACAAAATTATTTTATTTTGTTGATCCAGCGACAATTGACCTGCCGGACAGTTGATCCCTCTGCCAATTGATCCCTCGAACAGTTGATCCCCTATAAGATTATTTCTTCAAGTAAATATTCAAAGAGGATATACGGCCGCACAACGTACCTACGCTGCTAAAACGTCACTTATATATAATGTTTGTCAAAATTGATCTGAGTATGAGAAAAGATAAGTATATATGTACAAGATAAATGTTTAAGTACTAGATAGAAAACGGTATACGTACAAGATAGAAAAGATAAATGTACCTGTTTACTTGTTGTGTCGTTGTCGCTTGTGTAGCGCGTATACTTTCCGCGTGAGGGCAGTTGCGTCGTTATGGTTTTGGTGCGAACTAGTCGCTACTGGGAGAAATAACGTTTGATTGGTCAGTTGCGCGCGGTCCCCCGTACGAGTAGCGGTCTTTTGGAGCTACAACGCCACTAATTAATAATATTATGACAATATATTTTTAGGTTTTTGGAGCAATAACGACACTTAATACTAAAGTTCTATAAATGTATAATTAAGAAAGTTTGTTATACTGCTTTGTAATTAATAAAACTCTAGTAACGTATGATTTCGTGTTTTGATTGTTATGACATAATTGCCCGGTAAATTGTTTTCTAGTGCCATAACGTCACTTCTGGGAGGATTGTAAATTTTAAACGTTTATATTTTTTTATTACAAAATTGTGAGATGTTTGCTTTTACTTTGATAGGAAGTTCACAGTTGTAGTTTAAATAATTACCAGTTCATTTATTTAGGCAAGAAAAACTATATATTATAATAGGATGTCGAATTTTCAAACGCTTCTCCTAAATAATTACCTACATTATTTGCAGAAGTGACGTTTTAGCAGCGTAGGTACGATATATCTGCGGGCGTCTTGAGTGAACGCTGTACAAATATTTTTACTGATTATACATATAATATTTCCGCTACAAATATTTCCGACTCCCCGAAAAAGCATGCGGTGATAACAAAATTTGACAAACTTATACGTGAAAAAATTGCTAAAGGTACCTAGGTGCATATAATAAAACTTTATCTGTAACCCACACACGAGTCCCAACTCCACCCAACCGTCTGGAGCCAATGAGACTACGGCATTCCCAATTTTGGTACGTTGTGAGGATGAAGGTATTGGGAAGGGGAATGAGATGTGGAATATGTACCAGGCTAGTTACCAAAATAGTTAGTCTAGTTACCAAACACGGCTTTAGAGTAACTAACCCTTTCAAGTAACTTATTGTTTCAATTCTGGATGATGGTGTTACACGACGGCGATACTAAATTTACCAGCTGAACAAAGGCAGGTAAAATTTTATGGTGAATTGCAGTGGCTTCTGTGGTTGATTCCGCTTGAAGTACTAATAAAAAAGATGTGGAACTTTTTCGGAGAAATTATTATTTTTTTGGTCATGCAAAAAAGTCATCCCTACTAAAAAAAATTCTAGCGTGTGGTAGAACTTACTCGATAAATATGTCGGGAGATGAGAGTGGCAACGTCGCACATCTGTGTCTGATCTCCGGAGCGATTTCTCAAAGTAGGTTCTCTTTTAGGTGTGACTATAATGTATTGTTATATAATAATATGTGTACCAATCATTTATTTATAATACTTTTATTTTACTACATTCGTGAATTTTTGGTTGGAAATTTTCCTTTAAAAAAGCTCCCACCGCGGCTGGAGAAGTCAAGGGTTTTCCCTCAAAATGTCTCTCAAAAGCCACGAATTAGGTAAACAAAGGCATTCCCCACCAAGACCTATACAAACCGCACCACATGAACCCGCTAAGTCACTCAGGGTGGCCTAAATCAGAGGTGTTGGTTGCCCAATAAACTGTTTCCGGGGCAGCAGTAGGTATCCGCCTCCAAAATTGTAAAATTCAACAAATAAAGTTGAACAATAACCAACACTTAGACATTCGGCTTTTGAACAAATTCTCAATTAAACATTTTAACTTGAAAAGTGTTGAATACTATATTGTACCTGTGACCTTTTGATGGAAGTTTGATATAAACTGGAACAAATAGTTTGCTACAGCTCGTTTTTTAATAATTACTAGCTGAACCCATGGGAGCCCGCAGAAAATTTTCTAGGGGGGGGCAAAATATTTTTTGTAATGTAGTTTTAATGTAGTTTTAATTTACTGTACCTAGCGTATTTGTATGGCGAACGAACAGACAGGACACTATAGTATTGAAGGCAGTGGCGGCGTAAGGGGGGGGCGGAGGGGGCGGTCCGCCCCGGGTGCCAAGCACCAAGGGGTGACAACGACAACCCACTCGTACAGACAAAGAATGCGCACAAAATCTCATGCTGTAAAGATATTTCAATAAATAACTACGTACTCTTGTATCTAGCTACTTACATTATCATATTTTGAAATGCGTCACAACTATATATTTATTTTTCGAATAGAATTTCTAATTCCCTTTCTAAAACTGAAGAACCATTTTGAGAAGCTTGTATCCACACTCTAAGAGATGCGTAATCCCAACACCGGCAAAGCAGGCGTTGAAAGAAGAAATTAGCGAAGCTCAATCGGAAATCTGGAGACAGAAAAATCAGAAAAAGTTATCGGCACCTCTGGGACTTGAACCCAGGACCTTCTGCTTACATGGCAACAGCTCTACTAACTGAGCTAATTAATAATTTATCCAGACACTATCTAGAGAGCCAAGGGCGGATATATGGAGGGGGGGGGGGGCAAGGGGGCACGTGCCCCCCCCCCAGAGGGTATTTTTCTGTACTGTGGAGATTCCATCACAGTATATACTTAGAAGCGAAAACCGTATTTTTTAAACATTTAATTTTTCTTCTTCAAACTTCGCAAATTTATTTTGTGGCATCATTTTTCATATAATGAATAACTTATTACTTTGTATAAAACCATTGTAGTTGTATCTATTGGTTGTATCCAATTGTAGTGCCCCTAGTTATAAGTTGGCTTCTACAATAAATAAATTAATTTTTGATAACAAAATTTTTAATCCTAAACACACAATAAAAAATTCCCTTGAATTGATTGAAAAATTAAAATCTTTGGATGTACCTAAAAATGCTATGTTAATATCATTCGATGTTGTTAACTTATTTCCTAGTGTTCCTCTTTTTGAAACTAAATTTATTATTAAAGAATTACTAGATTCCTCAAACATTTCCAAAAACTTTTCACAGGATTTATATAAAATTTTTAATGTTATTCTAAAACAAAATTATTTTCAATTTGACAATATTATTTACAAACAAAAAGATGGATTAGCAATGGGTTCAAGCACTAGTCCCCTAGTAGCAGATATTTTTTTAAACAATTTTGAAGATAAACTTTTTAAAAGTCGTGCGTTATTATTAAAATATGTTTACTTTTGGAAAAGATATGTAGATGATATTTTTTGTATATGGACTGGCACTAATAGACAATTAAATATATTTTTAAATTTCATTAATAAACTCAACAAAAAAATTAAATTTACCCTAGAAATTGGAAATAATTACAGTTTAAATTTTTTGGATTTAAATATTTCTATCATTAATAATAAATTTGAATTTAACATTTTTCGTAAAGATACATATACAGATATCATTATACATGAAACATCTAATCATCCATATTCACAAAAATTAGCAGCTTTTCATACCTTACTAAGTAGATTAATTAATGTTCCCTTATCTTTGAGTAATTTTAAAACAGAATTAAATACTATTAAACAAATTGCAATTAATAACGGTTATAATTCAAAATTAATAGACAATATGTTAAACAAAAAATATAAGAAAAAGTTTTTTAGATCTTTTGTCTATCCACATGTTGTTGAAAATGATAATAATTGGAGAAAAATTTTATTTTTAAATAATAACATTTCAAATTTAATAATTAAAAACATGCCAAATAATGTACAACCAGCTTTTTATACAAACAACAAATTAAAAAATTATATATTAAATAATAAGGATAAATGTGATTTTTTGAACAAATCTGGGGTTTATAAATTAATTTGTAATGATTGTAACTTTTTTTATATTGGAAAAACTTCTAGAAATTTTAACATTCGAGTTAAGGAACATATAAGATGTTTAAATAATAATAATTATTCTGAATTTGCCAACCATATTTTGGAAACAAGTCATTCTTTTGATATTAATACAGGTCTTAAAATTTTACATACTAACACTACGGGCATACAATTGGATAATTTAGAAATTTTAGAAATTAGAAAAAGCATTAATAGTAAATTAAATATTATAAATAACCAAACCTTTTTTAAAAATAGCCATCTTTTAAATTTATTTTTTTATTAATACTTTCAACTAATTATAATTATTGATTTTTTGATTTAGACTAATTATTTTAATTAATTATTCTTAAAAAAAATTATATTATCTAAATGCAATTTTATTTTTCCTTAAATAATTTTTAAATTTAATTTTGTATAACTATTTTTATGATTAGTAAGTAATTAATCACCTCTACTTTTTAATATTTTGGCTATGTTATAATTTATTCTTATTTATTCTAATTTGTCTATACTTGTTTGTCATTTATCATAGTAACATATCCTGATGAAGACAACATTGTTGTCGAAACATGTTGATATTGTTTTAAATATAGTGGTTTTATACAAAGTAATAAGTTATTCATTATATTTAATTTTTCGATTGTTTTGAGACTTTCATAAACCTTCCTATACATACTTGAACTTGTAGAAATAAACTTGAAATATGATACGAAAGTTCATTTTTCTAACAGTAATCGTTGATTTTTTGCCTCTCCGCCCCTTGTGCCCGCCCAGAAAAAAATCCTAACAGTAATTATTGATTTTTTTGCGCGTCCACCCCTTGTGCCCCCCCCCCCCCCCCCCAGAAAAAATCCTAAGAGTAATTGTTGATTTTTTGCCCATCCGCCCTTTGTGCCCCCCCAGAAAAAATCCTAACAGTAATTGTTGATTTTTTGCCAGTCCGCTCCTTGTGCCCCCCCCCCCCCAGAAAAAAATCCTCGATCCGCCCTTGAAGATAGCATTTAGTTTGGGTTTGAATCTTGCAATATATATAAAGGTAGCGGCCAATAATATGTGCGTTAAGAAAATGAAGATAAATTTGGTAGTTCTTAGTCGAAGAATGATACAGTTAAATGTGACCGAATTGGATATAGACACCTTAGCTCAGTTGGTAGAGCTGTTTCCATTTAAACAGAAGGTCCCGCGTTCGAGTCCCGGAGGTGACAATATCTTTTTCTGTCTCCTTAATAAAATCTTATTTAAGGTCCACAATGAGCCAAGCGCTGATAACCAATTTTTCTATATTATCAATTGAAAGAGAAGGGAACACAACCTTGATATTGTGATCGAATATTTTAGTAAAATGAAGTCTCGTAAGCATGTTTAGTATTTGGTGTTTTATTTTATGTAGGGTGTTCAATAAAAAAACCGCCCCGGGGGCCAATCTACCCTACGCCGCCACTGATTGAAGGGCATACTGTAGCAATATTTTTTTTTATTAACACAATATATGTAGGTATATATCTAACCAAAAATATTACAACATAAATTTAAAATAAAATTTATTCTTTAAACAAGAATTGGAGTCGTCTGTTGTCGCTACCAAACATATGTACAATTTTGTAAAGTTTTTTTTTGTTACAGTTCAATTTGTCACTGTGTATGAAGAGTATGTATGTATTAAGAGGGTATAACCAGAGAAAACCAGAAATATGTCATTTTTAAATCAGATTTTAGACGTATTCAGGCGAACGTATGCGCGGCCCATTTCTGCCCATTTCATACATAAATCTTAGATTTGGATTTGAGATCAAAATACCCGCCAAACTGAAAAATTATTTTTGTATTCAAAAGGTATGTCAAATATCTAATAAGGAAGTGAGCTAATTTATTTATTTTTGCTTTAAATTATAAGATATAGGTCCTTAATTGATTTTGGAGGCAACTTAGGCAATATTTGTAAGTAAAATAAAAACTTTGAAAAATTAATTTTACTCTATTTATTTTAAAAATATAATGAAAAAAAAATAATCAAAAATTCTAAAAAATGCATTTTTTGGGTAGTAATTTTAATACATAAACGACTATTTTTTATACCGCCGTAAATAGGTACCTGGAGTACCTATTTACGGCGAGAGTACCTGGAGGACCTGCTGGTGGACGTGCGCTGCTTATCATATGCAGACCTCAAAAGAGCCGCACAAGACAGGGAAGAATGGAAAAGGAAACTAAAGGAAATTGCTGCAAACCAATCCCAGGATTGAAACCAGAGAGAGAGGAGAAATAGGTAATTTGTGTTTTTAATTTACACCCATCAAAATTATTTTTTTTTTAAATTTTATATTTAATCATACTTTTATGATAAATACAGTAAAATATTTTTTTATGGTTTTTTATTTACTCATAAATAATTGCCCAAATCGCCTCTAAAATCCAGAAACATCGAAATCTTTAATGGCCTATATTTATAATTTAAAGCAAAAATAAACAAAGTAGCTCACATCCTAACTAGATATTTAATATACCTTGTGATTACAAAAATAATTTTCAGGTTTTTTTATTTTTTAATTTTATTTAGTAACTGTATAATATTTTTTACATTTTTATATGAAACATGTTAGATACATGTATATATAAAATAGAAAATATATTCGTAGTCCTCCTCACTAGGAGATCCTGTGCTGAGGGGGAATATGCTTTGGATAAGTTTTTCAGCGACTTCTATGGTTTAACTTCATTGTTTGGATAAGGTTTTCCAGAAACTTTTATGACGATGTTTTAATTTTACTAGTAAGTTCATTTTCCGATAGTTCCTTCAGCCAACATTTAATGTCCTTAATGTAGTTTGGTTGGGTATTTCGATCTCAAATACAAATCAAAGTTTTTTTATGAAACGGGCAGAAATGGGCCGCGCATACGTTCCCCTTAACTCTTTTACACAAAAATACAAATTGATTTCGAAAGATTGTTCTTTTATCTATTAAATGTATGTTTTTAATTTTGAGAAAAAATGTTTATTTTTAGTATAATAAGGTTATACCATACATAGGTCGTTGGCAGATTTGTTAAATTTTCAAAAAAGAGTTTGTATTATAAAACACCCATTTCAAATCATATAAATCATGCAGTAAAATAAATCAATACATTATCTGGTAAACGTGAGTTTCAGAATTTTAATTTTAGTTTAAATAAAATCATTAATAAATATATACGTACCTACATGTGTTTCTTGACGAAAATTGGTCCGTTTGTGCATTTATTTGCGCACTTACGAACTAATCTATTTCAGATTTTTTTAACATTCTTGTTTTGTTTAGACATTATTGAAAAAATGGTTAATACGTATGATAAAAAATAATTACAAAAAGTACATAATTTTTATCATCACGCCTTTCAGCATTTTTGGATGTAGGTATAAATTATAGCAAATTTGGAATGAAATAAAATCGATATTGAGTTATAATTTTAAAAAGCTGGTACGGAGAATAATTAATGTTTCTCCTTGGAACCGCCCTGTACGATCGTAAGAATATCTTTCGACGAAATGTGGATTTTCGGCCGCTGGCTGGTTAAACACCCTTAACATGCACAATCCAAAACAGACGTTCATCTGACATTGTAAATCTAAGCCATGTTTTTACACGACGTAATGTGCTGAACGATGGCTCCACCGTACATGTTGTTGCTGGTAATGTGAGCAAAACTAGTAAGGCATACCTGACACTATTTGACTATTTTTAATCAATCCAGGGGGGGGCAAGTGCCCCCCCTTGCCCCCCCCCCCTGCGGGCGCCCATGGCTGAACCCGACCACGCTTCGCTGTGGCTTTGTCTGATTTTAATTATTAGAGGAGTTAACAAAAATTGTCTAGCAACTGTGCATTTTCCAAGAAGACACATTGCTTAATTGAATATCTGCTGTGACTATGCTGTAGTATAATTTAAAAAAAAATATTTATTTATTCAGACCTTAAAGGCTTTTACAATATCACGTTATTTCATGCGTTGCTATGCCATTTAATAAAGAAATTGTTTCTCCCTGAGTGTCTTTTCCCATTCGACCCGTTCGCCTTCCGCCTCCCCTTCTTCTCCTGCATCCTCTTCCCCTCTCGCGTTCCCATTCTGTCACCTCCACCTTCCCTCTCCCCACTCCACTCCCCCCCCCATCCTCCGTCCCGTAAACCCTTCTCCCGAGTTCTCCTCCGCCCTCCCAGGTTCCCCTCCCCTTCCCAGGTTCCCCTCCCCCCTCTCGCCTTCGCCTTCCACCTTCTCCGCCTTCCCTCTTCCCTTTACCGCTCCCTCGTCCCGCCAACCCTCCTCCCGCGTTCCATATATTCAATCCCAGTACATTCAGTTTTTAAACAGCCCGCGTGCCACCTTTTACAATTTTATTCAAATTTCAATTTTTCATGTATATTAAATTTGGTATCTAACAAAGGTACCTATTTAAAATATCTAAAATTCTTGATTCGATTCAAACTATTAGGGGAGTACCTACTTTAAATAAATTTATCAACTTAAAGATTTTCAAAAATAGAATTTTATTTAACAATCATTTTTCTGCAAAATGTCATTCTGTCTAGAACTGTCATTCCGTTGTTTACTATGACAAATTATGAGTCAATTTAAAACGCATAAAATTATTCTTTTACTTTGTAACTTCCTAATAAAACGTATGTATAAATGCTCTTCTGCTAAAATGCAATGTTCTGTAAAAATTTTGAAACAATCCATCTATTACTTTCCGAGATTAGCGAACGCAAACATACGGATCCTAAATTTTTATAAATATAGATTTACATTTTTGTTTGAATTATTTGATTCCACTTGTTAGCTTTTAAATGGTGTTTGTAGATATTTTGAAATAAATAAATACATTTTTATAAAATTTCGATCCTAAAGTGATAAACTTTTCTTACAATCAGGAACATTAGATACTTATACTTGTATTAATTCACCTTGAGTTTAGTCATTACTCTCCACGTAAAGCAAAACTTTAAACCTAATAATAACAAAGTTTTATATTAGTATGTAAAAACTTTTCCCTGGTAACTAATATTTTTTTTTAATCTTAATAATGTGGATACTTTGAATAAAGGCGAGCTAAAATAAAGGATTTTCACTGACTTGGTATTTGTACATAAAAATTTAAATGAAATTATTTCTTGCAAAATAATTATTGTAGTTTCACGGCCAAAAGTATTTTCGTTATTTGTTTTTGGGGTGTTATGCCCTGTCTATCATCAGGGCAGATCTGCCGTGATGATGGACACTGGAACGCTGTCCGAAACATTGGCTAAAGAAGGAGGTAGCGCAACACGGTATATCACCCCAAAAACAAATAACGAAAATAATTATTGTAGTTATTGCATTGATAAGCTTCCGGATACCACTACGTAATACTAGAAGTCAGGATTTATTTCATTGTAGAAATTCTGCGACCAACTACCATAATATGTATTCCCCTTTTCCCAGAATAATAATGGAGGGAAACAATTATACCAAGTCAGTGGACATCTTCAATTTATCTTTTAACAAATATAAAACATTGTTTCAATGCAGTTAAGTTATGTACAATAAATACTGTATATTTCTTACTACTCATATGTAAAAGCCTCGAAAAGGGGCGATATTCAATAAACAAATAAATTTCAGCGAATTGAAAAATGGTATGATATCAAACTATTTTCGGTTGTCTGTATAAAATATAGTCCTGCGTGAAAAAAAATAAAAATTGAAATTGGCTTTGAATTTTAATGACATTTTTGAAATTGGATTTGATTGTATGGAGAATTTAATGTTAAAGTACCTAGTTAAATTCCAATTAATTAACTTTTTAAAAAGAAAACTATTTTATTTGTCTTTTCAAAAAATTGGCAATACCGTGAATTTTCACGGGTCTACTCTAATTAGAAAATATAAACAGAAACAAAAACTTAACCTGTTAGATAATAAGAGATTTTTTAAATGTTATAAATGTAATGTATTTAAAAAAGATTCTAAATTATGCTGTCAGGTGCCAGCACGGAAAGTGCTTCCATCGATAGCCGAAAAGGGTATCCGGCCAGCCTAACGACCAGATTCAATTAGCCACTAGTATAGACAGGTCGTGTGCTTGCAGCATTATTATTGTAAATACATACGTATACTCATAAAGTCCCCCACAGAACTAATAGTGATTGAATGTAAATAATTTCCAACATTATTTATTTATTTATTCGTAATCCGGGAATTTCTTTCTTTAAAGTAAAACAAATAAATCTTTCACTTTTTAACGCGGTCCAAACCTATAAGATGTATTATTTTAATAAAAAAATTGTAGAATGTGTGTCGCAACTGAAGAAAAAAAAAATTAATGCCAGTTGTCGACGCGCAGTGCCATGAAGTTGCCTGTGTCATGTAGGTTGAACAGTTCGAACTTAATAACCGCACTATCTGTGTCGCCTTCTTGCTCCGTATTATACAAATATGAATACACGTTACTCCATACTCGTAGGACTGAAGGGTGAGAGCGTGTTTCACCGGAGGCCTTGTTGGTCGTGTCACTATAGCCGGGGGCGGGAATGGAAACCAGAAGTAGGTTCAAGTAATCCCTCAGCGCTATTAAGGTAAAACAAGAGAAAGTACTTTTTCTTGCGGAGTTGTTGTTTGTTAAGATTTGCCCACGGCATGTACAACTTGAGCAGTGCTCGAATCCTGGAATTAAGTAGTTTTGGTTGCTTGCCAGAAAAACTCAACGGCGCATTTTCTCCAGAGTAAAGTAAAAGAATTTTCCTTCGAGGTGCTGCCGCTGAAAGTTTCCTAGAAATTAGCAATGTGTGATTTTCCCAAATGTGTCGTAAAACAGCTCTTACTGTATAAATATTTTTAATTAATTTAAGCCATGTATATCTTCGTAACGTGGAGCAAGCAGAAATGAGCGGAAATTTGAGAATAATACTTTGGCTTTTGTTTTTGAAGTCATAACGAAGCCATGTAAACTACTTAAGTCAAAATGAAATAACTTAAAATGAATCGTGACCTACTACTACGTACTAAATACTAAATTGTTTCATTAAAGTATTAAAATTACTGCGAAATTTCAACAATTTTGCGTTTTAAAAGCTGTTTCGTTGCATTTGTGAATAATACTGCCTAAAGTCTGCTATGAGCAGTGATTTACAAAATCAGCACTTTTCTCTTAAAGTTCACAAACTGCGATTTTTTGGCCACGTGACAAATGGGCAGCAGTTTTCTTGTAAACGCGGTTCATTTAAACGTAAACCTCACGGATGATTACGTTGCCATTTTAAAGGATATTTTGTTCGCTTTTGGGAAAATCTCATATTGACGGCCGGCGTAGTGCGGCGGTAAGGCGCTTGACTCGCATTCCGAAGGTCGCTCGATCGAATCCCGGCGTGGCAAATAAATTTTATTTGATTAATTTGTGTATTTCACAATTGATTCATTTAAAATAATATATAGTATATTTGCGGCACGTTCCAGAGTGGAAGATACTCTCAGTATCGCCCTGGTGTAAGACCACTATTCAGAATTGAAACGTTGCCTGAAATGGCTTTAGCCGTGTTTGGTGACCAGATCTGAATAGCCAGGTAATTCTCCACCTTCCTCTTCTCTATCTCCCCCTCTCCACTACCTTCAGCCTCACAACATACCCCAATTGGGGATGCCATAGTCTCACTGGCTCCATACGGGAGCAGTTGGGACACTTGTGCGGTATTCAAGTAAAAAATATATGTCTCAAAGTAATCGTTGTCTCCCTTACTCTCACAGTGATAAATAAGATCTAATAAGCGTTATAAAGAGAAAACATCACACTTTACATTCCAATCTATAAGTTAACCACAAAATATTTAAAATGTACACCTTTACGAAACCAAAGCTTCAGATCGCAATTTGAAAAAAAATTAAAAAACTTGGGAAATTTTTTTAATAATTATTTTTACATGGAACTAAAAAAAGTGAGGTGACGTTTACGAAATTCAGCTTATAAAATATGTGAATGTTTTTATTTTGTTCGTTATCAGTAATTTTAGTTAAAAAATATGTTTATGAAATTTCATGTTTATTTCGAATGATATAGTTAACTAGCTGATACGGCAACGCGTTGCTGTGGCTAACGAAACGCAACACCATCTACCCAACCTTTATAACCAACACCATCGGTTAATTTGCATACAAATCAAAACCAGACCGCCCGCTTGCTAGCCCGCTCCCTTTCTTTATTATATATTTAAACCAATTTACACAAAACCTTGACAAATTATACACCTAAACCTTCCTCATAAATCACTCTAATCTATTGGAGAAAACCGCATGAAAATCCGTTCATTTGTTTTTGAGTTTATCGCTGACAGACAGACAGACGCATCGGAGGACTTTAATTTATAATATGTAGAGATTTGATGGCGTATCAACTTTTTAAAACCGTTTTAAGTTTTCGAATATGTTTACAAAGGAAATATTTTGACCCTCTAATAAATTGACAAATCTCAAAATTGCAATATCACTATTTTACTCTGAACAATATTTTTGGGGTGAATATTATTTTTTAATTGCAAATTCGTTAATTGTAGAAAACTTGTGATATTATGAACGATTTGCGATATTTCTGACACCCAGAAAGTAGGCACCTTAGGTATCTAAGTGTTGTTTCTACCGTACAGAATTATTATATTTAGTGAATCAGGATTGAATGGTGCAGACTGGTAAAGCATTTGCCAAACGGTTCACTCCGACCTTTGGCAGCGTGTGATGTGTGGAAGCTCGCCAGTAATATAAGCTCACATTACATAGCTAACACCGTTTTAATCGTGTAAGCTGTACATCCCATTATTATTATAAGCCTATTAAATCGAGTGTCAGCGAAAAATTGGTGAGACGTACCTACACTTGCCGTAAATGAAATAAGAGTTATTTTTTCTATCGAATTGCAAAATATTGTTCATTTAAAATATAGAACAATAGTAAAATATAACTGTTACTTAAGACTTGTAGGTAAAGGTACTTTATTGCTTTAAGCTTTTATTAGTTTTTTTACGTTAGATCCACACAGAAGACATCTTTGGGGATGCTGTGTGGAAGGAGAAAGTTCTAGGAAGGGAAAAGGTATGAGGGGTGGGTAGAAATCTAGGGGTTAATGCATTTATGAGTGACAAACTTATAAATCCATCTCTCCCACTGCGGTGCAAGGCGACGCAAGGTGTCCGGCTAAAGAGTTCTAAGTTAGGTCTCCCTGAGCCAGTCCCTCCCAAACCGTCCCGCCATGCAATAGGTGAGCAAACGCATTCGCCACCAATAACTAGACAAACCCTATGAACCCGGGTGCGTATTTCCAAAACCTATATCGGTTCAGTCGCTGTAGCGATAATTTACATTTTAAATACACCTTTATATTGGTTATTTTTTATCATTTTGCAAAAACAAAAATTGTTGTGAAATCTAGATAAAATAACCTTTATATTAGAAATTAATTATATTATTTCTAAATATTAAAATTTTGATATTATCCCCATATTTACGTATTTTTTATTACTTTGCAAAAACAAAAATTACTTTAAAATGAAGATAAAATAATCTTTCCAATGTGTATATTAGAAATTAATAATTTTATTTCTAAATGGTTAAATTTTGATATTAAAAATGTAAATTGTCCCTACCGTGACTGAACCGGTATAGGTTTTGGAAATACGCAACCCGGGTACCCCTGCTAACTCACCAATCGTAGCGAACCACTTGGGTAGACCTATGGCTGTTGTTTTTCCAATAAATGATCTCGGGCGGCGGTACCCCCTCCAAATTGGGATTATTTAAATGATTATATAATTTCACAGTATCACATGCAGGAAAAAGGGTACAAATAAATAATAATACTTAAGATTGGATACGTTTTAAGATTTTCACGGCCAAAAGCATTTTCGTTATTTGTTTTGGGGGTGTTATGGCGTGTTGCGCTATCTCCTTCTTTAGCCAATCGGATGCAATTTCTACCGGATCTGCTCTGATGATGGACACTGCAACGATGTCCGAAACGTTGGCTAAAGAAGAAGATAGCGCAACACGGCGTAACACCCCAACAACAAATAACGAAAATACTTAAGATTGCTCATAATTGATCATATTTTACTTTAGTTCAAGCGAAACAGAGTTCCTATTTTATTTATTTCATTTATTTTAATTATGTATTGCTTCTCACATAATATAAAGCAAAAAGTTATATAATACATTCATACTCGTAGATAAAATGTTTATTATATGCACAACCCTGACCTTAATCTTTTTTTAATAATTTTGTTTATTTTCTTCTTTTTGTGATACCAAAAATTCGCACATATATAGATGTAGACCCACAAAATAACAAACGAATGTTTAACACACATTTCGAAATTCGATACCTGCCTTTACCTACTCACAAACGCGAATATTATTAGATATCTGAAACTAAACCGAACAAATTAAGTGTCAAACACACAAATATATCCCTCTTTAATACACTATTATGTTCAAAGTAGGTACTTGTTGTAATATTTGAGAGGTATTTTGAATAAAGCATCGTTCAGCGACTAAAGTCGCCATTTGTTATTTTTCTCGATTTCTCCTCACAATCAACCAGATCTCGACTTTACCACCTTGAGAAGTTCCTTTCGGTGCAATAAATTAGTACCCAATGGTTAAAAGTAAATCTATTAACCACGTTCACGATAAACTAAATAATGCAAAATTCAAACTAAAAATTTTCCATGCCTTCAAAGAAGATTACTTATGTAAACATCCTCTCTTTCGGATACAGCCTAAGGATTTTTTAAAAAAGACTACGAATAAAGTTAAAACTAAAAATAAAGTTAATACTTACGCACTTTGTGTGTGTGTTTTTTTTTTTACGGTAACTCCACGCAGAAGGCCCTGAGGAAAATATATCATCTGGGATGGTGTGTGGAGAGTCTTTTTGAGGAGAGGAAGGAATGAACATTGGTCTTGAAGAGACCCATGTTGTAGGAAGGAGGAAACACAGAGGCCGGCAAATCATTCCACAGCCGAGCTGTTGAACACAAGAACGAGTCGAAGAAACGACCCGTTCTCATGTGGTAAATGTCAACCATGTACAAATTTTGGGCACGCGTTTGGCGTGTTTCCCGACTATGCACCGGTGCCGAAGGGATCAATGATGCTAGTTCCTTGGAGCATCTTCCATTGTAATACTGGTAGAACAAGGATAGCATTCCCACCCGACGCCTGTGCTCTAAAGATTGCAATCCGTCTGTTAAGATGGGAGAATCTATCAAACGGATAGCCCATTTCTGCACAGAGTCGAGGGTATTTTTCAGGTATTTTGGAGCTCCAGACCAGAGGTGGCTGCCAAATTCAACCGTGGGGCGCACTTGTGATTTGTACAGGGTTAGCAGTTGTGCACTATTAAAGTATCTGCGGGCCCTGTACAGTACGCCCAGTTTCTGTGAGGCTAACTTTACTCTGGCTTCGATGGAGCCCCCATACCTGAGCTGGTCACTTAGGGTTACACCAAGCATTTCGATGGAGGGCCTGTTCGGAAGATTGCTTCCGTTGAAAGAGACTAGATTTTCATTTCGATCCCTTTTAGACGTAATCAGACAAGATTGGGTCTTTAAAACATTAAATTCAACGAGATTATTTTTACCCCAAGAGAAAACACTCTCGAGGTAACCGTCCATTCTTTGCTTCAAAGCCCTACGAGCTGTTGGAGTTTGTGAGCCCTTTGGAGGCTTGTCAAACAAAAAGCTATCATGAACTGTACTGTCATCCGCGTAACAGTGAATTGGTGCACATGACAAAAGGTTTAAAATAGTTAAGAGGGTATAACCAGAGAAAATCGGAAATATGTCATTTTTTAATTAAAATTTAGACGTATTGACTCTTTTCCACAAAAAATTTGAAATTGATTTCGAATGATTGTTCTTTTATCTATGTAGTAAGCGCATGTTGTAAATTTTGAGAAAAAATATTATTTTTAGCGTAATAAGGTTAGGGAACGTACCCATACTACGTGACCAACTTTTTGCAATTTTACCCCACCCCCCCCCCCCCCCCCCCGGTGACCAAAAACCTAAGCCCGCCGCCGCTCATTTGTACCAAGCGTGACATTTTGAAGACCCCCCTCCCCCCTAAACGTGTCACGTAGTATGGGTACGTTGGTACGTTGCCTTATACTATTGTGTCGTTGACAGATTTGTTAAATTTTCAAACGAAAAATATTATTTTACAAGACATATTTCATACCATATAATCATATATTATTGTAAATCAATACGTTATCTAGTAAACGCATGTTTCAAAATTTTCATATTAGTTCAAATAAAATCATTAAAAAAAATATCCGAACACTCATTTATGACGAAAATTTCTCTACTTTGTCTATTTAATAATTAATATATTTCAGATTTCTTTTGCACGTTTATTTTGCTTAGACATTATTGAAAAATTATAAACACTTATGATAAAAAAATAATCACAAAAGTACGTAATTAGAATAGTTATATCATCACGCCTTTCAGCATTTTTGGATATATAAATTAAAGCAAATTTGGAATGAAATAATATCGATATTGAGTTATAATTTTAAAATGGTAGGAGAATATTTAATCTTTCTCATTAGAACCGCCCTGTACGATCATAAGAACATCTTTCGACGAAATGTGGATTTTTGGCCGCTGGCTGGTTAAAGGCCTTTAAACCGATTGTTATCTTTGTAACGGTTTACGACCTAAAACCTCCCTTCATTACAATATAGCAAAAGCTCTACCCAAACATCATCGACCTGGTTTATTAGAAATATTAAAATATTGTTATGAAATACACCACTAATACATACTATAAGAAGAAGGTAGGTATAGTAATACTAATACACGATATTAATTCTAAGTTTATCGGTTTTTAAAGCAAACATTGAGGAAAATAGTTTTTGTTCGTAGAAAATCTAGGTTGAAAGCTTTGCTTATTGCTCTAATGGCCCAATAATAATTTAAAGATTACATCAGAAATATTAGGTACCTATTCTAGGAATGCTCGGCGACGCTGAAGGCTTTTTTCTGAAGGAATACGGCCTCAGCCTGGTACTCTACTATTAGTCGATTACTTACTTTGATAAATAAACAGAGTTGCCGCCTGATAAACCAGTGGATTGACACGTAACGATTCCACAAATGTAAGAATGCATTTAATTCCAAGTGAGTAATGGGATTGTTATCGATTTCTTCCTTTTGGTGTTTCTAAAGATGTTTTATCACTTTGATATAATCAATACGGTATGTTGCCATCCAAAATTCATCATTGGTACTGATATCAAATGATTTACTTAATGTAGGTACTCATGACTTCATTAATGCTTTAAAAAATAATAATTAAATACTTCCCCAAGCATATTTTACCAGAGATAAAATACCCAACAAGTATAAGTGTGCTTTATCTAGAAAAGTTCTTATTTAAGATACTCCTGAAACCTATGGTTAAAAGTTGTCAGAATGATTACGTCATGTAAAGAAACATTTTAAATATTTAACGGTTAAACACTTGATTTGACAAATATCGTGATTGCTGTAAGAACATTTTTTATTCCGATAGAAACCCTTTTTAACGCATCACATAATAAATCATTTCTCGGTAAATCGTTTAAGATCCTAAGGGCGTGATTTTCTATCAACTTTGACAGAATTTCGTGTGAAAAATACGAATTTTCGGATGATTTCATTCTGCCACCTTTTCTGTATCCGGTCAGCGGGGCTTGAAGCGCGAGGCGCCGGGACGCCTTATAATGGACGTCGATAAACAAAACACTCAGCTGATCATATTTCAAGCAACGAACTACGTAATGATGTTTATAATAGATTGACTAACTTATTTTTAAGCATCCCGGGAACTCGTCGTAATGGAAAGCATTTCTGCCAAGATTTATGGAGACGAACGGAACTCAAAGTAATGAGACTCTAAAAAGAATGCCTTGATGCGAAAGAAATTCCTTTCGAACAGGAAAATACTGTCAAACGACGATCCGAGCAATCTATTGACACTAAATATACAAGTTATGCTAAGAGGTTCGGATCGATAAATCTTTTGGTCTGTTTTGTAATGTTTGATGGGGAAAACAAAACATTGTTTAAAGTAATGTACGAGTATATAACATGAACTTCAAAAAATTAAATATTATACTGCTTAATCTTAAAATCGCAATAATTAATGCACGTTCATTTCTTAAATAATTAAATAATATGTAATAATATAATTAAAGAGTTCATAACAGATTTTTAAGGCACCTCAATTTCCGCTCTTTTCCATCACATGTTAGTAATGAAGACTAAGCAAAGTTCTTTAAAATACAGACATTAATTAAGCTGTCGAGGAAACATAGCAGATTCGGTAATGTTATTAAAAATACACATAACTTAATCGATTGTCCTGATCTTCTTCAACGCCTATCATTCCATGTTCCAAATCGCAATAGCAAACAGTCGCTTACCTTTAATCTCCCTCTTTGCAAGACCAACTCCAAACAGAACTCATTTATCTACAGATCCACACACTCATTTAACTTAAATTATTACCTCACTGATATTTTTTACTCGACTTTATGTACGTGATATACGAAAACTCACTAAGCAACATGACTCAAACTAGAAAGTTCAATCCCTATATAAAATATTCCGTCCTTTACCTCTTATTCCTAATCCTGTGTTCCTCCTCCCCCTCCTCCCCCCTTTTATTCATACATTGAAACTAAAAAATAAATTAATTAAGTGAACACTCTTACAATTTCACATTTTATCATTCACTATCATCAGTGGAAAGTTCATAATTGGCATAATTAACATCTTATTATTGTAGTATTATCTAATCTCTGATTTGTTGTCAACTTTCTCAAAAATAAATAAAATAAAAATAAAAGTTATTAGAAGGCAATTGTAGATTATGAAATTTTTTTAAAATAACTGAGACATATTTTCATATGAAGCAGACCCTCTGTGATGACATGTGACATTGTAAAATAAAATCAAATCAAAACTTAGTCTCCCTACACTTTTTTTATACCGTCCGGGTTTCATATAACGGGTAACGAAATCCAGTTGATGACTGTATAAAGACGGTACATGTACATACTATATAAAAAACGTCACTATTTTTATTTTAAAACTCCCACAGTTTAGTTGTGAACACATTCTGGAGCATTTTTCTAGACTCTTGAAGTAGCACTGTGAAATAAATTGAGAAGTAATAAGTATTTTCCTGTGTTGGTTTAATATATTTTAATGATTTTATTATATCGAAAACTTTTCTTTTATTCTTGGACGTATAATATACAAAATAATGTAAATATTTCCTACAAGGTTTTACATGTAATCAAACATTTATTAAAATTGTTATCTACGCATGTGTTTAATTTATTGATGATAAATCGCTTTTGGTCAATCAAACATGAATTACAAACCTACTTACTGCCTTTTTCAATAAACAAATTTTAAATTTTATACAACTTATAAACAACCATTTATGTGTGGTAAATGGTTGATTATCAGTTTTGTAAAATTGGTTGTTAAAGGTTGTTAGTTTTAAATAATGATGTTGATTGTTCAATTTGGTGAAACCAACAAAAAACATATTATTTTATTTTTTATTTTGCTTATACCCAGCAATATCTAATATATAAAATTCTCGTGTCACGGTGTTTGTTATCATACTCCTCCGAAACGGCTGGACCAAATTTGATGAAATTTTTTATGCTTATATGTTAGGTCTGAGAATCGACCAACATCTATTTTTCATACCCCTAAAAGTAAAGGGTGTTCCACTCCGAATTTTTATTTTATTTTTTTTGACATATTTTTTATTTTTTTTATGGTGAGGCATTAAAATCTTAATATATAAAATAAAGTCGGGTTAGTTACACTATTTATAACTCGAGAACGGCTGGGCTGATTTTGATGATCTTTGAATTGTTAGATTCGTCTCCGCCCTGGATAACAGAATAATTATTAAAACATTACAAAAGTTAACGAAATAAATTGTTATAAAGAAAATTATTTTCTCCATAAATTTTGTATGGAAAGTATTTACATATTTTGAAAGAACTGCAGCAATATTGCGAGGGGTATAATATTGAACTGTGCGTGAATTCCAAACATTCAAAAACGTAAAATGTCAATGTGTTTATTATTATGCATTTTTTTTTTTTTTTTTACAGTGAATAACCGCACAAGAATCTCAACCGCTCCCGTCTGGAGCCAGTGAGACTATGGCATCCCCAATTGGGGTATGTTGTGAGGCTGAAGGTAGTAGGGAGGGGAAGGAGGTGGGGAAGAAGAAGGTTGGGAAGTACCTGGCTATTCAGATCTGGTCACCAAACACGGCTAAAGCCATTTTCAAGCAACGTTTCAATTCTGAATGGTGGTCTTACACCAGGGCGATACTGATAGTATCTTCCACTCTGGAACATGCCGCAAATATACTATATATTATTTTAAATAAATTAATTGTGAAATAACACAAATTAATCAAATAAAATTTATTTGCGCATGCCGGGTTTGAACCCGCGACCTCCGGACTGTGAGTCAAGAGTCTTACCCACTGGACTACGGAGGTCGTCAGTCATTTGTTTTTAATCATATAATGCTGCCCTTCTTTCTTATAAAATTAATGTTAATAGTCGAAAATGAGACAAATGGTGAACGTATGTCTGAAAAACCTATAAAGTAAAAATACAATAATTATAATAAATCTCTGAAATAAAACGCATTTTTTTACACAGGAGGCCCTGTGGAAAATAATTTCTCTCAGGACCTATGACATCTTAGGGGATGCTGTGTGAAGGATCTTTTTAAGGAATGGGGAGGATAGAAAGTTCTGAGAAGGAAAAAGGTATGAGGGGTGGGTAGGAATCTGGGGGTCGGTGTGTAAGGGAGTGACGGTCGTATGAATCCATCCCTCCAATTGTGGTGCAAGGCAATGGGCGAGAGAGTCCGGCTGGAAAGGTCAAAAGGCCTCTCTCAACCAGTCTCTCTCGATCCGGCCAACCACGAAGCAGGTGGGCAGGCACACCAACTGCCAAGACAAAGACATAAGTCATCTCATGAACCCGGGCACCCTTGCTAAATCACCAAACGTAGCAAACCACTTGGGGTGATCTATGGCAGAGGTGTTGGTTATTCAATAAATGGTTCCGGGGGCGGCGGCACCTATTCGCAGTAATTGTAAAAGTAAGAAAATCACAAAAATATAAATCCTTAAACAACGCCATCTCTGATACTGACAAAAACAAAACACGGAGAGTTGCGCATTGATAATTGCTTCATTGTGTAATTTTTAATTTAATAAAAAAACTGAATTTAATTCAAAAGCTATTGATTCTGAGGCGGTACGACGTTCGTCGGGTCAGTTAGTATTATTATAAAATTATAGAAAAAAATCATGTTGCATAAAATTTGCCCACTCGTTTTTTTTATATTAGCTCCACACGGGAGACCCTGAAGAAAAAAAATCCCAAAGAGCCTACGGCATCTTTGGGGTTCTGGATGCTGGATTTTTTTAAGGAAGGAAAGGAGAGGGAGTTTTGAGTTCTGAGTGGAAATCTGGGGTTTAATGTGTCCAGGAGTGACGGACGTATGATCACTACGCTGCAAAGCGATGGGTCGAGAAAGTTCCGAAGGAGAGGTAAAAACGTTTCCTTCAACCAATCTCTCCCGATCTGGCCGCCACGCAAATGCATGTGCTGCCAAGACCTAGACAAACCTCACCCCCTGAATCGCTTGACACCTTGGTTATCCAATAAATCCCGGGAAGACGATCCCCGCACCCGCCTCACAAATTGACTCTGTACAATAAAGTTTTTTTTTTTAATTTAGTTTTATACCCATTTCAAACAAATAAATCGTTCAATCTTTATAAGAAGGGCTCTCTTTTTATAACTTTTGAAGGTTATTTCCATCAATGTAATACATCATTGAAGAAGAAGATAATAATAATAATCTAAACGAAAATATGAACAAGACAGAGAAAAACAAGAAAATTTAAAAGTTATAAAAAGAGAGTTTTTCTTATAAAAATTGAATATTCATTTAGACTTTTATAAAAAGTCAATAATTCCATATAAATAAAATCGGATTTGATAAGTTTTAAGATTTTCACGGCCAAAAGCATTTTCGTTATTTGTTTTTGGGGATGTTATGCCGTGCTGCGCTACCTCCTTCTTTAGCCAACGTTTCGGACATCGTTGCAGTGTCCATCATCAGGGCAGATCCGGCAGATCCGGCAGATCCGGCAGATCCGGTAGATCCGGATCTGCCATGATGACGGACACTGCAACGATGTCCGAAACGTTGGCTAAAGAAGGAGGTAGCGCAACACGGCATAACACCCCAAAAACATATAACGAAAAATCGGATATATTTAACCGTGACGCTATCCAGGTTACAAACCAATTTTTAGAATGATTGCTTCCAATAAAAAAGGGTAGTTGCCTTTGATATGGAAAATAAATTAGTTGAAGATAATATTGTAAATTCTAAAATTTGAAATTGGCTATTATTATGGCAGTAGGACGCAATTGCGGAATTGGTAAACGCACGTCCCGGATAAACGAGAGGTTCTGGGTTCGAGTCCCAGTTGCTATCATTATCTTTTTCTGTTTTTGTGTGCCTTCTTCTTTTTCATATTTTCGTTTAAATAAATATTTGTTTAATAGGTGTCCACACTGGTCATTTAAGTCATGAGCTGATTACTCATGACGGTTGCTGTCTATTTTGTTTATTTTACGTTTTTTATGTCGATGTTACTAACACTTATTTGACTGTCCATGAGGCTCACTGCTTTAGCAGTGAATACCTCCATGGGCTTTAGAATTGTAGAAATGATCATTACAGTACAGTGAAGGTATCCACCACTTACCCGCCCTGGTATAAGTAACAGATGGTTACTCCTTCGAGGCTCTCGCAAGGACTCTAATTTTTTTGAAAGAACGAATCTACATTTAAGTTTGAACGAATCTAGACCTCCAGTGTCCCTGCATACAGTGTTAGGAAGCAGTATACAAGTGCTTACATAATATACAAAATGCGAAAAATATAAAGCAAGTCAGGGATAAACAAATTAAAAAAAGATGAGAGAAAAACATAAAGGGCGGCTGCTCGCAATACATTACAGTACCATTACAGAACATCACAGTACAGTACATACAGTACCATTACAGTACAGTACAGGCGCGCCTGCATACCGCCACCTAACACAGTATGCGGGGACATTGAAGGTCTAGATTCGTTAAATTAAATAGTAGAGCCGTTCATTCAAAAAATAGATTCTTGCGAGAACTCCGAAGGGGCGACAATAAGTTGCCTATACCGGGGTGGGACAGTGGTGGGTACTTTAATGGTCATTTTACGTGTGAATCTTTTTTTTTTCATCACAACCACAAAATCAAAATTATGAACAAAATTTTAATTAAATAATTTTCGGTATTCGCAAAAGTTCGGGACCATCGAAGTTGATAACTCGTGCCAATTAACATTCATCCCTTTTCCGGAGAGCTTTAATTGAGTAAAAGCCAGTTCCGTGCTCCTCGGCCGTGATCAGATAGAACCAGCAGCCGGCTCAGGTTTCTGTCGGGGGTTGAATGAAAGGGGAATTAAAGTGTTGGGAAACAGAAAATTATGGGTGTTAATACCATTAATTGAATGTAGATGGGATAATAACTTTTCCCGGTAAGTTAGGAACAATTTGGAGAAGATTGTGCCTTATAAGTCACCTTTTACTTGATTTTATCCTAAATTAATTCGGAAAAAGATATTTTCTTAACCTTTAACTGACGTGGGGCTTGGGCGGCCCTTTACTTTTAATGCCTGTCTCAACACAGATATACCCTAGTGAGACAGGCATAATAATGTAATGTAAACATACCTTTTATAGATAAATAAATAAAAAAATAAAAAAATGTTCATATATTAGAGATTCATGAAAATTTTGAGGTCCAAATTATTATTTATTGGACAATTAAAATATATAAAAATAAAATAAAATACTTTTTTATGTTTCAGTAACTTGTAATAGACAATTTAAATATTATGTAATAATTATTCACTTGAGATCAGAAATCCGTCTGAATTATCTATTAAACTAAATAAAAACAATGAATTCACTTTTATAGTAATATTTTAAAAAGTCGCGTAAGTACTGACGATGGGTCAGAGAAGCCATCAGTTTAAAAATTTAAAATTTAATACTTACGGCTCTGGCGTCACTAAATTCGAAACTAGAGAAAGCGGCGTATGCGTCACACCCGGGCGGAGGGGGGGGGGGGGGGAGCGGCCCCACGTCAGCAGTTAAAGGTTAAAAAAAGTCTAAAAAAAATTTTTAACGTTGTAGAAATGGTTAAGAATTATTTTGAGGAAGACATAGTGTGATGCTTAAATGATGAAATGCCCATCATATCAATTTGGGAGGCGGGTATGGGTACCGCAGCCCCGGGAACCATTTATTGAACAACCAACACCCCTTCCATAGGTCACCCGAAGTGGTTTGCTACGTTTGGTTACTTAGAATGGGTGCCCTGGTTCATGTAGTGAGGTTCGTTTAGGTCTTGGCGGTGGATCCTGGAATCCTTTATTGGATAAACAATACACCGACTGTAGGTCACCCCAGGTGGTTCGCTATATTTACTGACTAAGCAAGAGTGCCCCGGTTCGTGGGTTTGTATAGGTCTTGGCGGTATATGAGTTTGCCCGCGTACTGCGTGACAGGCCGGATCAGCAGAGTCTGGTTGAGAGAAACCTTTTTATTACTCCAGCTGGAATCTCTCGACCCATGGCTTTGTATCGCAGTGAGAGGGATGGATTCATCCGTCCATCACTCCTGGGCACAATGACCCCCATTCACACTTTTTTCCTTCCCAGAACTTCTTCTCCTTCCTTCTCTCGTGGGAAGGAAGGAGACTTCTTCTCCTTTCATAAAAAAGACCCTCCACACAGCATCCTCAAAGAAAGCACTGGTTATGAGGGATTTTTTTCAGGGTCTCCTTTGTTGAGTTATGTAAAAAAAAACGCGACAGTAAGAATGCGAAACCAAATCGATATCATTAATGAATTCACATGGGAATACGTGAGCGATACCAAACGGTACATACCTATTTGTTTGCTGTCAATCTACATATATTGAAAGTAATTATCTTTATTTACTTTCAATAATTATAAATGTTATTGTGTGCACAAATTTCTAAAACACACAGCGGTATAATGAACCTTTACCGACCAAAGCAAATGTTGCCTTTTTTGTTAATCATAATGTAGGTCTCGGGTCGCTCTAATTGAATTATTCCAATTATAACCCGGCTTTCCGCTTGGCCGTCAAACAGAAGAGTTTTTTTTATTGCGGTACAAAAAAAAATACTTCACTGATGCCACATTAATCTGAATAATTGGATTTTTCAAAAGCTCTAAGTGGTGGACAAGTGTAATTGGACTCGGTGGATATTTTGGTATTTTTTTAATCTATAATGTTTTTACATTTGCATGTCAACCGGGAGGTTTATTTGTAGGCGTCTACTAATATCTACAGGAATTCCAAAAACTGAAAAAATCGGATTAATATCTATGAGAACCAAAGTGAGGACGAATATCTACAGCTCAAACTGCTGACTAATATCTATGAGAACCAAAGTGAGGACGAATATCTACAGCACTGGCAGAGGTTGGATTTGCAATAGGCCACTTGCATGGATTTCAGAACGACTCGGAAAAAATCGTGTGGATAGATCTTTTTACTAAGATTACGAAAATGTTAGTAAAATTTTGTAGAAATGTACAGTTTTTTTTTATTTTTAAATAAATAAATCCATTATTTGGGCTCGTGACGTCACTACATGAAAATGTCCCGTCTCCGAAAATGTTCCTATTAATTTTGTAAAATTCCACACTGATTTATTTTTTTTATATGGCATCACTTTGATTTCAGGTGAATTTTTGATTTCGTTCACTAGATTTATTGTTTGTTCTCTGCGAACTTATCATTTGGTTTGAATTTTTGACAGATGTTGTGAAGAGAACCCCGTACAATTTAGATGTCGGTGCGTGTTTTAGAAGTATAATGGTTATGGTGCTGATTTTATCAAAATCAAATTTTATAATATTCTTATTATTATTATAATTTACAAGTACAAGTATATTGCATTGGATTTATTAATATAGACGTTGTACATAATAATGATTTATGATCAATAAGATGGATCAAGGAAAAAAATATTTATGAGATGTAATATTTTTGGTATGCCTCGTTATTCTCCTGTGCCATTCGTGTGGAAAACGTTATTTTTTTTAAAATGATTTTCGGCTATGTAATTATTGTTTTTTCTCACCTCTAAAATTATGTCCCGTCTTTCCGGTTTATAAAAAATGGTCTGATTTTTCGGATTGAAATTTTCAAAAAATCCCCAGGGTTTCAAAAATACGATTAAAAAAATAATAATAATGCAGAATGTCTTAGAATATTTTCCTAAACCGAAAAAAAATTTAAAAAAATGTAATGCAAGTGGCCTATTATGTGTAGCATATTCTAATAACGTAATATTGCGTAGGTTAGGTTAGGTTAGGTTGGGTTTTCCGTTCAACCTCTTGCTCAGTTGCCCTCTGTAGATATTTGTCCCACCTATGCTCCATGAATATTATTCACCACTGGGACCGTCATAGATATTCAACCGACCTTAGCTCTGTAGATATTAATCCTCACACTGAAGTTCATAGATATTTGTCCAACATATGAGCTGTAGATATTCGTCCGACACACAGGCTGTAGATATTAGTATCTGAAGTCGGTTTATTTTGTTGGTGCCATTTTAGGAAATGATGTGAGGTGGAAGGAAATAGATATGAATGAGATATGAATAGAGTTGGACTGTAGCCAATATAAATGTGACAAGTTTCTAAAAAAATCACAATTAAAAAGATCACCGTACAAAAAATGAAAAAATGTTTTAATTTGATATCAAAAGAATATTATGTGTATTGTGTGAGTAAATCAAATAAGCAAGACTCTGTACTTACATGTTTGTTAAACAATATTTCAGTAGGATATGATTTTAGATTTTCACGGCCAAAAGTATTTCTGTTATTTGTTTTTGGGGTGTTATGCCGTGTTGCGCTACCTCCTCCTTTAGCCAACGTTTCGGACAGCGTTACAGTGTCCATCATCAGGACAGATGTGTCGGACAGATGATGAACACTGTAACGCTGTCCGAAACGTTGGCTAAAGGAGGAGGTAAGGCAACACGGCATAACACCCCAAAAACAAATAAAAAAAATATTTCAGTATCACAATTTACACTATACAAGATTATTTATTGAGAAATGGGGGTGAAAATGAAGCAATTGTGAGGTGTTAGATTAGCGGCAATCGGAAACAAATGAATCCTCTGTTAGTTCGGCACCCGTCGCTGGGTTAAAAAGGTCAGTGTCCACTATTGGAGTACAAATAGCCGATATGACGTAATCACGTCACAATGTGTTGCGTTGTTTACAAGCCGCATATATATGTAAATATTTTAACATTGCCAGAAAAACTGATAAAATTATTTAATGCCTAAGAATAAAACTATAAAATTGAAAATGTAGTTCCATAGTCCATTTACTTTAGGGACTTTCTTTTCGAAGAAATTTTTATTTTTCGGAGACAGTTCGTGACATTTTTCATAAAAATAAGTTCATTATTATTTTTCACAGGACCAGAAGTTTTTGGAAAGTTTTTTTTGTAATTACAACAAGCTTTTTCAATTAAACTCTCAAAGATAGTGAAAGTTAGGGTTAAAGGACAAAACTTTTTTTGAATATCGTTCTTAGTTTATTATTTGGGACGGAGATATAAAGCAGGATCCAACCCTTTAAAATGTCGTGAAATTATTACTCAGAAGAACTTTTTTCAAAAAAAGTTGTCCTGCCTCACAAGAGCTACAGGGCCAAGGGAACTAACATACTATATTATTATATTATTTGGCGGTAGCCTGTTTGGATGATGTTTTCACAAGGGTTAAGAGGGGAGCTGTAAAATGGAATTTATTAATTCCAGTCTTATAAGAGCAAGATTAAAGAATAAAAGCTTTTATCACTTATTTATCATTAAAAAGGTTGGAGTTGGAAAAAACGACTCATTCTCATGCTTCTGTCTTCAAGTGTAGGGTTCTACTTTAAGGGCACAGGGAATCAATACTACTTCAAATTGTTAATGATAGATTTTAAGCCAGAAGTATGTTTTCATAGTGGTAGACACCTTCGTTATCGCCCCGGTGAAATATCCATTTTGCTTTGATGGCCACATCTGAAAAGCCAGGTACTTCCCCGTCTTCCTCTTTCCCCATCTTTTTCCCTTTCTCATACCCTTCAACTTAACAACATATCCCAATTTTGGATGTCAAAGTCTTACTAGTTCCCTTTAGGACTCTTGTGCGGTATTAAAATAAAATAAAAGTTAATGCAAAATCATTTGATATCATACCACCGGAAGCTCGGCGATGTACCGATCGTATCCTTTTTTGCTGACCCAAGCGCTATGCCCACACAACCACTGACCAGTCATCATTCAGTATGGTCTCAGACAGAGGGTGTACTTACATTACCAACGATCGTCCTCTTCCTTCTCACGCGTCTTGTATGAAAACGATTAAAACTATTTAGATAGTTTAAATTATTGAAGTATAGACATAAAAAAATTAAAAATATATATTTCAACTGGACGATCGATATGTCTAGGACCATATTTCGCTGACCGTATATCTTCTACTACCATAAGATGTTCTCTTGGTGACAGAAAAAGGCATTTCCTTCAATTGACCGGTCAATGGTTGAGTGTGTATAGCGCTTGGGTCCCACCCGAGCGTCGTGTGTTCGATTCCTCGACTGGCTAAGTCCTACATCACAACACAAGCACCATTTTCGGCTTTCTGTGGTGGTAGTAGGAGATTTTCAAACATTGTTGGGTTATTCGTAACCCGGGAATGTTTATCTTTCTTTATCAAAAAAAAAAAAAATCAAAAGAACGACGATTCTTTTATTGTCGTCAGGCAAACGCATTGTGGTTTGAACCTAATAGATTTATGTCTAGGCTCATATTTCGCTGACCGTGTATCTTAATAGATAGAATCATAATATCTTTACAATATAATTCTGAGGGATCCATTCCTTAGCGTGTAAATACGCACATTTTATGCCCTTTCAGAACTCGATATTTTTCTCCCAGCCTTTTTCTACGAAGGTACTTGCCTTGCCTCCTCCGTCTTAGTTAACCGCTCTTATGGTAATATGCTTGGAGGATACATATTATTCTTCCACGATAATATTTTTTTTGTATATTTTATTCTCCGAATGATGGATGGTATGGAAACAATACAAATTCTATTAGGTAAAATGAAAATAATATCCCAATCTTCAATTCACAATTTTCTTTTTCAGAAAGTCAGTATATGTCGGTGAGTTTACCTCATATTATTATTTTTTACATTAGCTCCATTGGAAGGACCCGGGGAAAATATTTTCCATCAATGTTCTACGTCACTTTTGGGGATGGTGTGTGGAGGGAATTTTTAAGAAAGGAAAAATAATAAGTACTTGGAAGGAAAGGGTATGAGGGGTTGGTAAATACGCCATTTCAAGGGATGCCGTGTGAAAGGAAGAAGAGAAAGTTCTGGAAAGGAAAACAGAAAAAAACCTCACCCCATGAACCCGGGAACCCCTGAAAAGTCACCAAACGTAGCCGAGCCAATTTGGGGTGAACTACGGCAGAGGTGTTGGTTGATAAATAAAAGGTTTGCGGTACCTATACCTGCCTCCCGAATTATAAATAAATATACGTTACACATGTTAAAGTTCACCTGAAAATCTTTGATATACCCATAAACATGACGTTTTAAGAAAATTTGAATCTTCAAAAAAATAGTTCATTTAGATAAGTATATTATGATCACGATTTTTGTGAGACTATGGCATCCCCAATTGGGGTATGTTGTGAGGCTGAAGGTAGTGGGGAGGGGAAGATAGTGAAGAGGAAGGTGGGGAAGTACCTGGCTATTCAGATCTGGTCAAAGCCATTTCAACCAACGTTTAAATTCTTCCACTCTGGTACTTACCGCAAACATACTATAAATATTTGGCACACCGGAATTCGAGCCTGTGACCTTCGGATTGCGAGTCAAGAGTCTTACCGCTCGACCACGCCGGCCGTCGTAATATATATATATATATATATATATATATATATTGACCTCTTCCCGTAGTATCTTGATCCTGTAAGAAGTTGGTTGACAATGTTGATCCACCTTTAACACCGTATAACTTGGCTTTGATGGAATATATCTGTATGAATTGGCAACAACGTTACTACAAATACCAAGGTTGCCAGTTTCTCGGTAAAAGTTTTTGATATATTGCACATAAAATTTTCGAACTTTGTATGGAAATCATACGCATCTTATTTGATGATCCGTCCAAATTCCCATACGTTGCGGATCCGCCCAAATATCCGTACGCATTTGATCCGCTTGTGTATAATCAAAGATGGCTGAAAAAGGAAGCCTTCTGATTGGTCGTGTTGGGCGTGGTGTGTTGTGAACGAAGCCTTCTCATTGGTTGACCAGATATGGAAGGCACCTACTAAAAAAAGGTATCCAATTGTTCAGCTAAATTTTTTCAACGTTTATGAAGAATATATATTTTTGTAAATTCTCCACAAAATATTCAATTTGCTGCCCGCGGTCATTCGACAGGCGTTGCATCTCGCTCTAGCAGCATTATAGCGGCACTTTAAACAAACGAGAGAGCGCTAGTTTGATCAAACCCATCTCATCGTGATTGGATCAGTATGCAGTCTCGTGTTAGTTTTCTAACATTTTGCTTAATGTATTTTATAAAATTCTAACTAACCATAACGCTTTTTCTTTGCAGGGGTAGGCAGAGAGGACGGACCGCCAAACAACTCGGTCTTGGCACACACTCTTTGCCTCACTCACATTCATACATCGTATCATACATTATCTTCTATTATTCTGACTTTTGACACGGCCCGACTCAAGTATCTGATTCACTTGATCGTGCCATTACTTCCACGGATGTCCACCTGAGAAAAAATCTCTCAGTACCTACCTTTATCATATTTGGGGATGCTGTGTGGAGGCCTTCTTTTTATGAAAAGAAGAAAAGGAAGCCCGGGTAAGGAAAGGGGTATGAAGGGTGGGTAGGAATCTGGGGGTCAGTGTGTCCAGGAGTGATGGACGGATGAATCCATCCCTCCCACTGCGGTGCATGGCGTTATTCCGAGAAAATCCAGCTGGAGATATCAAAAGGTCGCCTTCAAGATTAAGATTTGGGAGGTGGGTATGGGTACCGCCGCCCCGGGAACCGTTTTTTGGATAACCAATACCTCTGTCATAGGTCACCCCAAGTGGTTCGCTATGCTTTCCTCTTTGTGCGTTGCTTCGTAGCCAGCCTATCGGTCTCCTCTTTGTGCGATGCTTCGTATCTATCACTCTCGTCTACTTTAGTTTTCACTTTTCTCGCATGTGAGTGAACTGCACACAGATTCTATAAAATTATTAAAGTGAAAACTTCTTTAGGACCGTTGTGATTTGAAACTGGATGAAACGAAAAAAAGCGACACTAAAAATAGACAAACAATCTGTTATACATCTATAGGATTAAACCTGCAAGAGAATGAATGACATAGACTAATCGCTTTCCTCTTTGTGCGTTGCTTCGTAGCCAGCCTATCGGTCTCCTCTTTGTGCGATGCTTCGTATCTATCACTCTCGTCTACTTTAGTTTTCACTTTTCTCGCATGTGAGTGAACTGCACACAGATTCTATAAAATTATTCAAGTGAAAACTTCTTTAGGACCGTTGTGATTTGAAACTGGATGAAACGAAAAAAGCGACACTAAAAATAGACAAACAATCTGTTATACATCTATAGGATTAAACCTTCAAGAGAATGAATGACATAGACTAATCGCTTTCCTCTTTGTGCGTTGCTTCGTAGCCAGCCTATCGGTCTCCTCTTTGTGCGATGCTTCGTATCTATCACTCTCGTCTACTTTAGTTTTCACTTTTCTCGCATGTGAGTGAACTGCACACAGATTCTATAAAATTATTCAAGTGAAAACTTCTTTAGGACCGTTGTGATTTGAAACTGGATGAAACGAAAAAAAGCGACACTAAAAATAGACAAACAATCTGTTATACATCTATAGGATTAAACCTGCAAGAGAATGAATGACATAGACTAATCGCTTTCCTCTTTGTGCGTTGCTTCGTAGCCAGCCTATCGGTCTCCTCTTTGTGCGATGCTTCGTATCTATCACTCTCGTCTACTTTAGTTTTCACTTTTCTCGCATGTGACTGAACTGCACACAGATTCTATAAAATTATTCAAGTGAAAACTTCTTTAGGACCGTTGTGATTTGAAACTGGATGAAACGAAAAAAAGCGACACTAAAAATAGACAAACAATCTGTTATACATCTATAGGATTAAACCTGCAAGAGAATGAATGACATAGACTAATCGCTTTCCTCTTTGTGCGTTGCTTCGTAGCCAGCCTATCGGTCTCCTCTTTGTGCGATGCTTCGTATCTATCACTCTCGTCTACTTTAGTTTTCACTTTTCTCGCATGTGAGTGAACTGCACACAGATTCTATAAAATTATTCAAGTGAAAACTTCTTTAGGACCGTTGTGATTTGAAACTGGATGAAACGAAAAAAAGCGACACTAAAAATAGACAAACAATCTGTTATACATCTATAGGATTAAACCTGCAAGAGAATGAATGACATAGACTAATCGCTTTCCTCTTTGTGCGTTGCTTCGTAGCCAGCCTATCGGTCTCCTCTTTGTGCGATGCTTCGTATCTATCACTCTCGTCTACTTTAGTTTTCACTTTTCTCGCATGTGAGTGAACTGCACACAGA
Source organism: Limnephilus marmoratus (assembly GCA_917880885.1). Classification (NCBI taxonomy): domain Eukaryota; kingdom Metazoa; phylum Arthropoda; class Insecta; order Trichoptera; family Limnephilidae; genus Limnephilus; species Limnephilus marmoratus. The sequence goes on along the minus strand of OU862918.1, from coordinate 12,731,187 downwards.
TTCTATAAAATTATTCAAGTGAAAACTTCTTTAGGACCGTTGTGATTTGAAACTGGATGAAACGAAAAAAAGCGACACTAAAAATAGACAAACAATCTGTTATACATCTATAGGATTAAACCTGCAAGAGAATGAATGACATAGACTAATCGCTTTCCTCTTTGTGCGTTGCTTCGTAGCCAGCCTATCGGTCTCCTCTTTGTGCGATGCTTCGTATCTATCACTCTCGTCTACTTTAGTTTTCACTTTTCTCGCATGTGAGTGAACTGCACACAGATTCTATAAAATTATTCAAGTGAAAACTTCTTTAGGACCGTTGTGATTTGAAACTGGATGAAACGAAAAAAAGCGACACTAAAAATAGACAAACAATATGTTATACATCTATAGGATTAAACCTGCAAGAGAATGAATGACATAGACTAATCGCTTTCCTCTTTGTGCGTTGCTTCGTAGCCAGCCTATCGGTCTCCTCTTTGTGCGATGCTTCGTATCTATCACTCTCGTCTACTTTAGTTTTCACTTTTCTCGCATGTGAGTGAACTGCACACAGATTCTATAAAATTATTCAAGTGAAAACTTCTTTAGGACCGTTGTGATTTGAAACTGGATGAAACGAAAAAAAGCGACACTAAAAATAGACAAACAATCTGTTATACATCTATAGGATTAAACCTGCAAGAGAATGAATGACATAGACTAATCGCTTTCCTCTTTGTGCGTTGCTTCGTAGCCAGCCTATCGGTCTCCTCTTTGTGCGATGCTTCGTATCTATCACTCTCGTCTACTTTAGTTTTCACTTTTCTCGCATGTGAGTGAACTGCACACAGATTCTATAAAATTATTCAAGTGAAAACTTCTTTAGGACCGTTGTGATTTGAAACTGGATGAAACGAAAAAAAGCGACACTAAAAATAGACAAACAATCTGTTATACATCTATAGGATTAAACCTGCAAGAGAATGAATGACATAGACTAATCGCTTTCCTCTTTGTGCGTTGCTTCGTAGCCAGCCTATCGGTCTCCTCTTTGTGCGATGCTTCGTATCTATCACTCTCGTCTACTTTAGTTTTCACTTTTCTCGCATGTGAGTGAACTGCACACAGATTCTATAAAATTATTCAAGTGAAAACTTCTTTAGGACCGTTGTGATTTGAAACTGGATGAAACGAAAAAAAGCGACACTAAAAATAGACAAACAATCTGTTATACATCTATAGGATTAAACCTGCAAGAGAATGAATGACATAGACTAATCGCTTTCCTCTTTGTGCGTTGCTTCGTAGCCAGCCTATCGGTCTCCTCTTTGTGCGATGCTTCGTATCTATCACTCTCGTCTACTTTAGTTTTCACTTTTCTCGCATGTGAGTGAACTGCACACAGATTCTATAAAATTATTCAAGTGAAAACTTCTTTAGGACCGTTGTGATTTGAAACTGGATGAAACGAAAAAAAGCGACACTAAAAATAGACAAACAATCTGTTATACATCTATAGGATTAAACCTGCAAGAGAATGAATGACATAGACTAATCGCTTTCCTCTTTGTGCGTTGCTTCGTAGCCAGCCTATCGGTCTCCTCTTTGTGCGATGCTTCGTATCTATCACTCTCGTCTACTTTAGTTTTCACTTTTCTCGCATGTGAGTGAACTGCACACAGATTCTATAAAATTATTCAAGTGAAAACTTCTTTAGGACCGTTGTGATTTGAAACTGGATGAAACGAAAAAAAGCGACACTAAAAATAGACAAACAATATGTTATACATCTATAGGATTAAACCTGCAAGAGAATGAATGACATAGACTAATCGCTTTCCTCTTTGTGCGTTGCTTCGTAGCCAGCCTATCGGTCTCCTCTTTGTGCGATGCTTCGTATCTATCACTCTCGTCTACTTTAGTTTTCACTTTTCTCGCATGTGAGTGAACTGCACACAGATTCTATAAAATTATTCAAGTGAAAACTTCTTTAGGACCGTTGTGATTTGAAACTGGATGAAACGAAAAAAAGCGACACTAAAAATAGACAAACAATCTGTTATACATCTATAGGATTAAACCTGCAAGAGAATGAATGACATAGACTAATCGCTTTCCTCTTTGTGCGTTGCTTCGTAGCCAGCCTATCGGTCTCCTCTTTGTGCGATGCTTCGTATCTATCACTCTCGTCTACTTTAGTTTTCACTTTTCTCGCATGTGACTTCAACCGTCGTACTGTTTTTTTACGGAAAGGACAAAAGGCCTCCCTCAACCAAACTCTCTTATCCGGCCCGCCACGCAGCAGGGCAGACCTAACCGCCGCCATGTCCTGGACAAACCTGATACCATGAACCCGGGCACCCCTGCTTAGTCACCATACGTAGCAAACTGCTTGCAGAGGTGTTGGTTATACAGTAAATGGATCCCGGGGCGGCGGTACCCATACCCGCTTCCCAAATTGGAATACCTCGTTTATAATAATTCAATTAGTCCTTAGTCAAATCATCTCTATTAGGTATGCTGTGTGGAGGGCTTCTTTTAATGAAAAGAAGAAAAGGAAGTCCGGGGAAGGAAAGAGGTATGAAGGGTGGGTCGGAATCTGGGGGTCAGTGTGTCCAGGAGTGATGGACGGATGAATCCATCCCTCTCACTGCGGCGCATGGCGTTATTTCGAGAAAATCCATCTGGAAATTCAAAAGGTCGCCTTCAAGATTAAGATTTGGGAGGTGGGTATGGGTACCGCCGCCCCAGGAACCATTTTTTGGATAACCAATACCTCTGTCATAGGTCACCCCCAGTGGTTCGCTTCGTTTGGTGACTTAGCAGGGGTGCCCAGGTTCATGGGATGAGGATTGTCCGGGTATTGGCGGCGGATGCATCAGCCCACCAGCTGCATGGCAGGCCGGATTGGGAGAGTGTTGAGGAGTCCCTTTGACTTTTTCCAGCCGTACTCTCTCGGAACATAGCCTTGCACCGCAGTGGAAGTGATAGATTCCTGGACACACCGACCTCCAGATTCCTACCCACCCTTTATTCCTTTTCATTTGGGGTCGTCTAATAATCACATGATGTTTTTTAGCAACTTTTTAACCCCCTAAGTAAGGTAAGGTAAGGTTTAAGACTACCCCCCCCCCCCATACCCAAAATCACGTGTATTTTTTTTAGTACAAAGTATTTTGAAATTTTCAGAATATTATCACGAAAAATAAATACACGTGATATCTCATTATACCCCCCCCCCCCACGTGATATTTCGTGTTTTTTTCCCCCCCCCCCCCCCCCCCTTTCGAGTCTCACGTGATTAATAGATGACCCCCAAGATGAAACTGTTAATCCTCTTAAAGTAAAAATTAATCTTCATGCTACGTACAGATGCTAACCCGCGACCTCCGGATTCTTAGTCGAAGTTCGTAATGGCGTACATATAAGTAATAAAAACCGTTTTCGAAGATTAAGTACATCCGTTCAAACTGTTCATCCTCTTAATTAGAAATGAATATACATACTACGCACAGATGCTAGCCCGCGACCTCTGGATTCGTAGTCAAAGTTCGTAGTCTCATTACTCAAGCCATCTCCAATAGGTGTGCTAACTCTATTTAATGGTTACAGTAGTTTTTCGAGTTCGAGTCTTTGGTCCCCACCTTAACTCGCATCAGAAAGTTTCCCAACCGGGTAACGATAAAAAGCCGCTCTAACTAGTCCGTACAAGTAGTTTGACACGTGTTAGGTGGTAAATAAAAACACTTTTCAAGGGTAAAGTACCATGACGCAATTGTGAGGCGGTCTATCCTCTTAAGTATATTTTAATCTTTATAGAACGTACCGATACTAAATGGACCTGAACAATACGACAGACGCACATAGAACATTTTTTATTTGCATTGCGCACAGTTCGCGGTCAAAACGTGGCAAATAAGAACGTACCTACGATTACCTACTAAAAGGAGCAGAAAAGTTCGACAGACCGGCACCATCCATATATACATATATGGAGATCAACAAATAAAAACGTGTAAAATGTATATGTCACCGAAAAATGGGCGTGGCTTAGAGGTAAATCTCGATGACAAAAGTAGATCCACATGGATCAGGATTTGTATGCCAGCTTTTCGGTAACGGATCTAAAAATCCGGCCAGATCAACAAACCCAAACGGATCAATAAAAAACTGGTGTACCGTCGCGCAAAATCAACATAGTACGAGAGGGGATAAATATATATATATATATATATATATATATATATATATATATATATAAAAACAGTACTCTATTTCTGTTATTTTTAGACGATTATTATCCCATATCTGTATTATTTGTAATAAGAAACATCGAGTTGTTATTTATTTTGAAGGGGATTTAAATACAAAATTTTAGAGGTTTATATTATGTGGAAAAGATTTCTGAATAAAAGTTGGAATAAATGTAATATTTTTTTATAATAATTACGGAACGCAAAAAAGGACTCCTCCAAAATTAGTTATTTAAATAAAGTCTTAGGAGGTTGTTTCACAGAATTTGAACAACTCATCTAATTTCGGTTCTGTTACTGTCCTAGTGCTGCGAAACAACTGGAAAATTAATGATGACGTAATAACAGAATTTAAATGTAAGTTTCTCAGAACTTCAATTTAAACTTTTAATTTTAATGACTTGTTCAAATTCTATGAAACAACCCGTATTTATATTTTGTTATTCAGGGGTTTTATTCAAAGTTAATATGCAAGTCCTGTTATTATCCAAGTACTGTGAAATAGCCGGTCTATGATGAAATAAAAATATATATATTTATCCCCTCTCGTACTATGTTGATTTTGCGCGACGGTACACCAGTTTTTTATTGATCCGTTTGGGTTTGTTGATCTGGCCGGATTTTTAGATCCGTTACCGAAGCTGGCATACAAATCCTGATCCATGTGGATCTACTTTTGTCATCGAGATTTACCTCTAAGCCACGCCCATTTTTCGGTGACATATACATTTTACACGTTTTTATTTGTTGATCTCCATATATGTATATATGGATGGTGCCGGTCTGTCGAACTTTTCTGCTCCTTTTAGTAGGTAATCGTAGGTACGTTCTTATTTGCCACGTTTTGACCGCGAACTGTGCGCAATGCAAATAAAAAATGTTCTATGTGCGTCTGTCGTATTGTTCAGGTCCATTTAGTATCGGTACGTTCTATAAAGATTAAAATATACTTAAGAGGATAGACCGCCTCACAATTGCGTCATGGTACTTTACCCTTGAAACGTGTTTTTATTTACCACCTAACACGTGCCAAACTACTTGTACGGACTAGTTAGAGCGGCTTTTTATCGTTACCCGGTTCTGATGCGAGTTAAGGTGGGGACCAAAGACTCGAACTCGAAAAACTACTGTAAACATTAAATAGAGTTAGCACACCTATTGGAGATGGCTTGAGTAATGAGACTACGAACTTTGACTACGAATCCAGAGGTCGCGGGCTAGCATCTGTGCGTAGTATGTATATTCATTTCTAATTAAGAGGATGAACAGTTTGAACGGATGTACTTAATCTTCGAAAACGGTTTTTATTACTTATATGTACGCCATTACGAACTTCGACTAAGAATCCGGAGGTCGCGGGTTAGCATCTGTTAGTAGCATGAAGATTAATTTTTACTTTAAGAGGATTAACAGTTTCATCTTGGGGGTCATCTATTAATCACGTGAGACTCGAAAGGGGGGGGGGGGGGGGTCGGAAAAAAACACGAAATATCACGTGGGGGGGGGGGTATAATGAGATATCACGTGTATTTATTTTTCGTGATAATATTCTGAAAATTTCAAAACACTTTGTACTAAAAAAAATACACGTGATTTTGGGTATGGGGGGGGGGGGGGTAGTCTTAAACCTTACCACATATCACCGGGGGGAGGGGGTTATAAAGTTGCTAAAAAACATCTATGTCATTCATTCTCTTGCAGGTTTAATCCTATAGATGTATAACATATTGTTTGTCTATTTTTAGTGTCGCTTTTTTTCGTTTCATCCAGTTTCAAATCACAACGGTCCTAAAGAAGTTTTCACTTGAATAATTTTATAGAATCTGTGTGCAGTTCACTCACATGCGAGAAAAGTGAAAACTAAAGTAGACGAGAGTGATAGATACGAAGCATCGCACAAAGAGGAGACCGATAGGCTGGCTACGAAGCAACGCACAAAGAGGAAAGCGATTAGTCTATGTCATTCATTCTCTTGCAGGTTTAATCCTATAGATGTATAACAGATTGTTTGTCTATTTTTAGTGTTGCTTTTTTTCGTTTCATCCAGTTTCAAATCACAACGGTCCTAAAGAAGTTTTCACTTGAATAATTTTATAGAATCTGTGTGCAGTTCACTCACATGCGAGAAAAGTGAAAACTAAAGTAGACGAGAGTGATAGATACGAAGCATCGCACAAAGAGGAGACCGATAGGCTGGCTACGAAGCAACGCACAAAGAGGAAAGCGATTAGTCTATGTCATTCATTCTCTTGCAGGTTTAATCCTATAGATGTATAACAGATTGTTTGTCTATTTTTAGTGTCGCTTTTTTCGTTTCATCCAGTTTCAAATCACAACGGTCCTAAAGAAGTTTTCACTTGAATAATTTTATAGAATCTGTGTGCAGTTCACTCACATGCGAGAAAAGTGAAAACTAAAGTAGACGAGAGTGATAGATACGAAGCATCGCACAAAGAGGAGACCGATAGGCTGGCTACGAAGCAACGCACAAAGAGGAAAGCGATTAGTCTATGTCATTCATTCTCTTGCAGGTTTAATCCTATAGATGTATAACAGATTGTTTGTCTATTTTTAGTGTCGCTTTTTTTCGTTTCATCCAGTTTCAAATCACAACGGTCCTAAAGAAGTTTTCACTTGAATAATTTTATAGAATCTGTGTGCAGTTCACTCACATGCGAGAAAAGTGAAAACTAAAGTAGACGAGAGTGATAGATACGAAGCATCGCACAAAGAGGAGACCGATAGGCTGGCTACGAAGCAACGCACAAAGAGGAAAGCGATTAGTCTATGTCATTCATTCTCTTGCAGGTTTAATCCTATAGATGTATAACAGATTGTTTGTCTATTTTTAGTGTCGCTTTTTTTCGTTTCATCCAGTTTCAAATCACAACGGTCCTAAAGAAGTTTTCACTTGAATAATTTTATAGAATCTGTGTGCAGTTCACTCACATGCGAGAAAAGTGAAAACTAAAGTAGACGAGAGTGATAGATACGAAGCATCGCACAAAGAGGAGACCGATAGGCTGGCTACGAAGCAACGCACAAAGAGGAAAGCGATTAGTCTATGTCATTCATTCTCTTGCAGGTTTAATCCTATAGATGTATAACAGATTGTTTGTCTATTTTTAGTGTCGCTTTTTTTCGTTTCATCCAGTTTCAAATCACAACGGTCCTAAAGAAGTTTTCACTTGAATAATTTTATAGAATCTGTGTGCAGTTCACTCACATGCGAGAAAAGTGAAAACTAAAGTAGACGAGAGTGATAGATACGAAGCATCGCACAAAGAGGAGACCGATAGGCTGGCTACGAAGCAACGCACAAAGAGGAAAGCGATTAGTCTATGTCATTCATTCTCTTGCAGGTTTAATCCTATAGATGTATAACAGATTGTTTGTCTATTTTTAGTGTCGCTTTTTTTCGTTTCATCCAGTTTCAAATCACAACGGTCCTAAAGAAGTTTTCACTTGAATAATTTTATAGAATCTGTGTGCAGTTCACTCACATGCGAGAAAAGTGAAAACTAAAGTAGACGAGAGTGATAGATACGAAGCATCGCACAAAGAGGAGACCGATAGGCTGGCTACGAAGCAACGCACAAAGAGGAAAGCGATTAGTCTATGTCATTCATTCTCTTGCAGGTTTAATCCTATAGATGTATAACATATTGTTTGTCTATTTTTAGTGTCGCTTTTTTCGTTTCATCCAGTTTCAAATCACAACGGTCCTAAAGAAGTTTTCACTTGAATAATTTTATAGAATCTGTGTGCAGTTCACTCACATGCGAGAAAAGTGAAAACTAAAGTAGACGAGAGTGATAGATACGAAGCATCGCACAAAGAGGAGACCGATAGGCTGGCTACGAAGCAACGCACAAAGAGGAAAGCGATTAGTCTATGTCATTCATTCTCTTGCAGGTTTAATCCTATAGATGTATAACATATTGTTTGTCTATTTTTAGTGTCGCTTTTTTTCGTTTCATCCAGTTTCAAATCACAACGGTCCTAAAGAAGTTTTCACTTTAATAATTTTATAGAATCTGTGTGCAGTTCACTCACATGCGAGAAAAGTGAAAACTAAAGTAGACGAGAGTGATAGATACGAAGCATCGCACAAAGAGGAGACCGATAGGCTGGCTACGAAGCAACGCACAAAGAGGAAAGCGATTAGTCTATGTCATTCATTCTCTTGCAGGTTTAATCCTATAGATGTATAACATATTGTTTGTCTATTTTTAGTGTCGCTTTTTTTCGTTTCATCCAGTTTCAAATCACAACGGTCCTAAAGAAGTTTTCACTTGAATAATTTTATAGAATCTGTGTGCAGTTCACTCACATGCGAGAAAAGTGAAAACTAAAGTAGACGAGAGTGATAGATACGAAGCATCGCACAAAGAGGAGACCGATAGGCTGGCTACGAAGCAACGCACAAAGAGGAAAGCGATTAGTCTATGTCATTCATTCTCTTGCAGGTTTAATCCTATAGATGTATAACAGATTGTTTGTCTATTTTTAGTGTCGCTTTTTTTCGTTTCATCCAGTTTCAAATCACAACGGTCCTAAAGAAGTTTTCACTTGAAAATTTTATAGAATCTGTGTGCAGTTCACTCACATGCGAGAAAAGTGAAAACTAAAGTAGACGAGAGTGATAGATACGAAGCATCGCACAAAGAGGAGACCGATAGGCTGGCTACGAAGCAACGCACAAAGAGGAAAGCATAGCGAACCACTTGGGGTGACCTATGACAGAGGTATTGGTTATCCAAAAAACGGTTCCCGGGGCGGCGGTACCCATACCCACCTCCCAAATCTTAATCTTGAAGGCGACCTTTTGATATCTCCAGCTGGATTTTCTCGGAATAACGCCATGCACAGCAGTGGGAGGGATGGATTCATCCGTCCATCACTCCTGGACACACTGACCCCCAGATTCCTACCCACCCTTCATACCCCTTTCCTTACCCGGGCTTCCTTTTCTTCTTTTCATAAAAAGAAGGCCTCCACACAGCATCCCCAAATACGATAAAGGTAGGTACTGAGAGATTTTTTCTCAGGTGGACATCCGTGGAAGTAATGGCACGATCAAGTGAATCAGATACTTGAGTCGGGCCGTGTCAAAAGTCAGAATAATAGAAGATAATGTATGATACGATGTATGAATGTGAGTGAGGCAAAGAGTGTGTGCCAAGACCGAGTTGTTTGGCGGTCCGTCCTCTCTGCCTACCCCTGCAGAGAAAAAGCGTTATGGTTAGTTAGAATTTTATAAAATACATTAAGCAAAATGTTAGAAAACTAACACGAGACTGCATACTGATCCAATCACGATGAGATGGGTTTGATCAAACTAGCGCTGTCTCGTTTGTTTAAAGTGCCGCTATAATGCTGCTAGAGCGAGATGCAACGCCTGTCGAATGACCGCGGGCAGCAAATTGAATATTTTGTGGAGAATTTACAAAAATATATATTCTTCATAAACGTTGAAAAAATTTAGCTGAACAATTGGATACCTTTTTTTAGTAGGTGCCTTCCATATCTGGTCAACCAATGAGAAGGCTTCGTTCACAACACACCACGCCCAACACGACCAATCAGAAGGCTTCCTTTTTCAGCCATCTTTGATTATACACAAGCGGATCAAATGCGTACGGATATTTGGGCGGATCCGCAACGTATGGGAATTTGGACAGATCAACAAAAAAGATGCGTATGATTTCCATACAAAGTTCGAAAATTTTATGTGCAATATATCAAATACTTTTACCGAGAAACTGGCAACCTTGGTATTTGTAGTAACGTTGTTGCCAATTCATACAGATATATTCCACCAAAGCCAAGTTATACGGTGTTAAAGGTGGATCATCATTGTCAAGCTACTTCTTACTGGATCAGGATACTACGGGAAGAGGTCAATATATATATATATATATATATATATATATATATATTTATCCCCTCTCGTACTATGTTGATTTTGCGCGACGGTACACCAGTTTTTTATTGATCCGTTTGGGTTTGTTGATCTGGCCGGATTTTTAGATCCGTTACCGAAGCTGGCATACAAATCCTGATCCATGTGGATCTACTTTTGTCATCGAGATTTACCTCTAAGCCACGCCCATTTTTCGGTGACATATACATTTTACACGTTTTTATTTGTTGATCTCCATATATGTATATATGGATGGTGCCGGTCTGTCGAACTTTTCTGCTCCTTTTAGTAGGTAATCGTAGGTACGTTCTTATTTGCCACGTTTTGACCGCGAACTGTGCGCAATGCAAATAAAAAATGTTCTATGTGCGTCTGTCGTATTGTTCAGGTCCATTTAGTATCGGTACGTTCTATAAAGATTAAAATATACTTAAGAGGATAGACCGCCTCACAATTGCGTCATGGTACTTTACCCTTGAAAAGTGTTTTTATTTACCACCTAACACGTGCCAAACTACTTGTACGGACTAGTTAGAGCGGCTTTTTATCGTTACCCGGTTGGGAAACTTTCTGATGCGAGTTAAGGTGGGGACCAAAGACTCGAACTCGAAAAACTACTGTAACCATTAAATAGAGTTAGCACACCTATTGGAGATGGCTTGAGTAATGAGACTACGAACTTTGACTACGAATCCAGAGGTCGCGGGCTAGCATCTGTGCGTAGTATGTATATTCATTTCTAATTAAGAGGATGAACAGTTTGAACGGATGTACTTAATCTTCGAAAACGGTTTTTATTACTTATATGTACGCCATTACGAACTTCGACTAAGAATCCGGAGGTCGCGGGTTAGCATCTGTACGTAGCATGAAGATTAATTTTTACTTTAAGAGGATTAACAGTTTCATCTTGGGGGTCATCTATTAATCACGTGAGACTCGAAAGGGGGGGGGGGGGGTCGGAAAAAAACACGAAATATCACGTGGGGGGGGGTATAATGAGATATCACGTGTATTTATTTTTCGTGATAATATTCTGAAAATTTCAAAATACTTTGTACTAAAAAAAATACACGTGATTTTGGGTATGGGGGGGGGGGGGGTAGTCTTAAACCTTACCACATATCACCGGGGGGAGGGGGTTAAAAAGTTGCTAAAAAACATCATGTGATTATTAGACGACCCCAAATGAAAAGGAATAAAGGGTGGGTAGGAATCTGGAGGTCGGTGTGTCCAGGAATCTATCACTTCCACTGCGGTGCAAGGCTATGTTCCGAGAGAGTACGGCTGGAAAAAGTCAAAGGGACTCCTCAACACTCTCCCAATCCGGCCTGCCATGCAGCTGGTGGGCTGATGCATCCGCCGCCAATACCCGGACAATCCTCACCCCATGAACCTGGGCACCCCTGCTAAGTCACCAAACGAAGCGAACCACTGGGGGTGACCTATGACAGAGGTATTGGTTATCCAAAAAATGGTTCCTGGGGCGGCGGTACCCATACCCACCTCCCAAATCTTAATCTTGAAGGCGACCTTTTGAATTTCCAGATGGATTTTCTCGAAATAACGCCATGCGCCGCAGTGAGAGGGATGGATTCATCCGTCCATCACTCCTGGACACACTGACCCCCAGATTCCGACCCACCCTTCATACCTCTTTCCTTCCCCGGACTTCCTTTTCTTCTTTTCATTAAAAGAAGCCCTCCACACAGCATACCTAATAGAGATGATTTGACTAAGGACTAATTGAATTATTATAAACGAGGTATTCCAATTTGGGAAGCGGGTATGGGTACTGCCGCCCCGGGATCCATTTACTGTATAACCAACACCTCTGCAAGCAGTTTGCTACGTATGGTGACTAAGCAGGGGTGCCCGGGTTCATGGTATCAGGTTTGTCCAGGACATGGCGGCGGTTAGGTCTGCCCTGCTGCGTGGCGGGCCGAAGGAATTGATAAAGAACAAAAAAACAGTACGACGGTTGAAGTCACATGCGAGAAAAGTGAAAACTAAAGTAGACGAGAGTGATAGATACGAAGCATCGCACAAAGAGGAGACCGATAGGCTGGCTACGAAGCAACGCACAAAGAGGAAAGCGATTAGTCTATGTCATTCATTCTCTTGCAGGTTTAATCCTATAGATGTATAACAGATTGTCTATTTTTAGTGTCGCTTTTTTTCGTTTCATCCAGTTTCAAATCACAACGGTCCTAAAGAAGTTTTCACTTGAATAATTTTATAGAATCTGTGTGCAGTTCACTCACATGCGAGAAAAGTGAAAACTAAAGTAGACGAGAGTGATAGATACGAAGCATCGCACAAAGAGGAGACCGATAGGCTGGCTACGAAGCAACGCACAAAGAGGAAAGCGATTAGTCTATGTCATTCATTCTCTTGAAGGTTTAATCCTATAGATGTATAACAGATTGTTTGTCTATTTTTAGTGTCGCTTTTTTCGTTTCATCCAGTTTCAAATCACAACGGTCCTAAAGAAGTTTTCACTTGAATAATTTTATAGAATCTGTGTGCAGTTCACTCACATGCGAGAAAAGTGAAAACTAAAGTAGACGAGAGTGATAGATACGAAGCATCGCACAAAGAGGAGACCGATAGGCTGGCTACGAAGCAACGCACAAAGAGGAAAGCGATTAGTCTATGTCATTCATTCTCTTGCAGGTTTAATCCTATAGATGTATAACAGATTGTTTGTCTATTTTTAGTGTCGCTTTTTTTCGTTTCATCCAGTTTCAAATCACAACGGTCCTAAAGAAGTTTTCACTTGAATAATTTTATAGAATCTGTGTGCAGTTCACTCACATGCGAGAAAAGTGAAAACTAAAGTAGACGAGAGTGATAGATACGAAGCATCGCACAAAGAGGAGACCGATAGGCTGGCTACGAAGCAACGCACAAAGAGGAAAGCGATTAGTCTATGTCATTCATTCTCTTGCAGGTTTAATCCTATAGATGTATAACAGATTGTTTGTCTATTTTTAGTGTCGCTTTTTTTCGTTTCATCCAGTTTCAAATCACAACGGTCCTAAAGAAGTTTTCACTTGAATAATTTTATAGAATCTGTGTGCAGTTCACTCACATGCGAGAAAAGTGAAAACTAAAGTAGACGAGAGTGATAGATACGAAGCATCGCACAAAGAGGAGACCGATAGGCTGGCTACGAAGCAACGCACAAAGAGGAAAGCGATTAGTCTATGTCATTCATTCTCTTGCAGGTTTAATCCTATAGATGTATAACAGATTGTTTGTCTATTTTTAGTGTCGCTTTTTTTCGTTTCATCCAGTTTCAAATCACAACGGTCCTAAAGAAGTTTTCACTTGAATAATTTTATAGAATCTGTGTGCAGTTCACTCACATGCGAGAAAAGTGAAAACTAAAGTAGACGAGAGTGATAGATACGAAGCATCGCACAAAGAGGAGACCGATAGGCTGGCTACGAAGCAACACACAAAGAGGAAAGCGATTAGTCTATGTCATTCATTCTCTTGAAGGTTTAATCCTATAGATGTATAACAGATTGTTTGTCTATTTTTAGTGTCGCTTTTTTCGTTTCATCCAGTTTCAAATCACAACGGTCCTAAAGAAGTTTTCACTTGAATAATTTTATAGAATCTGTGTGCAGTTCACTCACATGCGAGAAAAGTGAAAACTAAAGTAGACGAGAGTGATAGATACGAAGCATCGCACAAAGAGGAGACCGATAGGCTGGCTACGAAGCAACGCACAAAGAGGAAAGCGATTAGTCTATGTCATTCATTCTCTTGCAGGTTTAATCCTATAGATGTATAACAGATTGTTTGTCTATTTTTAGTGTCGCTTTTTTTCGTTTCATCCAGTTTCAAATCACAACGGTCCTAAAGAAGTTTTCACTTGAATAATTTTATAGAATCTGTGTGCAGTTCACTCACATGCGAGAAAAGTGAAAACTAAAGTAGACGAGAGTGATAGATACGAAGCATCGCACAAAGAGGAGACCGATAGGCTGGCTACGAAGCAACGCACAAAGAGGAAAGCGATTAGTCTATGTCATTCATTCTCTTGCAGGTTTAATCCTATAGATGTATAACAGATTGTTTGTCTATTTTTAGTGTCGCTTTTTTTCGTTTCATCCAGTTTCAAATCACAACGGTCCTAAAGAAGTTTTCACTTGAATAATTTTATAGAATCTGTGTGCAGTTCACTCACATGCGAGAAAAGTGAAAACTAAAGTAGACGAGAGTGATAGATACGAAGCATCGCACAAAGAGGAGACCGATAGGCTGGCTACGAAGCAACGCACAAAGAGGAAAGCGATTAGTCTATGTCATTCATTCTCTTGCAGGTTTAATCCTATAGATGTATAACAGATTGTTTGTCTATTTTTAGTGTCGCTTTTTTTCGTTTCATCCAGTTTCAAATCACAACGGTCCTAAAGAAGTTTTCACTTTAATAATTTTATAGAATCTGTGTGCAGTTCACTCACATGCGAGAAAAGTGAAAACTAAAGTAGACGAGAGTGATAGATACGAAGCATCGCACAAAGAGGAGACCGATAGGCTGGCTACGAAGCAACGCACAAAGAGGAAAGCGATTAGTCTATGTCATTCATTCTCTTGCAGGTTTAATCCTATAGATGTATAACATATTGTTTGTCTATTTTTAGTGTCGCTTTTTTTCGTTTCATCCAGTTTCAAATCACAACGGTCCTAAAGAAGTTTTCACTTGAATAATTTTATAGAATCTGTGTGCAGTTCACTCACATGCGAGAAAAGTGAAAACTAAAGTAGACGAGAGTGATAGATACGAAGCATCGCACAAAGAGGAGACCGATAGGCTGGCTACGAAGCAACGCACAAAGAGGAAAGCGATTAGTCTATGTCATTCATTCTCTTGCAGGTTTAATCCTATAGATGTATAACATATTGTTTGTCTATTTTTAGTGTCGCTTTTTTTCGTTTCATCCAGTTTCAAATCACAACGGTCCTAAAGAAGTTTTCACTTGAATAATTTTATAGAATCTGTGTGCAGTTCACTCACATGCGAGAAAAGTGAAAACTAAAGTAGACGAGAGTGATAGATACGAAGCATCGCACAAAGAGGAGACCGATAGGCTGGCTACGAAGCAACGCACAAAGAGGAAAGCGATTAGTCTATGTCATTCATTCTCTTGCAGGTTTAATCCTATAGATGTATAACAGATTGTTTGTCTATTTTTAGTGTCGCTTTTTTTCGTTTCATCCAGTTTCAAATCACAACGGTCCTAAAGAAGTTTTCACTTGAATAATTTTATAGAATCTGTGTGCAGTTCACTCACATGCGAGAAAAGTGAAAACTAAAGTAGACGAGAGTGATAGATACGAAGCATCGCACAAAGAGGAGACCGATAGGCTGGCTACGAAGCAACGCACAAAGAGGAAAGCGATTAGTCTATGTCATTCATTCTCTTGCAGGTTTAATCCTATAGATGTATAACAGATTGTTTGTCTATTTTTAGTGTCGCTTTTTTTCGTTTCATCCAGTTTCAAATCACAACGGTCCTAAAGAAGTTTTCACTTGAATAATTTTATAGAATCTGTGTGCAGTTCACTCACATGCGAGAAAAGTGAAAACTAAAGTAGACGAGAGTGATAGATACGAAGCATCGCACAAAGAGGAGACCGATAGGCTGGCTACGAAGCAACGCACATCGAGGAAAGCGATTAGTCTATGTCATTCATTCTCTTGCAGGTTTAATCCTATAGATGTATAACATATTGTTTGTCTATTTTTAGTGTCGCTTTTTTTCGTTTCACCCAGTTTCAAATCACAACGGTCCTAAAGAAGTTTTCACTTGAATAATTTTATAGAATCTGTGTGCAGTTCACTCACATGCGAGAAAAGTGAAAACTAAAGTAGACGAGAGTGATAGATACGAAGCATCGCACAAAGAGGAGACCGATAGGCTGGCTACGAAGCAACGCACAAAGAGGAAAGCGATTAGTCTATGTCATTCATTCTCTTGCAGGTTTAATCCTATAGATGTATAACAGATTGTTTGTCTATTTTTAGTGTCGCTTTTTTTCGTTTCATCCAGTTTCAAATCACAACGGTCCTAAAGAAGTTTTCACTTGAATAATTTTATAGAATCTGTGTGCAGTTCACTCACATGCGAGAAAAGTGAAAACTAAAGTAGACGAGAGTGATAGATACGAAGCATCGCACAAAGAGGAGACCGATAGGCTGGCTACGAAGCAACGCACAAAGAGGAAAGCGATTAGTCTATGTCATTCATTCTCTTGCAGGTTTAATCCTATAGATGTATAACAGATTGTTTGTCTATTTTTAGTGTCGCATTTTTTCGTTTCATCCAGTTTCAAATCACAACGGTCCTAAAGAAGTTTTCACTTTAATAATTTTATAGAATCTGTGTGCAGTTCACTCACATGCGAGAAAAGTGAAAACTAAAGTAGACGAGAGTGATAGATACGAAGCATCGCACAAAGAGGAGACCGATAGGCTGGCTACGAAGCAACGCACAAAGAGGAAAGCGATTAGTCTATGTCATTCATTCTCTTGCAGGTTTAATCCTATAGATGTATAACAGATTGTTTGTCTATTTTTAGTGTCGCTTTTTTTCGTTTCATCCAGTTTCAAATCACAACGGTCCTAAAGAAGTTTTCACTTGAATAATTTTATAGAATCTGTGTGCAGTTCACTCACATGCGAGAAAAGTGAAAACTAAAGTAGACGAGAGTGATAGATACGAAGCATCGCACAAAGAGGAGACCGATAGGCTGGCTACGAAGCAACGCACAAAGAGGAAAGCGATTAGTCTATGTCATTCATTCTCTTGAAGGTTTAATCCTATAGATATTATATTTTTAGTGTCGCTTTTTTCGTTTCATCCAGTTTCAAATCACAACGGTCCTAAAGAAGTTTTCACTTGAATAATTTTATAGAATCTGTGTGCAGTTCACTCACATGCGAGAAAAGTGAAAACTAAAGTAGACGAGAGTGATAGATACGAAGCATCGCACAAAGAGGAGACCGATAGGCTGGCTACGAAGCAACGCACAAAGAGGAAAGCGATTAGTCTATGTCATTCATTCTCTTGCAGGTTTAATCCTATAGATGTATAACAGATTGTTTGTCTATTTTTAGTGTCGCTTTTTTTCGTTTCATCCAGTTTCAAATCACAACGGTCCTAAAGAAGTTTTCACTTGAATAATTTTATAGAATCTGTGTGCAGTTCACTCACATGCGAGAAAAGTGAAAACTAAAGTAGACGAGAGTGATAGATACGAAGCATCGCACAAAGAGGAGACCGATAGGCTGGCTACGAAGCAACGCACAAAGAGGAAAGCGATTAGTCTATGTCATTCATTCTCTTGCAGGTTTAATCCTATAGATGTATAACAGATTGTTTGTCTATTTTTAGTGTCGCATTTTTTCGTTTCATCCAGTTTCAAATCACAACGGTCCTAAAGAAGTTTTCACTTGAATAATTTTATAGAATCTGTGTGCAGTTCACTCACATGCGAGAAAAGTGAAAACTAAAGTAGACGAGAGTGATAGATACGAAGCATCGCACAAAGAGGAGACCGATAGGCTGGCTACGAAGCAACGCACAAAGAGGAAAGCGATTAGTCTATGTCATTCATTCTCTTGCAGGTTTAATCCTATAGATGTATAACATATTGTTTGTCTATTTTTAGTGTCGCTTTTTTTCGTTTCATCCAGTTTCAAATCACAACGGTCCTAAAGAAGTTTTCACTTGAATAATTTTATAGAATCTGTGTGCAGTTCACTCACATGCGAGAAAAGTGAAAACTAAAGTAGACGAGAGTGATAGATACGAAGCATCGCACAAAGAGGAGACCGATAGGCTGGCTACGAAGCAACGCACAAAGAGGAAAGCATAGCGAACCACTTGGGGTGACCTATGACAGAGGTATTGGTTATCCAAAAAACGGTTCCCGGGGCGGCGGTACCCATACCCACCTCCCAAATCTTAATCTTGAAGGCGACCTTTTGATATCTCCAGCTGGATTTTCTCGGAATAACGCCATGCACCGCAGTGGGAGGGATGGATTCATCCGTCCATCACTCCTGGACACACTGACCCCCAGATTCCTACCCACCCTTCATACCCCTTTCCTTACCCGGGCTTCCTTTTCTTCTTTTCATAAAAAGAAGGCCTCCACACAGCATCCCCAAATATGATAAAGGTAGGTACTGAGAGATTTTTTCTCAGGTGGACATCCGTGGAAGTAATGGCACGATCAAGTGAATCAGATACTTGAGTCGGGCCGTGTCAAAAGTCAGAATAATAGAAGATAATGTATGATACGATGTATGAATGTGAGTGAGGCAAAGAGTGTGTGCCAAGACCGAGTTGTTTGGCGGTCCGTCCTCTCTGCCTACCCCTGCAAAGAAAAAGCGTTATGGTTAGTTAGAATTTTATAAAATACATTAAGCAAAATGTTAGAAAACTAACACGAGACTGCATACTGATCCAATCACGATGAGATGGGTTTGATCAAACTAGCGCTGTCTCGTTTGTTTAAAGTGCCGCTATAATGCTGCTAGAGCGAGATGCAACGCCTGTCGAATGACCGCGGGCAGCAAATTGAATATTTTGTGGAGAATTTACAAAAATATATATTCTTCATAAACGTTGAAAAAATTTAGCTGAACAATTGGATACCTTTTTTTAGTAGGTGCCTTCCATATCTGGTCAACCAATGAGAAGGCTTCGTTCACAACACACCACGCCCAACACGACCAATCAGAAGGCTTCCTTTTTCAGCCATCTTTGATTATACACAAGCGGATCAAATGCGTACGGATATTTGGGCGGATCCGCAACGTATGGGAATTTGGACGGATCAACAAATAAGATGCGTATGATTTCCATACAAAGTTCGAAAATTTTATGTGCAATATATCAAAAACTTTTACCGAGAAACTGGCAACCTTGGTATTTGTAGTAACGTTGTTGCCAATTCATACAGATATATTCCATCAAAGCCAAGTTATACGGTGTTAAAGGTGGATCAACATTGTCAACCAACTTCTTACAGGATCAAGATACTACGGGAAGAGGTCAATATATATATATATATATATATATATATATATATGTACAATATAATATATATTTTTGTAAATATATATGTAAATATATATTTTTTTTATTGTAATATTGATGTACGAGAGTGGACTGGCATTAGAAGTGTGGAGGAGCTATTCCGAGTAGCGCAAGACAGAGAGACATTTTCCAGAGTAATCGCCATTCGGGGGAAGGGCACACCAAGAAGAAGTAATATTACAAATTTGACTTACATATTACATGCACATATATTTCACAAAATGTTATATTATTATTGGTCATGTATACCTTATCAGAAAAGAGGAGGACTTGTGCCTGATCAGGGAGCGATGATTCTTACGTAGGTTTTTTTTATTTTTTTTATTTCATATATTTTTTATTAGTAACAGATATTTGTTTTTTTTTTGGCTACCACACTAGGCTAAGCCCGTGTTGTGGTAGTCGTACATTTAATATTTTAACATTTCAAAAAATATTAAGAAATACTTAAAACTAAAGAGAAAAAAAAAAGATCATATTTTAAAGAAAAGTAGAAATAAAAATGAAAATTCAAATTCAAATTTTGAAATACAAAAATTAATAATAAAGACTAAATGTTGTATATTAAGGTTGTATGTATAATATGTTTTATATGAAATATTTACTTTTCACTGTTAGTTTTTTTTTGAAAAATTGTTTAATTTTATTTATTTGTTCTGATTGATTGATATACAGCGCAATTCAGAAGGGAGGTTATTATAGTTTTTTTATGGCTTGGCAAAAGTTATGATTTTGCATTTAAGTTGTTTTAAAATTAGGTGTAATAAATTGGTTTCCATTTCTCACTGGTTTGTAAAATTCTTGATATTCTTTATTATTTTTTTCTTTACACATTTTTACAGTGGAAGCTTGCTTGAATATGTCATCGACATTTAATACTGGCTACAAATTAAAAAAGTGATTGTCTTGAGAAGGTAACTTTTTTTTTAAATATTACTTTAAAAATAAATTTCTTTGCAAAAATTTCGTTGAGCTTAGATTAATATTGTAACCCCAACCTATAATTCCGTAGATAAGTAAAGAGTGAACAAGGGCATGGTTCACATTTTTGATTATTTTTACATACGTATGTGTGGTAAAACAATGTATGATCGTGTGAGAAATGTGGATATCCGCAAAGAATGTAAGACTGATGTAAGCATAATGAGTAAGATTAAGAAAGGGACCCTCAGCTGGTTTGGGCATGTAGAGCGAATGAACGAAGGAAGTAGTGTAAGAAGAATATACGACGCGAATGTGAATGGTAGAAGAAGTCGGGGACGCCCGAGGAAGACATGGCACAATCAAGTGAATCAGATACTTGAATCGGGTCATGTCAAAAGCCAGAATAATAGAAGAGAATGTATGAGACGATGTATGAATGTGAGTGAGGCAAAGAGTGTGTGCCAAGACCGAGTTGTTTGGCGGTCCGTCCTCTCTGCCTACCCCTGCGGGGAAACGGCGTGATGTTTAGTTAGTTAGTTTTAAAAATATTTCTTAACTTAACATATATACACTTTTTCTTAATCTCTTCAGTAGCTCTGAAATGCGACCATTCCACTTCAGGTTTTGGTCAATGATCACACCGCGATATTTAATTTCGGAAGAAGAGTTAATTACAGTTCAAATAGAATTACGTTGTTTACAGTGTACATGATCACATTTTTCGTCGTGGATTACAATATTAACTTTATGATCAGGTATTTTCTGTTAGGAAAATAAGACATAATTATGTTGTTTTTTTTTGCATTGAGTTTGAGTAAGTTATTATCAAACCATGATTTTTAGATATTAATACCTTCATTTGCAACTTTGTTAAATAGTTCCCATGTTTGACCTTTTATTATCAATACATAAATAGTACCTATAGCAGCACAAGGGATTAAATCACGTTTTATTTTCTGTTGGAAAATTTCTTTCACATGTATTAGAAATAATAATGGTCCGAGGAAGGTACCTTGAGGGATGCCAAATTTACTTGTAAAAAAATAGAACTTCAACAGAAATTTTAGAGAACTCAATTTTAATGAATTTCCTAATTTTTAATTGTGGTAATTAGTGGGGTATTAACAGTTCAAGCATACAAATCATATTTTATTATTTATTCATACGGCTGTCTATTGTTATACAAGGTGTCCGAAAACTCGTAGTACAAGCGGGAAACTGGGGAATCCTCATCACATTTGGAGTCGATTTTGTGGTATAATTTTTTTTGATTTGAGCTTTCGTTTTCGAGTAAATCGAGTCAGAAGTTGATTTTTTTTTGGTCAAATTCTTATAAATTATTACTGACGATCATAGTACATAACTAGTAAAAACCATTTTAAAGAAAACAAACAAAGAAATCCGGATTTAAAGCATTATTTTGAAATTATCCACAATTTTATTTCATGTTTTACAGTCGTTTCACGGTTAAAATCAGCTGTTCATACTTTTCGCGCTTCCAGGTCAAACAAAGTACAATGCAAAATTTGCTGTCCCTTTCTGCGCTCGGTTCGATCAACACAAAAGAAGAGTTAAGCAACAGTAAGCTTGGCCTTGAACTTACGAACCAAATTCTGTACCCGAAACATACGGATGCAAGTCCAAAAGGCTAAATGTTCAGGAGAGCCAAAAACTATTTTTTCTGTAACTATGGTCTCATAACTTCTTCGGATATCCATGCTGATAGATAACAAAAAAGGTAATTATTAAATCAATTAGTTTTGTTTTAAAAAGGAGCAAAGAGGGGAAACGAAATTTTTAAAACGTAAAGCCTTTAAAAATAATTGTTTAAAAAAAACGCTGACTTGAGTCAACTTTTCAATTTGGGAGGCGGGAATGGGTACCGCCGCCCCGGGAACCTTTATTGGATAACCAACACCTCTGCCATAGGTCACCCCAAGTGGTTCGCTACCTTTGGTGATTTAGCAGAGGTGCCCGGGTTCATGGGGTTAGGTTTGTCTAGGTCTTGGAGGCGGATGACCAGGACACACTGAACCCTAGATTCCTACCCACCCCTTAAACCCCCTTCCTTCCCAGAACTCTCCTCTCCTTCCCTTCCTTAAAAAAACCCTCCACACAGCATCCCCAAAGATGACATAGGCCCCGAGGGAAATTATTTTCATCAGGGCCTCCTGTGTGGAGCTCATGCAAAAAAAAAAAAACAAAAACATGGACTTGAGTCCTACTGCCTCTAAATGAAGTAGACTATTTTGTTATTTTGTGGTGTATAAAAGGAATAAAGTCCATGGTACATCCTTCTGCTTCTAAGATTGTTGTTGCAAATTTGAAAATCCTATTTTTTCTTCATAATGGGACTTCCATCTTTCTGCCACTGATAAACATGATAATTTACTTCAAGAATCGTGGTCTAAACACAAATTAATCAATAAATCGGCTAAAAGTAGAATTGTTGCAAAAATTCAAGTCTGCATCAAAAACTCATTTCTTCAAATTTCGGACTTGGATCCGTTTCACCCTCAGGAACTAAAATAAAAATGGTCGCCGTTGTTGACATTCCAATGCTGCAATGGGATACAGTCGTGTTCGAACCAATTTGAACAAGGTTTTTTATTATTTTTTTAATAATGTAATAAAATGTATCAATTTGGAAGGCGGGTATGGATACCGCCGCCACGGGAACCATTTATTGGATAACCAACACCTCTGCCGTAGGTGACTCCAGTTACTAATATCTACAGCCTGTATGTCGGACGAATATCTACAGCTCATATGTTGGACTAATATCTACAAACTTCAGAGCGTTGACTAATATCTACAGATCTAAGGTCGGACGAATATCTATGACGGTCCCAGTGTTGACTAATATCTACAGAGCGTAGGTTGGACTAATATCTACAGAGGGCAGCTGAGCAAGAGGTTGTACGGAGAAGCATAAATTACTTCAATTACGTAATTACTAATTACATAAAGGCTTAATTGTTTAAAGTACATAAAGTTTTTGCATAATATTACGTATTTTGCTGTTTACGAGGACAATAATTTATTGAACAAACATGGAGGTCTTGGTACAAAGATATTTATTTATTTCGAAATACACGGCACCACAACCTAAACTAACCTAACCTAACTCACATAGAAATAGTCATGGTAACAGACTAAATAATTTAAAAGCACTCGAATATAGATATTCGTAAGCACTTTGGTTCTCATAGATATTAGTTTGATTTTTTCAGTTTTTGAATTCCTGTAGATATTAGTAGACGCTTCCGTCGTAGATCACCCCAAGTAGTTCGCTACGTTTGGTGACTTAGCAGCTGTTTATTTGTCTGCCTACCAGCTGCATGGCTGGAGATCGTGAGAGTGGTTGAGGGAGTCCCAGTCGTACTCTCCAGCCGTACTCTCTCGGAACATTGCCTTTATTTTATTTTATTTGTTAGCGTTATAAACAGTCTGTATAATTCATTATTTACGTCATTGACCAATAAAATAACGACAAATTATACGACGTATAATATCAATAATATCTTTCAGGAAGTGATTTTATTTGAATTCGAACTGCTAAAGGTAGGAGAGAAAATGTTGTGAACTAAAAATTAAAAAAAAGAGAAATACAGAAATCAATGTACTATTAAGTTATTAGTTAAATATGTGGCGTTCAATAGAGTGTTATTTTTATGCGTGCTGTGAATTTATCAAAGTTCGTGTTAAACACGTCGATATTATTTGGGCATAATCTGTTAAATGTGCTACAGCTTCTTCTTATAAATACATTAATCATCACAGCGTCACGTTTATTTTTCGAGAGGTAAAATAGCTTTCCGAAAATTGGTAGGTATACCTCTTTTTGTTTGATGTCCGCAATAATGAACTAATTTAACTCATTAATATTAATTAATTGGAAATTAAATAATATTCGTGTTCAGCGATTATTTTTTAGTACTGACCGGATAACTTGATATTTTGGCTTTTGCGTGGAGATTCCTTCAACAATTCAAGGACTGTGTGCTGTGACGAGTCCGTGCATGCGTCTCTTTCTTGCGGCCCTTTAAAAAACGAAACAGCGCTAGTTTACTCATACCTATGTTCTCTGCATGCAGTCCGTCAGGGGGTCAGGGTTCAGGGCCCTTTAGTTTGTATTGATTGTATTCGCGGTTTGACGTGTTAGGTTTCTAAATTGAACAGCGTAAACTAAGCGTAAATTAAGCGAATTTTGTTCAAAATCAAATGTGTGTTTCTTGTGTTTTATTTTTATTTGAAACGTAAATAATCAATTTTAATAGTTATTTTTATTTGAATCGTAATCAGCATTATTAATTATTAAGCGTTGAACAAACTTTAAAACAAGGTGTTTTTGTGATTCGAATGTTATTTCCTTTGTGTGATTAATTGTGAATGAAATTAAGCGAATTATTGTGCGTTTAATTAGTGAATTATTGTGGATTACTACGGAATATTTTAACGCAGAATATTACACTAGAGGTCTAGATTCGTTCAACGTACCTGTTGTAAATAATACGACATGTTCTTGAAAGTGTGTGAACTAGGTATTTGTGATAATAATAAATGTGTGAAATAATCAGGGACACTGGAGGTCTAGATTCGTTCAAACTTAAATGTAGATTCATTCTTTCAAAAAAATTAGAGTCCTTGCGAGAGCCTTGAAGGAGTAACCACCTGTCCTATACGGCGGGAAAGCGATGGATACCCTCCAATGTCGTTGATGATAATTATTGTAATAAAGTAAACAATTGGTGACAATGTTTGTGATGTGTTTTTGGATTTGAAAACATTGCAACAAGATGCGGGACTGCTAAATAACAAAATAAATAGGTACGCTAATTAACCATATTTTAATGCTTAGAAGAGGTGAGAGAATAAATTAGTAAGATGGAAATAAATGAACTATGGGCACGAAAAGAGATTTAGCAACTTATAAATAATTTTAGAATAACATCTTCCATCTGTCATTATGGCATTTTCGCTTTTCTAAAATTTTAACCCTAAAAAGCCGAAATTTTTTTTAAATATTTTTTTTTTCTTAATTTTAAATTTAAAAATGCTTAAATTGAAAATCTTTATGTTTATTTGGGTTCTCTATGTGATGAAGGTTCACCAGTTTTCCGCTTGTACTACGAGTTTCCGGACACCGTGTAGAATTAATTTTCCAAGAAATATTTAATTCGCATATTTTTACTACTCAATTATTCGGTATTCTGAGAACAGTACCCACTTTCATTGGTACATAATTATCTTACGAGTGGAATAATATTCCGTGAAGGTTTTCTTTTGGGTAAATTATTTATGGTACCAAAAATATGAACGTTAAAAATAATTTGAACCAAAAGATTGGAGGGCAGCTTTGATATTTTATCTTCTATCTATATATAAAAATGTTTGTTCGCTATGCGTTGCTAAACTATTCATCCGATTGCGATGAAACTTTGGGGATTTGATGTGTGCATGCCCGCGATGGTTTCTATATACAATAGTACGCTCTGGCATCATGAATTTATGTATTGCTAAACCGTTTATCCGATTGCGATGAAACTTTGGTGAGTTGTTGTGAGCACGTCAACGAAGGTTTCTATATATACACTAGTGGACTTAAGTATGGACACTTTTCGAGATTTCTTGTATCTTGTCGTTTGCCTTATAAAAAAACAACTTATTTTGTTACGGAACCCTTCTAAATTTTTTTTCGTGTTCATTGTGCTATAGTTGATTAATAAAAGTACCATACAATATGCCATATGGTGATTCAAAATTCTTATCACTCTTTATGAGAAATGGGAGCAAACGCCTTAAAAATAACCAATTTTTGAGAATAATGTTTTTGAGTTTTGGCAGCCCTAAAATGTCTCGTCTTCTGTCTAAACCAACCACAAAGTGCAGAGGATCGTCGTGTGCTCCAATCAGGACACTTTAAGATGCAACACGATGAAGTTTTACACCCGTATTAGTCAGTCATCCATTAAATAAAAGTGATTTAGTTTTTTTTTTAATAAATATTATTAAAATGGCTCCTTAGGTGCCAAAACGTGCCGATTGGTTGCCCAAAGAGAAGCAGAGCTGTTGCACTTTGTGAAGAAGGCTACACATATGAATAAATTGCAAAAATATTGGGTGGAGAAGCTACCAAGTCTGGAGTAAGAAAGATTTGCCAACGCTGCAAGGAGTCTAAAACTACAAAAACAGTCCAAAAATCGTCCAAAATCCAAAGGTTACGCCACAAAATGAAAGGAACATTTGTTGCTTTATCCTGCAGAACTATCGTCAAACATCCAAAGATATTAACAAGGTCGTTAAAGCTGCTGGACTCGATATTACTGATATAACATTTAGGAAGAAATTTGGCAAGAATAATAAAAGTCTTACCAAAACATGAAACAGAGGCATAAACGGCTGAAATGGGCTGTAACACATAAAAAATGGACCTCAGAAGACTGGGCAAAGGTGATATGGAGTGATGAGACCAAAATTTTCACTTTTGGGAGTGATGGAATCAGATTTTTTCGTTGCCATCAAGTTGAAGATGTGATACCAGAATGCACTACCGCGACAATGAAACTTCCTTTGAGTGTAATGGTGTGGGCTTGCATAATAAGAGATAGTTTTGGACGTCTGGGAGTGGTAGAAGGCACAATTAAGGCTAAAAGTCATCAAAATATGATTCTAGAGCCAAAATTATTGCTCAGCACAATGATTTGTTCGAGGGGAACCGTGGTAAATGCAATTTCCAGCAGCATGGACCCCCATGCCACATAGCAAAACGAGCATGAAATGCTTACAGAACCACCATATTGTTGTTCTACCTTGGCCAGGGAACCATCTGGACTTGAATTCTATTGAAAATCTCTGGTCAAGAATGAAAATACTGGTTTCTAGTCGCAAATTCAGCAATAAAAGAGACATAATTGAAATAATTTTCTCAAACATGGTTCCATGTCATCAAACCTGAAAATTAGTGATGTTTTGTGGACTCCATGCCTAGAAGACTTTGGGAAGTTATTAAACTTAAAGAATTTCCAACGAAATACTAACGTTAAATGCTAATTTGAAATATTATGCAAAATCTTCGTAATTAATAAATAATTTGTGTTTTGCCATGTCGTTGTTTTATTCGGCATTTTTGTTATTTTTCTAAGAAAAACATATAAATTTATTCAAAATATAACAGTATAATATGTTGTTGAATCAATTAGCTAACAAAGTTATACTTAAACCCCAACGTGATTTAAAAAAGAGCGAATGAACATCAAATATAAGAAATTTATGAAAAGTGTCCATACTTAAGTCCACTAGTGTGTATATATATATATATATATACAGGGTGTTAAGGGACGTGCTTGACTTACTTTAACCAGTGATTTCTGACATTATTTGGAGTAAAAAATTTTAATGAAATTTTCTTTTCCAGTGATATTTTAGATTTTTTTTTCTACAAAACATAAAAAAATGGTAGTTGTTGAACAGTTGGAGGCGGGGTAAGGGGTTTTTCGGACACACGGCTGAGTGACCAGTGACGACATGCAGAAGAACTTTTTTTTGTTTGATTTTGAAGAAAAAATTTTTGAAAAAAAGGTGTCAAAAATGTCACCGGAGACCAAAATTTCATTTACATTTTTTTCTCCAAATAATGTCAGGAATCACTGGTTAACGTAAGTTAAGTACGTCCCTTAACACGTTAACACCCTGTATACGTATACTGGTGAGCTCTGACATTATGTAATTTTTATAAAATAATTGCAAGAGGTAACACGCGAGCTGTTTGAAAACTGAATGTACAGGGACTGAATGTGTGGAATGCGGTGGCGGGAGGGAAAATCGGGAGGGGGGTTCGTGGGACGGGGGAAGCGGGAGAGGGGAGTGAGAAGAGGGAAAGCGGAGAAAGCAGAGTGGGAACGCGTAAGGGGAAGGGGATGTAGGGGATGACAGTAGGGCGCAATGGCGGAATTGGTAAACACATGTCCCGGATAGACGAGAGGTTCTGGGTTCGAGTCCAGTTGCGACCATTATTTTTTCTGTTTTTCTATGTCTTGTTCTCTTTCATATTTTCGTATAGATTATTATTATTATCTTCTTCTTCGACGATATATTATATTATTGGGAATAACCTTCAAAATTTATAAAAAGAGAGTTTTTCTTATAAAATTGATATTTTTTAGTTTTCTGTTGCGTGTCATAGTATATATTATCAATGATTAGAATGTTAATCGTTTCTGTATTCGGTGGATATTATTCATAGGAGTTAAGGAAATAACGAGCCTAAATATGCCGTAAAATGAACGGAGCGATTACTTAAGCTTAATGTACAAGTCTTGAAGCCCGCGGTTAAAATGTCTCAATTTCACTGAAACAACAAAAAAAAATTAAATTCTAAGCGGACTGTGATGTATACGTGGTTCATACGACCTGAGAAAATGAAACGGTGTAGAAAGCTGTGGAAGCCTGGGACCGGATTAGTTTGCTCCAACACCGTTCCATATACGGGTTTAGTTTGGTGTACCAGCGAGATTATTACTCCGAAGATGGCCGATTCCGCATCCATAATTCCGATATTTGGTGTTAGCAAAATTGGGCGCAAATTAACCGTAGAGGAAGGTACTACGGAATGAGCGTAGCCCTTGTCTTGGTTGGAGTGCGGTAGCCTCGTTTCGTTTTCATGAACACCTTCATACGAACAGGCTCAAACTAACAGAACCATTTTTAGTTATTTTGGGATATCACGTTTCACCCAAGATCATCGGGGAAAACACAATTATCATTATTACTTATGTGATGTGGATATATTAACAATGGAGGAGAAAATGTATCACCCTCAAACAAAAACGAGAAAAGACACAGATGTTGCGCATTAAAATTTTTCAAATTGTATTTATTCATGATAACATCTAGATTGAAATTTATTTTGCGTATAATCCTGCAATCAGACGACATAAAGAGAGCAGCAAAAAAAGGAGCGTCAAGAAAATGAGTTAATGTTTAAAAGCGAAAGTGGGTTCAAGTCCCAGAGGTGCAAATATCTTTTTCTGAATTTTCGGTTTCCAGATTTTTGATTGAGTTTCGCTAATATTGTGTTTATTTAATTAAATATTACAATTTGAACTCAAAAAGAAAAAAAAAAATAAGTTAATATTTTTAGTTCTTAGTTGAAGTAAGATAGAGTTAAAAATGAATGGACGAATTATTTCAGTGGTCAGATCAAGGTACAGGTCCTGGGTTCAATTCCCAAATGTAACCGAATCTTTTGGGCCTTTTCTGTTTCAGTTAATACTGTCTCCAATAATGATTAAATAAATTTCAATTTGAAGTTTTACCCAATGGGTTAATACACCATGAAAAATAAAGTTATTTTATTGATCATTAAAACCAGAAACATGTTCTCGTTTGGACACTTTCTTAAACATTATAATATCGAAAAAAATGCTTTCCTCTGAAAAGTTTCCTGGAATCTGAAATTTATCTGCTAAATTGTTTGCTAATCTGGTATAAACAACTCTAATAGCATGAATAGATCTGGGACTACAGCTCATATTCAGAGATAGATAAACCCTCAACAAATCAGGACCCCTAGCACAGTCGATCGATGAGGATTGATAGGATAACTTTCGGTAACTTCTCATCGTTCCCTGACACATCGCAGATCGCCAACGAATTAGTTATAGTTCATGTTGACTAAGAATTTTCAATATATTCGGCGTTAGCTGTTGTTTGTACATTAGCGATCTGCAGTTGTCCTAGGGAATTGAGAAGTTACCGAAAATTATCCTATCGATCCTTATCGATCGACCATGCTAGGACCCCACGTCGTCCATACTGAAAGGACAAATATTAGGTCCTTACATATGAAATTGGCGTTTTGCCGTACGTTTTACCGCAACTTTGATCTCAAATATCTTCTTTTTGGTTAGGAATTCCAAATTCAAATTTATACAACTATTTACTCATGTATTTGTGTTTCGAAAATTATAATTTATTTGTTTTTTCCTTAATTGTTTTTTATTTGTGTCACTTAGTTTACAAAATGGAAAACTTGAAATATCGCGTTATTTACGAGTACGAGTTCCACCGTGGCACCAGTGCTGCAGAAACGGCTCGAAGGATTAATGATATGTATGGCGACGGTGCCGCAAAAGAAAACACAGTGCGTTTTTGGTTCCAACGTTTTCGTTCTGGAAATTTCGACCTGCAGAACAAGCCCCGTGGACGGCCGGAGATCAAAGTTGATAATGAAGAATTGAAGGCTATTGTGGAAGCGGATCCACGTCGATGAACTACCTATGAGATTGCAAAAGTGTATAGATAGCAATGGTACATACTTTGATTAAATAAATGTATTATATTTAAAAAAATCGACTTTATGTTCTTCCCATACAAAACGCCAATTTCATATGTAAGGACCTAATATAATGTTTTATTTGGGAATTAAGGAGTACCTAGTTTATCGTTTATCTGAAAAAATCGTTTTGCAACAAATCGAACACTAAATCAGATTTCGAACGACAACAAATTCAGTTTTCCATTGGAACAGTCAGCCATATTTCATAAAAGCTACTTGGAAACACTTTTTCTCTATAACGAAAATATGAATGGTCAATAATATATATCTTGAAGCGACGATAAATGGCTCTGTTTGTTTACTTCTTATTATTACGTAATGTTAAATGTCGGTTGCAGGCTTTTTTCTCTTCATAAATACTGGAAATATTGTTTTATTTGATTTATTTCGTCGGAGGTACGCCGCAACATATTAAAATACTTTTGGGCTCTTGTTGGTGTGTCGTTGGTTAAATATTATTTGAGCGTTGTTTGAGTGCTTTGTTGGGAAACTTAAACCTCATCCAAAGTTTTGTAACTGCATCAGACATTGTTTTATAGTGAAAGTGAAGACACTACTCAAAAGCAAGTTTGCGGTATCCTCATACTCCGGGAATAATCCATAATCATACTAGTATTTAATTTGTTAAATGGATTACTCATTGTGGGTATTAGGGGACGTACTTGACTTACTTTAACTAAAAAATATAAATGAAAGTTTGGTCTCCGGTGGCTTTTTGGATGTCTTTTTTCATTTTTTTTTCTTCAAAATCGAACAAATTTCATATTCTTCCACACACAGTCACTGGTCACTCAAAAAAATGTCACGTGAGACCAAAATATCATTTACAAGTTTTACTCCAAATTATGTCAGGAACCACTGATTAAAGTAAGTTATGTCAAGTAAGTTCCTCAACACCCTGTGTATCTGTGACGGTCCGTGAGTTTTCGGTCAGCTAGCCCTTCAAAAATTTGGCATTTTTTTCAGATGGTCAAAATATTTTCGCTTTACAATAAAATGCAAATATTTAGAATATTTCTGAGCACATTCAAAAACCAAAAACTGTTTTAGAAAGGTGTTGAAATACGCTTTCGAAGTACAGAATTCGAAAAAAACTTTTTTTTTTATTATAAAAAAATTTGCATGCAAACATCAAAAAGTTTTCAAAATGACTCACCTTACGTTTTCTCTAACTAAAGTTACTGATAATAAAAAAAATAATAAAAACACATGCATATTTTATTAGACAAATGTACAACAAACACATATTGTAACCTCACTTTTTATCGCTTTATTTAAAAATAATTTATAAAAAATTCCCGAAGTTTCAAAATATTTTTTCTATTTGCGATTCAAAACTTCTAACACCGATTAGAACATATTTCTAACTATAATAGTAAGGGAGTTGTAGCGTTTTATATGAAACCTATGTGCGTTGGGACAAATATGGTCTCCTTTAATTAAACGGCTAGAGTGCTAAGATTGAAAAATACGATGTTATTGATGTTGTTGGAGCTGAAAATGATTTTTTTCGGGATATACTGAAGTGTGGATACGCCGCATCCACATTTCAGTATATCTTCATACAAAAAAGTAAAATTTTGTAAAATTTTGTAAAAGTAAAATTTAAAAAATATATCGTTTTCAACAACATCAATAAAGTCGTATTTTTCAATCTTAGCACTCTAGCTCACTGAAAACTCCGGGACCGCCACTGCTGTGTATATTGTGTTCTTATATTTTAATCTCTTTTCATATGCATCTTCGTTAAGTGACAGATATTACTAAGTGGATTTGATGCGATTTATTAATTAAAACGAAAGGATACTCAATTTTCCCTTTATCAAAACAGACCAACAGATTTTCGTTATGCAATTTTTATGGTAATGAAGAGTTTGTTATTTATGTTTATAATTTAATATATACAACTATCTTCTGATTAACTAATAAATGTCCGTATTACAAATGATTTATTGTGAAATAGAGAAAAATGTACTCTCGCCAAAATCTTTAAATTTATACGGTATTAAGAAGAGTAAGAAGATTATTTTGAGAACATTTAATGCACACTGCACACACATATTTTCATTATTTATTTTGGGGCGTTATGCCGTGTTGCGCTACATCCTTATTTAGTCAACGTGTCGGACGCATTCCATCATCAGGGCAGATGTATATGATGATGATGGATACTGTAACGCTGCCCTAAACGTTGGCTAAAGAAGGAGGAGGCGCAACACGATATAACACCCCAAAAATATATAACGAAAATACTTTTGGCCGTGAATATCTAAAATTTTATAATTATTGATATATTTGAGTGTTTATCTATATTTTCCATATCTTTTTCTGATTTTTCTGTTACCAGATTTTTTATTGAGTTTCGCTAATATTGGCTTCATATAATTTAATATTACAATGTAAGGTGTAACATATATTCTTGTCAGAAACCAAAAAATCAGAGCAATCGACTACCATCTCAAGATGTTGGGGGAAAAGGCTGAGGTCCAAATCGAATGTTTAAGTAAAAAAATAGTGAGAGATATAAGAACAACTTAAATTATTACTTAAAATTGGCAAATAAATAGTTGTATAAAATATAAATACCTGCATTATTCAAATAGGTTGCGATACGGAAAAAGAGAGAGATTGTTTAGACCGTCAATTAAAGGTACGCCGTTACGGAGTGTCGTCGCGGATAGAATGGCCACCAGAGGCGAGGCTTCGGGGCTCCGAACCATGAGGGCCAAAAAGCAGGAATCTCAATAGGCCATCCGCGTGTCCAAAAGGTATTCCTTCATCAACAGGAAAGAGGCTCCAGGCTCCGAACCTGGGGGCCAAAAGCAGGAATCTCGACAGGCCATCCGCGTGTTCAAAAGGTCTTCCTTCATCAACTGGAAAGAGGCTCCATCAGCCTAGCGTGCCCAGAACACGGTAAAGCCACCTCTCAGGCAGCGTGACTATTATCGGCCGGAAGATTGTTAAAATTTCACGACTTCGTCAGCCAAAAACCACGCCGTTCGCAGAATGCACCAAGAAAATCTCCAGGCATCTGCCGATAGCACGAAGCGAAATCACTCGCTCTTTCGCCATTACACGGTATCACTAACTCGTGATACAAAATAAAAATATATAAGGCTTCCAGCACTTCATAAAAATCAAACTCGGCCTTCAAGGCTCAAAAAATTGACCTCCCGGTCAAAGACGCAAACTGACACCCGCCGCCATGATTGTTTTTTCTCCTATCTCCGGTTGACATTTTGACCAACCACACCAAGATAAAATTTAAAATCGAGTTAAATTAAGAAGTGGCCAGTACCTACTAGCAAAATAGATATGTTACAAAGGTTTAATTTATAATGTTAAAAAGAAGTTTATTATTGTGACAACAAACTTTGGTTAAGCCACATTGAGACAATTTTATTTGTTTTGTATATAATTTATCAATAGTTTCGTAAAAAAAACAATTTAATTACTCCGTTTACATATTTTAGTAACCGAGTAATAACGATTTGCAATACTATCTTCAATATTCAATAATCTGCCATCACTAAAGGGGAAGCCAAACAATTTTATGATAAGAGCCTTACACAATCGATTTTCGGTAATCGTATTCGGTATTCGGCAATCGTAAATCAGGTGTTACCGAAATGTTAATTAATTATTTTAACGTCACACAAATATAAACAGGTTAAATAACACCATCAATTTGGGAGGCGGGTATGGATACTGCCGCCCCGGAACGATAATCAACACCTCTGCCGTAGGTCACCCTGAGTGGTTCGCTGCTTACTTAGCAGGGGTGCCCGGGTTCATGGGGTGACTTGTCTGGATCTTTGCGGCAGAAGCGTCTGCTCACCAACTGCGTGGCAGGCCACATCGGGAGAGCCTGCGTGAGTGAGACCTTTTGACCTCTCCATCAGATCTCTCTCGGAACATAGCCTAGCACCGCAGCGAGAGAGATAAATCCATACGTCCGTCACTCCTGGACAAAATGACTCCCAGATTCCTACTCACCCTTTTCCTTCCCAGAATTTCCTCTCCTTCCTTCGACATATCCCCTGAAGGGAATGATTTTCCCGAAGGCCTCCTGTGTGGATCTAATGTAAAAAAATAAAAACAAGCCGTCTCAATGTGGGATAACCACAATTGGAATATAGACTACCAAGACGGCAGCCATAAAAATAAAAGCTGAATTACTTGGAGAATTTAATAATGACATCATTTAATTTTTTTTTTTAAATTAAATTAAGTTCTTTGACGCAATAAAATTTTAAGTGCACATACACCATCCAAGGTACGTCGCTTTCCCATTTTGTCATAAAAACATAGAAATTATTACCGCAACTGCAAAAAATTTAATCGGTGATTAAAATAAAATACCTGAAGAAAATTACGGCCATTAAGATGAAATGAGAGAAGTAAAGACGAGGATTCTAACTTCTCCGCTTAAGAAAATTTCTGCGGTGAAGCACACCTTTACCGGTAATAATGCTATCTTTTAAAAATATCTTATATTCACACAAGATGTGACTTAAGTTAAAAAGATGTGAAGTATTTATGGTATAAATAGATTAGCATAATTATATTATGGTAAATAAATTTGTGCACAAAATGAACCGGTCAACATTTTCGGCTTTCTTTAATGGTAGTAGGAGATTTTCAAATATTGTCGGGTTATTCGTTGCTCTGGAATGTTTGTCTTTCTTTAAAAAAATAAATAAATAGAAATAAATAAAATTATCGAGTTGGCGTCGTGTTAGGGTCCCGCCCAGGTATTCAGTCCTCCATCACGACACAAGCAACCTTTTCTGCTGCCTATGGTGGTAGTAGGAGATTTTTAGATATTGTCAGGTTATTCGTAACCCGGGAATGCTTCTTTCTTTTACATAAATTTTTCAAAAATAATTTTAATTTGGTAGGCGGGTATGGGTACCGCCGCCCTGGGAACCATTTATTGGATGACCAACACCTCTGCCACAGGTCACCCCAAGTGGTTCGCTACGTTTGGTGACTTAGCAGTG
Source organism: Limnephilus marmoratus (assembly GCA_917880885.1). Lineage (NCBI taxonomy): Eukaryota > Metazoa > Arthropoda > Insecta > Trichoptera > Limnephilidae > Limnephilus > Limnephilus marmoratus. Next base: position 12,695,638 of record OU862918.1, on the reverse strand, counting down.
GTGCCCGGGTTCTTGGGGTAATGTTTGTCTAGGCCTTGATGGCGGGTGCGTCGGCCCACCTTCTGCGTGGCGGGCCGGATCGGGAGATGCTGGTTGAGGGAGACCCTTTACAACCGGTTACCGCTGTCCGGGTCGCTCGGTAGTACAGGGGCCCGACCCTCAGGCTCACGACTGAGGGTGGGCTGCCCCATCAACGAGTGTAAAAACCCCGCCGCTGCTGTTGTGCCGGTTCGTGACCGGAGGGGACCCAGCAGTAGCGTTTGGGGCGCATTGGGCGACCTCTCCAGCCGGACTCTCCCTGCCCATCGCCTTGCACCGCAGTGGGTGGGTTGGATACATACGTCCGTCACTCCTGGAAACTCTGAATCCCAGCATCCTACCCACCCCTTTACCTTTTCCCTCCCTGACCTTCCTTCCCCTCATATCACACTTAAATAACCCTACAAATAAAATCATGAATATACAACCATCAACAAATAACGTCATTACAGCGGCGAGGAGTAGGCGTCCCCGGTGCGGGCCAAAACTGTTGGTGAATTACACCAACATTCGCGGCCTGCACACCAATTTAAATTCTGTCCACCACCACCTTTTTTCCCAACGCCCAAACCTTCTTTTCCTGTCTGAAACCCAGATAGCTGAGCCTGTAGACACCTCCTATCTGAACTGCCCGGGCTTCACCCTCGCAGGCAAGTTCAGACCTAAAGGAGGTGTCTGTCTCTATAGTCGAGCTGACGTCAACTGTGTGCGACTGTTGAATCTGGAAAACTCCAGATTCGACGTAATGTGGGTACGCGTCAATCTTGCCAGTACGGTAAGATTCTACGCGTGTTTATACCGCTCACCGAACCTTAGCGAATCAGACACGTCCGAGCTCTTCAAACACTTAAGCGATACTATTGATGACCTCTTGCCCCGCTACCCTACGGCAGAGTTTGTGGTCCTGGGGGACTTCAATGTTCATAACGAACCTTGGTTGAAGTTCTCAGGATCAACAGACTCGGCTGGACGCCAAGCGGAATCCTTTGCCCTTTGCTACGGATTGGAACAAATGGTTCAGGAGCCTACAAGGGTTCCTGATGTCCAGACTCACCGTTCCAATCTGTTAGATCTATTTTTAACTACTGTGCCACACGGTTACAGGATTGAAGTCACAGCGTCTTTAGGATCGTCCGACCACTGCCTGGTGACGACATCAATCCCTGTAAACTTCAGACCACCAAACGAGAGGCTGAAGAGAAAAGTGTGGCACTATAGGTCAGCAGATTGGTTCGGTCTGCGGGCACATTTTAATGCTTTTCCGTGGTCAGCTGTCTGCTTTCGGACTTCGGATCCCTCAAGATGTGCCCAGGAAATTGGTGAAGTCATCACATCCGCGATGGATGGCTTCATCCATTCTACTGTTAAGGAAACTGGTGTGGGCTCAAAGCCGTGGTTCAGTCGACAATGCGCTGAAGCAGTGCGACGAAAAAACGCGGCTTACCGAGCCTACAACACATCTAGAACATCCGAAGACAGAACAGCTTACAACAAAATGGCAAAGGAAACCAAGAGAATCATAAATAGGTCGAAATTGGAGCACGACCTGCAGATCAGCAGAAAGCTGGCTGCATGCCCGCATGGCAGCAGGCAATTCTGGTCGCTTGCGAGCTCAATAGGTCGCAATTTCTGCAAATCCAGTTTGCCACCTCTCACCAGACCTGACGGCTCACTAGCAAACACCGCCACCGAAAAGGCAAACTTATTAGGTAAAATGTTTGCGGATAACTCAACCCTCGATGACCAAGGTGCTGTCCCGACGTCGGTTCCTCACTGCGGTTTTCGTATGAAAAAGCTGAGGATTCGGCATCGGGAAGTACTCCATGTTTTACGAGGGCTTGATGTTAATAAAGCTAGTGGGCCTGACGGAATACCTGCCCTGGTACTGCAGAGGTGCGCTGCAGAAATAGCTCCAATTTTGACGAAGCTTTTTAAATTGTCCCTGAAGACTGGCTCTGTGCCCTCTGGTTGGAAAAAAGCGGTTATCCATCCTATTCCAAAGAAGGGTGACCGCTCCAACCCGGCCAACTACCGCCCCATAGCGATCACATCAGTTCTGTCTAAGGTGATGGAACGTGTGATCAACGACAAACTGCTCACATACCTCGAGAAGAACAAAATTATTAACGACTGTCAATACGGATTCCGGCGGAACCGCTCGTGCGGTGATCTTCTCGCGTATGTGACGCATGTTTGGGGGCGATGCCTGGAACGTTTCGGTGAGACCCAAACGGTTGCACTGGACATCTCCAAGGCCTTTGACCGGGTTTGGCACCGAGGACTTGTCAACAAACTGCATTCTTACGGACTTCCCGCATCCTTGTGTATGTGGATTGCCGACTTCTTGAGGGAGAGGTCGATTCAGACGGTAGTCGATGGTTTCACTTCTTCCTCACACTCGATAAATGCTGGCGTCCCGCAGGGATCGGTTCTGTCTCCGACTTTGTTTTTGTTGCACATCAACGACCTTTTGTCATGTGCACCAATTCACTGTTACGCGGATGACAGTACAGTTCATGATAGCTTTTTGTTTGACAAGCCCCCAAAGGGCTCACAAACTCCAACAGCTCGTAGGGCTTTGAAGCAAAGAATGGACGGTTACCTCGAGAGTGTTTTCTCTTGGGGTAAAAATAATCTCGTTGAATTTAATGTTTCAAAGACCCAATCTTGTCTGATTACGTCTAAAAGGGATCGAAATGAAAATCTAGTCTCTTTCAACGGAAGCAATCTTCCGAACAGGCCCTCCATTGATATGCTTGGTGTAACCCTAAGTGACCAGCTCAGGTATGGGGGCTCCATCGAAGCCAGAGTAAAGTTAGCCTCCCAAAAACTGGGCGTACTGTACAGGGCCCGCAGATACTTTAATAGTACACAACTGTTAACCTTGTACAAATCACAAGTACGCCCCACGGTTGAATTTGGCAGCCATCTCTGGTCTGGAGCTCCAAAATACCTGAAAAATACCCTCGACTCTGTGCAGAAACGGGCGGTCCGTTTGATAGATTCTCCCATCTTAACAGACGGATTGCAATCTTTAGAGCACAGGCGTCGGGTGGGAATGCTATCCTTGTTCTACCGGTATTACAATGGAAGATGCTCTGAAGAACTAGCATCATTGATCCCTTCGGCACCGGTGCATAGTCGGGAAACACGCCAAACGCGTGCCCAACATTTGTACACGGTTGACATTTGTCACATGAGAACGGGTCGTTTCTTCGACTCGTTCTTGTGTTCAACAGCTCGGCTGTGGAATGATTTGCCGGCCTCTGTGTTTCCTCCTTCCTACAACATGGGTCTCTTCAAGACCAATGTTCATTCCTTCCTCTCCTCAAAAAGACTCTCCACACAGCATCCCAGATGACATAGGCCCTGAGGGAAATTATTTTCCTCAGGGCCTCCTGTGTGGAGCTAATGTAAAAAAAAAAAAAAAAAAAAAAAAAGTAATTTGGTTTATGGACAATTTTTAAAATCAAATCGAAAGTCATCGTAATATGAAATGTAATTTTCATTATAAAGTATATGTTTTCAAATACTTTATAATGAAAATTCCCTTTCCCCACACCACTCCCCCTCATCAACCTCCTTCCCCCACCCCCTACCCTTCCCCACACCCTCTTTTTCCTTTCCCCTTCCTTCCTTCCCCCGTCTCCCTCCCCTAACCCTCTCCCCCCACCCTCCTCCCCCTCTCCTTCCCTCCTCCACCAACACCCTCCCAACACCCCCACCCCCCTCCCCACACCCCCCTCTAACCTCTCGCATTCCACTCATTAATTCCCGATACATTCAGTTTTCAAACAGCTAGTGTGCCACCTATTATAATGTTTTATACAAATTTCATAATGCCAGAACTCAACGATAGTTTTATACAAAATAACTAACAAAAAAAAAAGAATTTTCCAATTTGGTGCAGTCGTTCGGGTTTATGCGCATACATACATTTCGGTGATTTTTTAGAGATAGTTATTAAGTACGACGCCAACAAAGCACTCTTTTTAGGGTGAATTGCCTAATTAAAAAATAATAAAAAAAACATCATTTCCAAGGGAACAATTGGTTTGCTTTTTTACTGACGTTTGCAATAAATCGATTTTGTTAGCGACAGAAAACGTATGATAAATAATTTCATAACACAAGAGCTTACAAACCATCGTTTGTATATCGAAAGTTTGTACATTCATACCAACTTTTACCTTTATAATATTAACAGGATAGGATTCATTTATAAGAAACAAACAGCTTTTACATAATATACAGTGATAATCGATATACAAGTGAGCTGAAGTCAAGCCACAGAATTTTCTTTTGCTAAAGTACATTGGAAATTTTATTATCTTATAATTAATTTTGGTTTGTAGGAAGGTGAGAGGAAGAGGAAAAAAGGAAAAGGATAGGAGATTAATTAATAATAATCATAATTCTGGGATGTGCGATCTGAAAGTTATTATAAAAAAAATAATTCGCCTCGGGATTGCCTTTCAAAAGAAGAAATTTACGTTTCGATTGTTAGTAAAATTGAAAATTTACGAAATCTATCCAAAGCCATTGTAAAAATAGATCATAAAAAAGAACTTTATATCAAACTAATCGAACAAAAAATATAGCACCGCTTATGAAAAGGATAGCCAATCTAAGAATATGTGTGTACGAAATAGCTGTACGAATTATGTCACTAGTTCATCGAAACCAACTGCGTTATCTAAGTTACGAATCTTCACACAATTTTATATTTAATTTGGAATTGTTAGTATTATCTTCTTCGTAAATTAAATTAAAATGTTTCCTTTAGTCAAATACCTACACGGAGAAGTAATATCTCGTATATCTTGGAATTTTGTGACTTGTGGAGAATTTTTCAACATTGCCATTCCTAGCTGAGAATGTTTCAAAATTAATAAAAATTTCTTCGGAATGGATGTGCCCTTTAGAATATTTGAATGATTCCGTCTTAAAAACTTGTTGTCGCTATCATAGACGCCATCATCGCGGCTCCATGACTATTAATGTGCGTGGTTCATACCATAATTACTCTGAATCATGCAATTTCAATACCCCTTTGAAAACTAATAAAAAATTATTAAAAAAAAAAAAAATAACCCATAACTTAACCTAACGTAACCTATTTAACCAAATTTTTTTCAACACTTTTAATGATTTTTGCAAGGAGGTATTGAAATTGCAGGATTCTAAGTCATCAGGTCAGCTTATTTACAAAACCTACACCGGTTGAGTTGCGGTAGCAACAATTTACATTTTAACTCTCGACAGGCCAAGATACCAAACATAACGTCCGTAATCATGTGGGTAGGCCGACGATCCCTTATGGGCATTAAAACAATAGATTTGCCTTTTTTGTTTTTGTGCATTTATTGGGCAGGGAATATTACCTATATTTGACGAAATATTTTTTCCTGCGATTGACGATTTTTTTCACTTTTTTTTAAACGGCACGTTTTGTGCAAATCCTTTGCGCAGCAATACCTGAAATATTATTAGGTCCTTACATAAGAAATTGGCGTTTTGTATGGGAGGAACATAGAGTCGATTTATTTTTAATATAATATATTTATTTAATCAAAGTATGTACCATTGCTATCTATGCACTTTTGCCATCTCATAGGTAGTCCATCGATCCCTTTACTAAAAAAACCATTCGGACGGGAATCAATAAAATCTTTGAAGGTGGTTTGGACTGCCCCATCGGAGTTGAATTTTTTCCCTTGCAAGAAGTTATCCAAATTTCGAAAAAAATGGTAATCTGTTGGGGCAAGGTCCGGAGAGTACGGTGGATGTCCAATTAAAGCTCCTCTAATTTAATAGCCGTCTGTTGTGCAGTGTATGGTCTAGCGTTTCCATGAAGCAGCAGTGGCATAGATCAATTAACCAGCCTCGGTTGTTTAGCAGCTAGCTCTTCCATCATGGTTTGCAGTTGCTGACAATAGACACAAAAAAAACACAACTGTGTTTTCTTTTGCGGCACCGTCGCCATACATATCATTAATCCTTCGAGCCGTTTCTGCAGTACTGGTGCCACGGTGGAACACGTACTCGTAAAAAAACGCGATATTTCAAGTTTTCCATTTTGACTAAGTGACGCAAAGAAAAAAAACAATTATGGAAAAACAAATGAATTATAATTTTCGAAACACAAATAGCTGTGTAAATTTGAATTTGGAATCCTAACCAAAGAGAAAATATTTGAGATCAAAGTTGCCAGTACGGCAAAACGCTAATTAAGAAATGTAAGGACCTAATATTAATAAATATATTTCATGTATTTAAGTAGATATAAGAAGGAGAGTAATTTTGGGGTCTATCTTCGGCCCAGTTGGCTGCGGTAGAGTTAAATACGCCTGTATATTGGTTATTTTTTATCATTTTGCAAGAACAGGAATTGTTCTAAAAATCTACATAGAATAATAATTCTAATGTGTCTAATATTATGAATTAATAATTTTATCTCTTATTTAAATTTTGATATTGAAAATGTATATTGTCGCTATCGCGACTGAACCACTAAAGGTTTTGGAAATACGCGTCCGGTCACCTTTTATTGCGTTATTTATATTCAACACCATGTACATCCAAATGTTCATATAAAAATAATAAGTTTAGTGCGGTAGGTATTTTTGACTCAAATTTAAAATTAAATAAGCACCGTGTGAGTGCAACGTAAGATTCTTAAGCGATTGGGGTTATAATTTATGATAATGCGATCACTTAACGTGGCTGACTTTATTAAAAATTTACGCATGATAAAGTCTTAAATTTCACTGCTTCCGTTCTACTTCCGCTCAGCAAAAGTGGGTTTTTCTTTTAACCCTTCCATTTAATGGCAGGCGCAGGTATAAGTATACGAATATTTCCCATAAAAGTCATGAGTTTTCACTCCATCGAGCAGTAACGACTTCCTTTGTCATCGCAATGGGCTCGCAATATATTTACAGAATGCTCACGCTGCAAATGGTCACGATAAGGAGAATCGCGCTCTGAGCCAAGAACCATTGTTTCTTCGCATTCAAACCTTGAATCGCGAAATCAAATGCGAATATATTTATTGAGATAATAAAACTGTTTTATATATTATTTTAGATGCACTCTCCCACTTCATCTAATACGTGGTTGCCTTTTATGACTCTTCGTGCGATTAGATTAAAATTTTTAACTTATTTGGTCTTGTCGCTTATTTTATTAGTTTGAGATATTGTGCTTGTGCCCGTATTTTCTTGATGTTTGTATCTTATTATTTTGTTATTTGTTCTGTTCTCAAGGTTTACTGACATTATCAGCTTTACTTCTAAGATTTGTGTGCTACATATTTATTTCAAGCCTTAATGGCCTTTATATTCAATTGTATAAGTTGTGACATGAATAAGGAGACATGACAGAGTGAGATATAGCATAATAAGGGAAAAAATTATAATTTGCCGATATAGTTAGCCTAATAGACCAACAAAAGTGGAAATGGAGAGGTCACATGATCCGCGATCCACAAGAGAAATGGTGCAAAAATATCACTGACTGTTATCTCAGAGATGGCAAGAGAAGTAGAGGACGTCAACAAATAAGATGGGAAGACGACCTAAAACTCACGGCTGGACATCATTGGAGAAGAGTAGCGCGTGACAGGTCCCAGTGGAAAATGTTGGAGGAGGCCTATGTCAATAGGCAAACTGAGCTTCGGGATAAATTCTTCGGCTAGCCTAGTGAGGCAGGTTACGAGAAACCTAAATTTATAATTATAAATATCTATTCTTTAAGTACTGCTAGCATTGGCGCTACTTGCGGCCAACGCCAAACCCAAAACCTGGAAAGGACATGCAATAAACAAGCCGGCGGCTAGCTCTGCACAGCCGGCGCGAGCAAGGTCCCTCTTAAACCCAGGGCGAGTGTTTGTGGTTCGCTTGTAAATTCCTACTCCCCTTCCTTTCCTCAAAATCTCCAGGTCTCCTTCCTCAATCAGAACACAGTAGTTATGCACGAAAAAGGGTTTTATTCATTTAAAGGTGAACAGGATTATACACAAGCCAGCCTCGGCACTAAACACATGGTTATTTGGCTAACTAAATTGCTATCGTTCTATCAACTCTCTCTCTACGCGTATATAGTGAAGTTAAATGTCAGTTCTTAGCACACAGAGGGGAAGGAAGGTTCATTTGTACTCACAGGCAGGATATAGGTAGTCGTCAGAAGGTACGGGTATTATATACTTCACACAATTAAAATAAAACATCGCGAAGTCAGTTTACGGCGGGCGCCCTAGCGCACCCGCTAGGACGCACTTGTTGTTCGCCCGAGGCCCGGTTGGGGAATGAATGCGGGGAGCCGCTCGGCGTTTGGCTACTTGTGTCGAGCGGTGCGGGGAAAGGGGGGCGGAGGGCCTGTGCAAGGGGTCAATTCGCTATTAGCTCGCACGGGAATCAATTCCGTAACGTAACAGTACCTACTGCATATATGTACGTATTTTGTTTTCTGTATTAACTTTTGTACGTACGCAACTTTTAAACTGTACTTTTACTGTACTTATGATGTACTTTTTGTTTTTGTAGTTATAAATCTTAAAATTTTTTGTTCAATAAAGATATATTATAACAAACAAGAACATGAATTGTATTCATACCTAACAAAAGTCCACTTTTAACTTCAGATTTTATGTCCGGGTTAAATCTTCCCCACAGGAAAAACTAAACCCTTTCACGCACTTTTCCACAAATGATCATCTAATCAATTCACGCTGCTACGCAATTGTACTGTACGACTACTCGTACAATAAATACAAAATAATACAAGCACAACATGTCAACCTACCAGAGACCAAATGGGAAAATAATTCACTGACTCCGGATATTTTCATATCAGATGGTTCGGCTCGGTGGAACTCCTAATTGGACCTATCAATCCTACTGATCCTTCAATATAAATATTTGAAAAATCTTTTTTAATCCTACGTGTAATTAAAATGACTTTTGCGTTTTTGCAACTTTTGCATTGATTTTTGAATTATGTATTAATTCTTTGTCCTATTTGCCTAAATTTTGAATGAGAGAACTAGGTATAATGCCAGTTATTATTATGATTATTTTTTATTTCACGCTTTAATAGCCTTTATATCCAATTGTATAAGTTTTTATTGTAGTTACATTAAATTAAAACATAATATAATATAATGAAAAATGAAACAACAAAAATGTTAAATAAAATACACTGGTAAAAATGTGAACATGCACTAAGAATCCTTGTATTAATAGTATTTGAATGATAATAATCCTCATAAATAAATATTCATCATAAAAGAAAGTGCATACGACTATTTTTGTCTAGACAAATAAACGTTTATATTGATAATTTTTAAGATGAATAATATATCTGCCAAAATTTTGATAATCCAGTATCCTGATGTTGTTACAGTAAAAGGGTTATAAATGTCGGCCAGATCTTTTAGGTATATGAAAGTTGATTAATTGAAGCAATTCAAAACAATCAATTTTGTAATGCAGTATTTTATGTAATAGTGTTAAATCTGTACTTATTATTCTTTCTGAAAGTTTCAATAGGGATATTTTATTCAGGAGGTAATTATAATTAATGTTAAGTACATTGTTTAGTTTTTACTGGTAGGTATCGATATTCCTGTCTAGTAAAAACTATATTAATCAGTAGGTATTTCACCGTCTTATGTTAGATTAATTTTCTATCGAGTTCTTGACCTTTTAACAAATGTAAAAAAATAATTATAGTCTTCAGATGTAATAATACTTACTCATGAATTTTAATCAATTTTAATTTGAAACACGTACTGCATTGTTACTCATTTTAATAGCAATCACTTTTCTTTAAATTCGATTTTAAACTACGCAAACACTGGTGGTAATTTTAAATACAAAGAGAGCGTCTCAAGAGTGATTTTAGAAACGGATTTTTAGAGCACTCTTGAGACGTTCTCACATTTAATGCGCACGAACCATTGTCAAAGGAAAGGTTGATCAGTCGTTTTTCAACAGATATCAATTGGGGTGAATTGAATTTGATTAAATTTCTTTATAATAAAAAAATTATACTCTTTTTAATGTGTATACCGCACGAAAGTCTAAACTGCTCCCAACCTCCTGGATCAAGTGAGACCATGGCATCCCCAATTGGGGTATGTCGTGAGGCTGAAGGCAGCGGAGATGGGAAAGGTGTGGGGAGGAAGAAGGGAAAGTAATTTCAATATTTTTGAGTTATGTACAAGATTTGAACTCATCTTTAGTTAGTTTGTTTGTTTGTTTATTTGTTCGTTCGTTCGTTTGTTCGTTCGTCCGTCCGTTCGTTCGTTCGTTCGTTCGTGCGTTCGTTCGTTCGTTCGTTCGTTCGTTCGTTCGTTCGTTTATTCGTTCGTTTGTTTGTTGGTTTGTTTGTTTGTTTGTTTGTTTATATTTATTTATTTGTTTGTTTGTTCACAAGTCAGTTCACCTCAGTTTAACAAGGCTCTAACTGACATTTTTTTCGTAAATTATCTTTGAATGTAAAACAATTTCTACAACCAAAATAATTTTTAGAGCCATCTATGTTGTATTTCCGTAGATACTTGTTGAGGATGTTCTGACATCAAGTTTTTATAGTATGCATTTATTTTGCAAGGTTCTCACAGACTTTGAGCCTTTTGCGTTGATATTTTATTTGTGTCTGACAGTTGATTGTTTTTACGAGGCGCAGTATGGTTCATCACATTAGTTTTTTCTAATTTTTTATTTATTTATTTTGTTATGAACATATTTCGTTGGAGCCAAAATGTTTGGGAATATTCAGCTTCCAATGTAAGATGGAGAGCAAGAGACAAGTTAGAAAGTTTCTGGAGAATTTTTATCTCAGGCGTGGACCTTAAACAGGCGGCTGTGTATACTTTGTATGATAGGGTATTTAATAAAAAGAGATTATTGCTTTGAGACAGTTAAATTAGTTTATTTATAAGTAGATACAATTAAAAAATCAGGGCTAGACTAAATGGGCAAATCTGAATGGTAAATCTGGCAGGTAAATCTGAATGGGCAATGTTATGGAGCGTTAGTACCGTTTAAAGTTGATGAATGGGTGATGCCGTACGTAGGCGTTCCATGATGCTGCTTGCTGCCTTCGGAGATGTGCGGTCAGCTCCCTCCACTGCTGACACGTGCTGAACGGCAGGCTGGAGCGACGAATCAGGCCTCCAGTCCCGCGGTTTCCCAGCGACGTCCTGTCCCAGGGCGGTTGCCAGCCAGCCGACTATGTTGATGACGGCCAAGGTGGGCGATCTTCGGCCGCATCTATGCGAGCACCTCTGGCTCCAGGTGTAGTCGGAAGGTCTTGTCATGTCTGCGTCCGCAGATGCTGGATGTGTTTTTTAAACCAGCAGAAATAATGGGCTCCCACGGTACTCCGATGCTGATCCAGGATTTTAATCATTGTCCTGATGGTCCTCAATGATGGATGCCGCTGATGGGCGCGGATATATATCAATCTTCACATGTTGATAAAATAATGGCGAATATGACTCTTTGATTACGTCGAGCCGCCACAGGGACGGTGGCCGAGGTCACCTGTGGCTGCTCAAAGAATGAGGAGCTCTCTTTTCAAATCTCCTGATTTGAATTTGTCCAGGATCAGCAACTGTTGCATTCAAAAATATTGCAGGGCTCGCAATATTACCAATGCCCAAATGTCAATAAGCAAGCACTAGAGGTGCCACACACCGAAACTATAAATAAAGTGTGTGTAAGAGGGTGCACACACCTTGTTACAGAATCTTTTATGTAACAATTTTATATACATTACTATAAGACAAAAAAGTTCCGATAAACTACTTTTTAGCAGTTTGTCTAACGGGTTCTTTACATTAAAGATCTTATTATAGTGAGTTAATAGTTACATTGTTATAAATACATAAAATAAAATTTAAAAATTTACAGAAATATACAGAAAAGGAAAATTATGAAAACACAAATAACAATTTAAAAGTCTTTAGAATAAATAATATTTCATTATAAGCGCTAATACAAATTAATTCTTTCCGTAAGTCAAGTCTTCAGCACCTACCTAAATTCACCAATTATTTGTTTTGGGCACAGTTTTTAATTTCAGTTAGATAGGGTTCGAACTTCGCCTTACCACGTTCTAGGGTGTTAAATTTTAGATAAACGAATTCTTATAAACTAATCTAATTTCTGATTTTGAGGTACAATTTTGTGTAACTTAATTTAGTTTAACATATTTTAAAAGAAAATATCTCATTAGAACGTGGTCCCATCTTGGAATGGTATTAGGGAAGTGTTGTTATGACCGTATGCAATGAATTATTATGTCCTAGCTGGTGGCATATGGTTGTATATGCACGTTTAGGTATGTTCTAAAATGTTAAGAGTACGTCATATTTAAATATGTTTTATTAAAATATGTTAAATTAAAATAATTTATACAAGACTCAACCTCAAAAACAGAAATCGGTAAATAGATTATAAGAAATCGTCTTTGCAAACTTTGACACCTCATATCTCACGACAGAACAAGGTGAAGTGAAGTTAGAACCATTACAACCAAAGTTGGAGAAAAATCCACGAATTAAGCCAAATTTTGTAATGGGTTCTATTTAATAGAATTTATAGAATTTTTAAGAATAAACACGACGATATTATGCCTGTCGCGGCTACTTTGTCCCTATGACTAGCTGTCACTGGAACCGAGGAACCGGCTATTTTCGGAACCGATTCTTATTGTATTTATAAAATGGTTACCCTCACTTAAACTGGGCGAAGCGAACAAAAACCTTCGGAGCGGGTTAACTGCTCCTCATATTTAATATATACATATTATTATTATCTCTATTTATCAAAGTCCACACAAGTGGTTGGTTCTCATAAAATAAATTAAAACTACATATATTTATAATAATTTGTTTGTTCTTGAATTATGCACTAGGTACTACAGTACTTATGAGATTCATAATTATAGAATCGAATCCATACAAAGAAAATTAACCCTATATAGATCAATTTGGAACGTATAAAGACGGAATTCTACACTATAAACTACACTCTCTGACAGGAAGACGGAAACTTTCTGATTTATTGCTTCTGCACAAAATTATACATGTATCACTTGATACGCCAAACATTTTATCCCAAATTAACATTAACACACCGTCAAGAAATTCTACAAGGAGGATGCAAGATATTTTCTATATATCTACCTACCACACAAATACAGGATATTTCTCCCCTTTACCACGAACATTAAGACATTATAACACTATACACTGCTCTAATAATGAAATTGACATTTTTAATAACCCATTCAATCACTTCAAAAAATATATTCTACCATCAATCGTATAAAGCTGATATTGTGATGATGCCCTTTATTCAAAGACAGGAAATATTGCACCTACTAAATCATTGTCCCATCAGCACAGGTGCCAATAATAAATTGTTGGTGATTCTTTTGTACTCTACCTTTTACTCATTCTTGTTCATCATTCACTTTTGCATATTTACGAGTTGCTAATTATTACTGATATTATTTTTGTTATAATTTTTGTAATTTAAATCATCCATGTATATAAATTTTTGGGCATAATGCCTTTTTTTACATGAGCTCCACACAGTTTTATTTAAGTACATAAAACGCCTGTTTTATGTACTTAAATAAAAAACAAATTAAAAAAATAATAAATAAAACTTGCGAAATCATTATGTATTTATTTTTACTCCTGAAAAAGGTTTTCTTATCCACTGGAGCGCTTTCTGTCACAATTTGACACCATTTAAAATACCTCGGATACCTTTGCTGCCAGTTTTATGCAAATTTTCCCTAGATGTAATATTAATTTTTTTTTCATTTTTTTCAAAATAAAATTTGGAGCCATGATGTTTTTAATGTCGGCAGAAAATATTCAAAATGGTCACCAAAAAAATCACGAGCTATTGCAGGAAAAAGTTAAAAATCGTGCTGTCGCTCGAATGGTTAAGTATACAAAGGGCTTTGATCTTTCAACATCCTGTTAAAATACTCGAGCCTTTAAATTGTACGTAAAAAAAACTATATTGATTCAGTTATCCTTCATGAACCACATCGTTCCTATTGTATAACAATATACATAAATCTCCCGAGTATTTCTCCTTTCAAGAAATACCCCCAACCAACATCCTGTGTAAATCTTTCTTGCGAGATAAAAATGCCAAGAAGTAAATGATCGTCGCTGGAGTTGGCAGGCGAGAGACGATTTGGACGGTTGGCCACGTCTCTGCCTGGTAAGGAGATACTACTCACCCGACGGCGCGGTTTGACAGAATATGTCATAACACTGTTGTCAGACTCACCATGTATGTCAGATTATCCTATCTGCCGTTCTTGTGTGTGTTCTAGCGAGATTATGTTCCACTTTAATATCCCCGTTTGATTTACGCCGTGAACGTGCTAAGGAAAAGAGGAGCGCGGAAAGCCATGGAAGAGTTAAGCACGCGGTCGCAAAAGTGAGTGTTTAGTTTGGATACCCATAAAAATGACATCACAGCTATCGTAAAAACAAAGGAAGCGAATTTATTTCACAAAAATAAAGAAAGACCAAAACCACGTACCATGCTTAGCTTGGGGTACAATCAGATTTGTTATTTTAAGATAAAATGTTATAAAACATAATATTTTTCTTAATTTCATAGCGAATCATCATCATTACATAGTATAAAACGAAGTCGCACAAAATGTATGTGCGCGTTAATCTTTTCGGATTTTCATGCGGTTTTCACCCATAGATAGAGTGATTAAAGAGAAACGTTTATATGTATAAAACATGTAAATTATATTAGAGAAAAGCCGAGAAATTCTCATATTTTTGTGCGATTTAAAACGGCTGGCGGGCCGTACTATAGTCACTTTTGAAATTCGTTCTACGGAAGAAATTGGAAAATATATGTCCTAGAGTAAGTAGCTATTGTTAGTAAGTATTTGATTTTCCCTTTTAAAATATCCAGTGTTGCATTCCAAGTGGCGATCGCTCGAATTGCATTACATAGTATAAAATGAAGTCGCTCAAAATGTATGTGCGCATAGATCTTTTAAACTACGAAACAGATTTTCATGCGGTTTTCACCAATAGATAGAGTGATTCGAGGGGAAGGTTTATATATAAGGTTTATAATACATGCTTATTATAGTAGAGAAAAGCCGAGAAATTCAAATATTCAATTCAGGCAGCGGGCAGCGGGCAGTTGGCAAGCGGGTCGTGTGGATTTTATAAAGGTTGGGTAATGGCGTTGTGTTTCGTTAGCCACAGCAACGTGTGGCCGGGTCTGCTAGTATTTTATATTTATTATTTTTCGTATACGTAATATTTATAAGTTAGACGACAATGTTTTCGGAAATTGAAATATCCGTCGCATTAAAAAATATTTTTAATTATTAATTTTTTAAACTTTATGAGTAAAATCTCAAATTATAATATTTAATTAAATGAAGACAATATTAGTGAAACTCGATTGAAATCTGGAGACAGAAAAATCAGAAAAGATATTGGCTCCGCTGGGACTCCAATATCTTTTCTGATTTTTAAGACTCAAGAGTCTTGGATTCTGGACCGAACAGACATGCGAAAGCTATCAGTTTGAGACAAAAGCTAAAGGCTTCTGAAGATGGACAGTGTGATCTGTCCGAAACGTCAGGAGTTAAAAAGTCCTTCTCAGGACTACGTTACGCGGGTAAACCGAGAAAAGTGTTTTACATCTTACACCCGTGAAAACCTTAACCATAACATATATATATTGACCTCTTCCCGTAGTATCTTGATCCTGTAAGAAGTTGGTTGACAATGTTGATCCACCTTTAACACCGTATAACTTGGCTTTGATGGAATATATCTGTATGAATTGGCAACAACGTTACTACAAATACCAAGGTTGCCAGTTTCTCGGTAAAAGTTTTTGATATATTGCACATAAAATTTTCGAACTTTGTATGGAAATCATACGCATCTTATTTGTTGATCCGTCCAAATTCCCATACGTTGCGGATCCGCCCAAATATCCGTACGCATTTGATCCGCTTGTGTATAATCAAAGATGGCTGAAAAAGGAAGCCTTCTGATTGGTCGTGTTGGGCGTGGTGTGTTGTGAACGAAGCCTTCTCATTGGTTGACCAGATATGGAAGGCACCTACTAAAAAAAGGTATCCAATTGTTCAGCTAAATTTTTTCAACGTTTATGAAGAATATATATTTTTGTAAATTCTCCACAAAATATTCAATTTGCTGCCCGCGGTCATTCGACAGGCGTTGCATCTCGCTCTAGCAGCATTATAGCGGCACTTTAAACAAACGAGACAGCGCTAGTTTGATCAAACCCATCTCATCGTGATTGGATCAGTATGCAGTCTCGTGTTAGTTTTCTAACATTTTGCTTAATGTATTTTATAAAATTCTAACTAACCATAACGCTTTTTCTCTGCAGGGGTAGGCAGAGAGGACGGACCGCCAAACAACTCGGTCTTGGCACACACTCTTTGCCTCACTCACATTCATACATCGTATCATACATTATCTTCTATTATTCTGACTTTTGACACGGCCCGACTCAAGTATCTGATTCACTTGATCGTGCCATTACTTCCACGGATGTCCACCTGAGAAAAAATCTCTCAGTACCTACCTTTATCATATTTGGGGATGCTGTGTGGAGGCCTTCTTTTTATGAAAAGAAGAAAAGGAAGCCCGGGTAAGGAAAGGGGTATGAAGGGTGGGTAGGAATCTGGGGGTCAGTGTGTCCAGGAGTGATGGACGGATGAATCCATCCCTCCCACTGCGGTGCATGGCGTTATTCCGAGAAAATCCAGCTTGAGATATCAAAAGGTCGCCTTCAAGATTAAGATTTGGGAGGTGGGTATGGGTACCGCCGCCCCGGGAACCGTTTTTTGGATAACCAATACCTCTGTCATAGGTCACCCCAAGTGGTTCGCTATGCTTTCCTCTTTGTGCGTTGCTTCGTAGCCAGCCTATCGGTCTCCTCTTTGTGCGATGCTTCGTATCTATCACTCTCGTCTACTTTAGTTTTCACTTTTCTCGCATGTGAGTGAACTGCACACAGATTCTATAAAATTATTCAAGTGAAAACTTCTTTAGGACCGTTGTGATTTGAAACTGGATGAAACGAAAAAAAGCGACACTAAAAATAGACAAACAATCTGTTATACATCTATAGGATTAAACCTGCAAGAGAATGAATGACATAGACTAATCGCTTTCCTCTCTGTGCGTTGCTTCGTAGCCAGCCTATCGGTCTCCTCTTTGTGCGATGCTTCGTATCTATCACTCTCGTCTACTTTAGTTTTCACTTTTCTCGCATGTGAGTGAACTGCACACAGATTCTATAAAATTATTAAAGTGAAAACTTCTTTAGGACCGTTGTGATTTGAAACTGGATGAAACGAAAAAAAGCGACACTAAAAATAGACAAACAATCTGTTATACATCTATAGGATTAAACCTGCAAGAGAATGAATGACATAGACTAATCGCTTTCCTCTTTGTGCGTTGCTTCGTAGCCAGCCTATCGGTCTCCTCTTTGTGCGATGCTTCGTATCTATCACTCTCGTCTACTTTAGTTTTCACTTTTCTCGCATGTGAGTGAACTGCACACAGATTCTATAAAATTATTCAAGTGAAAACTTCTTTAGGACCGTTGTGATTTGAAACTGGATGAAACGAAAAAAAGCGACACTAAAAATAGACAAACAATCTGTTATACATCTATAGGATTAAACCTGCAAGAGAATGAATGACATAGACTAATCGCTTTCCTCTTTGTGCGTTGCTTCGTAGCCAGCCTATCGGTCTCCTCTTTGTGCGATGCTTCGTATCTATCACTCTCGTCTACTTTAGTTTTCACTTTTCTCGCATGTGAGTGAACTGCACACAGATTCTATAAAATTATTCAAGTGAAAACTTCTTTAGGACCGTTGTGATTTGAAACTGGATGAAACGAAAAAAGCGACACAAAAAATAGACAAACAATCTGTTATACATCTATAGGATTAAACCTTCAAGAGAATGAATGACATAGACTAATCGCTTTCCTCTTTGTGCGTTGCTTCGTAGCCAGCCTATCGGTCTCCTCTTTGTGCGATGCTTCGTATCTATCACTCTCGTCTACTTTAGTTTTCACTTTTCTCGCATGTGAGTGAACTGCACACAGATTCTATAAAATTATTAAAGTGAAAACTTCTTTAGGACCGTTGTGATTTGAAACTGGATGAAACGAAAAAAGCGACACTAAAAATAGACAAACAATCTGTTATACATCTATAGGATTAAACCTGCAAGAGAATGAATGACATAGACTAATCGCTTTCCTCTTTGTGCGTTGCTTCGTAGCCAGCCTATCGGTCTCCTCTTTGTGCGATGCTTCGTATCTATCACTCTCGTCTACTTTAGTTTTCACTTTTCTCGCATGTGAGTGAACTGCACACAGATTCTATAAAATTATTCAAGTTGTAGAGATTCTTTGCTTGCTGTCGCCAGGATACTTACATGGTCTCCAAGGAAGAGGATTGCGTGTATTTTGTATGAGTGAAAAGAATTCTCTACGTTTAATAATTTATTCCGTCTTGTTAAAAGTATTTACAGAATTTTGTGACCGCGGGAGAAGTATGGAAATGAGATTAAGTTAACACGATGTTCTCAGGCCGAGTTCAGTAGCTGGAATAGCGAATAGTGCTGCTCTCCGACGGACGTCGGAGGAACTACATTGGTCACGTGACCAATGTTGTCATAACGCGGTTTAACCATAAATTAAATAAATGATAGCCGGTACTTGATTGCATTTCCATAGCCTCCCCTCCAGTGCTAACGATAATGTGAACAATGGAAAATCGTTAAAGTAGATTATATTACTGGTACTAATCTTATTCTGACTGAGGCACCTTCAGTCCAAACAAGAATAGCCTCCAATGTGTTCGAAAAATTATAAGGATTACGTTACTCGAGCAGAGTAGAATGATCAGTTAATGAAGTAGACTGTTGTTATACTTTCAAGAACACATTGGAAGGTATTAAAGGTTTAACCAAAAAGAAATTTTTTAAGCTGAAAATCTTAATTCTAATACATGAAATCATAAGATTAATGTGTAACCATGACACGTAATGTTGAGAATTACTACACTATTGTATACTATAACCATTTTATTTGGTGTTGAAATCAGTTAATTCTGATGTGAGTATTTACAAGTTAGTTTTAAATAATGTTTTTTTAAAACTAGTCAGGCTCTATGAGCTCTTTACTTTGTTTACAGTGGTAAACGCATCGACGAACTAGGTGTTCGGAGCATTGATGTATATAATATAGCATGGTACATGGAATTTGAGATATGATTCCAGCTGATGTAGTGGTACGTGGAATTAGAGATATGATTCCAGCTGATTGTAGTGGTACATGGAATTTGAGAAATGATTCCAGTTGATTGTTTTTCAATTAATGCATGAACATTGAATGTTGTTGCCTCAATGAACTATGTTCAGAGCTAGTAGAATTGTTTTACCAATCGTGCGCAATTAAAAGCGCTGGTTGTAAAATCATTGTACATTGATTGTATACAAGATAATATTTAAGACTATGACTTAAAGTAACCTTAAAATAACATTATACATGTTTAAAAATATATTCGCAAATGTATGGTCAAAAGTTGTAATTTACTTGAGAAACATTTCGAAGGTAGGTTGTAAATAGCAGAATGCTGTATTTTTTATAAGTTATATTGAAAAAGAAAACTATAGTAGCAGGTATGTTTAACAATAAGCTATATCTAGTGTAAGAAATATTTAAATTGAAACATAAGTAGATATGGTAGAGTTTTCTTCCTAACAGTATTATATGTTTGGAGCCCTAGTTAGGCGTTCATCATAAAATTATAAATAATAAAGGTTTATGATTACAGATTAGTAGCGAAAAATTACGATTTTTAAGTCAAAGAAGCTGCACATTGTCTTCAGTACGTAAAAGTGTGTTTTTTGTTGATGTGAGTCGAATAACCATGTTCTTTTACGTACGTAAGACAAAGTGGCTTTAACTTGTAAGTGTATAAAAGCAGAAAAGTATATTTAAAATAAATGATTTCAACCACATGATTCACTAGATGTATAAGAGTGCCGTGTACATCCAGAGAAGCGTGGTTAAAAGACAAAATGCATGAATAACAATGTTTATCATGTGGTAAAGAGTTACCTACTGTGTACATAGTTTGTAGAGTAGATAATGTGTACCTTGGTACATAATATTATATAATATGATGATTTTAATTGACTGTTTGGAAAGTTGATTACAATAGTGCTGTAATGCTTGTAGTAACACATGAATGCGGTTGTATGATGTGAATTTTACATTTTTTATTATAAATTTAATTATAACGTTTTTAAGAATTGTAAAAACACAGTGGTGTTTGTAGTACCTTTGAAGTGCACAAAGTATGCAGTTGAATGATGAAAAGTTTTCATCTAATTAGGAGTGATTTAAAATTGTAATAACATGCTTAATATGTAATGTTTTTTTAAAATGCATGAGTTATGCAGTTAAATGATGAATTGTTTCATCGTATTGAAGGCGTTTCACACTTGTGAATACACAATAATGATCTAAGTTTTAGATTATGTTGATTGACAATTTACAATATTATAGGTAAGATTTCCGTAAAAAAATCTGTGCATTTAAATATTGTGTTATTCGCAGTATTTTAACGAAAAGTGTACTTTATGAATATGGTTTGCAATACAAAGCTATACGAAATTTATAATTTAATTTCTATCATGAGTTATGAATGAGAAAAATGTCAAATCAAAATATCTTTTTGTGCTTTATTCCATCCCAAGTCTCTTTGGAAAATGTACATGTCGACCTGAACGAGTTGTGATCTTGTGACCAGTTGTGGATGTGGTCTTGGTTATCGGTGTGACGGGGACTGATGGGTGTGTAGTGACATTTTCTTCAACCGGAATGAAAGCAGGCTTGAGTCGGTCTATGTAGACGCGTTGAGATTTTGGTTATCGGTGTTACAGGCAATGGTTTTGGACATGTTTGCAGGAGTTGTGTGATGTTGAATGCTCAGGAAGTAGTCAAGCCGTAGGTGCAGGGTTTGTTTTTTTGGTGTCTTCCAAATGACAATACGTTGTTACGTGCAGAACCAAAAAATTATGCTGTATCCAGCATTGCCGCTTGGTGCGGTTAGCAATGGTGGAATTAGTTTGCGGGACTAGTTGCTGCCGCGGAACTGGTTTGGCTGCCTGTTCTGGTTGAATGAAGGCAAGGCTCTCTGTCTGTTCTGGTTGAACAGAAGCAGAGAATTATGATGTATTCAGCATTGCCGCGTGGTGCGGTTAGCAATGGTGAAGTTTGTGTGCGGGGCTAGTTGCTGCCGCGGAACCAGTTTGGCTGCTTGTTCTAGTTGAACAGAGGCAGAGTTCAGCATTGCCGCGAGTTGCGGTTAGCAATGGTGAAGTTTGTGTGCGGGGCTAGTTGCTGCCGCGAAACCAGTTTGGCTGCTTGTTCTAGTTGAACAGAGGCAGGGTTAGCTAGACTAGTTGTCGTAGCATGATGTTCCTGTGGGTGAAAACGGCGACATGATTCATACTGCTTGTCGTGGATTATGTTTGTTGTGCCTGTTCAGATACTGGGGGTCCTTTGGTTTTGATGCGAAGAGTCACAAAATGTTTGAATGCATTCGGTGTCTGCATGGTAGGCCTTCTCAACGAGGGGTATTTCTTCAAAATGTCAAGATACTTTTGAGAAGAGGAAATTGTGGCGATGCCTGATGCTGGTCCTTTGTAGGTAGATCCTCTAATTTTCAATCCAGTAGACTGGTCTTCAAGTTTGGCTCGTCTCAAGTTGACTGTCAAGTTGTAGTGGTGAAGAAAGTCTGCGCCAATGATGGGTTTGGACACATCGGCTACGATAAAGCGCCACTTCATTGTGCGGCGTAGGCCGAAGTAGAGTTCGATTGTTCTCGTGCCGTACGTTCTTATTGGCTTCCCATTCGCTCCATATAATGTGGAAGGGCAGTTGTCGGAGGTCAAGTTGCCTTTCTCAAAGTTCATGTTCCTAGGGATGACTGAGATGTCTGCGCCGGTGTCTACTAGGTATTTATGTCTTGTTCGCAGGTCATAGATGAAGAGACGACAAGAGGTATTAGGGATCTCACATGTCTCTACTGGGAGTTCCCGCTGTCGTTTCCCGACTTCTTCTTTACATAAGAACATGGTTTGGAGCATTTATGAGCATTTTCTCCAAATCTTGCATGGTAGAAACATTTTCCATCTTGATTCCTATTAGGAGATGAATTGCGTGACCCGGAACTTGAGCGGCCAGGTTTTCGGCGGGGGCTCTGGTTTCTCCGTCCTCTATAAGTTGATGTGGGCTCAGTTTTGGCTAACCGTAGCTGGGCTACTTCACGCGAAAGTGCTGCTATTTGTTTCTGCAGTTGTAGTAATAAGGAATGTTCAGCTGGTTCCTGACGAGATGAACTGGGTTTGTTGCGATCTTCCATGGCACTGCAATCGGTTGATTGATAGACATCTAGTATTTTGTCTGCAGCTGTGGCAAGTTGGTTAATGTCGTTATCGGGAAGTGCCGACAGTATTGCTTGCACATGTTGAGGTAATCGTTGTAGCCACAATGTCCGCACAATTGCGTTATCCGCTAAGGTAGGTCCTGCTAGCTCTAGCATATGTCGCAATAGACCGGTTGGCTTCCTATCCTCCAGTTGGATTCCTGTTAGTAGGCGTGTGAGGCGTTTTTCAGCGGAGTCTTGGAGTCGGTCAATAAGGGCTGCTTTCAAATTGGCGTATTTGTCATTGATCGGTGGATGTGTCACGATGTCGCTCACACATTGTAAGGTTTGTGAATCCAAAGCTGCTATAATTATATTGTACTTCGTGAAATCCTCTTTAATGCGCGAATTCGCGAATTGGGCCTCAGCCTGAATAAACCAAAGCGAAATTTGATCTCTCCACAGATTTGGTAGTCTCACGGACACGTGATTTACTGCTGTCGCAGAGCTAGGTTCGCCAGTTGATTCCATGTTGGTTGGTTTTGGTTCCGGATTAATTGATTGTTGAAACAAAATCTTGAGTTGATGCGTCGGTGTGGTCGCTGGAGATTCTTCATCCGATGTCATTTCAACATTTATACGGAAATAGGCACGCAAAGATAGTGATTTTTTGAAATATTTCAAATTATGTATTAAAAATCCGTAATAATTTTAGGAGAAATTTAGAGCTGTTGACATCTATGTGACATGTACTGAAGTTACTAGAAAATTATTCAAGACGCAAACCTTTACAAAAATCGACTGTTATCATTTAAGTAGGAATCTTCAATCATGCGAGAATAATTCGGATTAATTATTAATAATTGATATGTAGAAATATTTCAGATGTAGAGAATCTTATTATCAGACATGTGTTAAAAATTGTAACATATTATTTTGCTAAATTTTGTGGTGGGTATGCAAAAATTATTTCCAGAAATATCGTATAAACTGTGTTAAAAATTTACGTGGTTGAACGTTGTTGAGATGATGAAGATGTGTGTTTTCCGAGAGGGTCCGCAGCTGATGCTCGTGGTGGAGGCTGCGTCGATCAGTCGACCGGGCTGCTGGAACAGGGGCTCGGAGGTGTGATGCTCCTTTGGCGTTCCGAGGGTGTCCGCCGCTGATGCTGGCAATGGAGGCTGCGTCCAGCTGTTGACGGGGCTGCAGGAAGTGTGACTCGGCTGAAGAAGCTCCCTTGGTAGCATCACGCGTTGCTGAAGATGTTCGATGCCTAGAATAGAGGGTAACACGCACTTAATCCGAGATACGAATAATACATAGGCAAATAGTCACGAATAGGGTCATTTTGCATTGCAGATTTATACGTGTGATTGTATAGAACATCACCTATGATGAATCTGGACGTTTTACAGAACATGTTCGTAAATCAAATTCGCAAAAGTTGTGAGTGCTAAAACATAAGATTGGATGAAATTCAAGCTTTTCCACAGAGACATTCATCAGTTTGTAACTCAAGTTGAATTTGCTTAAAACAAAATGGCTATTTGACACGTGCGGATCGGTTTCCGAAATCCACACGAGCTTCATTCATTACACATTTTAATAAATTTGTGATGTTATTCGATGAGCGTTGAGAATCAAAAACATGGGGTATACATTTTTAAAAAATACTGGGATATAAAATAGCTGTAAATAAGGCAATGATTATTTGAATTTGAAATGATGATTTTAAAATACCAAAATTAAAACGGTACTCACCAGATAAATCCCAGGAATCCAGCCACTGAACTGCGGTCCAAGAACACGTGTAAAGGAATTTAAAAAAAAATGGTTTAAACGTTGAAAGTTAAACACGCGGTCACTAGTTGCGTTAATCATTTTTTCTTGTCGTGGTCACCAGATGTAGAGATTCTTTGCTTGCTGTCGCCAGGATACTTACATGGTCTCCAAGGAAGAGGATTGCGTGTATTTTGTATGAGTGAAAAGAATTCTCTACGTTTAATAATTTATTCCGTCTTGTTAAAAGTATTTACAGAATTTTGTGACCGCGGGAGAAGTATGGAAATGAGATTAAGTTAACACGATGTTCTCAGGCCGAGTTCAGTAGCTGGAATAGCGAATAGTGCTGCTCTCCGACGGACGTCGGAGGAACTACATTGGTCACGTGACCAATGTTGTCATAACGCGGTTTAACCATAAATTAAATAAATGATAGCCGGTACTTGATTGCATTTCCATAAAGTGAAAACTTCTTTAGGACCGTTGTGATTTGAAACTGGATGAAACGAAAAAAAGCGACACTAAAAATAGACAAACAATCTGTTATACATCTATAGGATTAAACCTGCAAGAGAATGAATGACATAGACTAATCGCTTTCCTCTTTGTGCGTTGCTTCGTAGCCAGCCTATCGGTCTCCTCTTTGTGCGATGCTTCGTATCTATCACTCTCGTCTACTTTAGTTTTCACTTTTCTCGCATGTGAGTGAACTGCACACAGATTCTATAAAATTATTCAAGTGAAAACTTCTTTAGGACCGTTGTGATTTGAAACTGGATGAAACGAAAAAAAGCGACACTAAAAATAGACAAACAATCTGTTATACATCTATAGGATTAAACCTGCAAGAGAATGAATGACATAGACTAATCGCTTTCCTCTTTGTGTGTTGCTTCGTAGCCAGCCTATCGGTCTCCTCTTTGTGCGATGCTTCGTATCTATCACTCTCGTCTACTTTAGTTTTCACTTTTCTCGCATGTGACTTCAACCGTCGTACTGTTTTTTTGTTCTTTATCAATTCCTTCGACCAATTAAATAACATACCTAATTGTCTCTTTCTACTCCATTTATATTTCACGTGTCAAACAGAAACGGACATAATCATACACACGATCACACATTGTTTTACCTACCACGTTAACCAATGTTATTTTTGGAAGCCGGATGTAATCGGTAATTTGATCTTCATATATTCTGTAACCGAGAATAATATACGGGTGCAAGTCCAAAAAATTTAAAGTTCGGAAGAGCCAAAAAACTATTTTTTCTCTAACTATGGTCTCATTACTTCTTCGGATATCCTTGTTGATAGATAAAAAAAAATTATTACCAAGTCAATTAGTTTTGTTTAAAAAACGAGCAAATAAAACGAAATATTTTATATGTTTTAAATAATTTTTTGAATATACTTTTAAAAAAGCTGATTTGAGTCAAACAATAGCATGGACTTCAGTCCTTCTTGACATGTGGTGTATTATGAATGGATCAATGTTTAAAAATTGTTTACTTCCATAGAATGCGTAGTAATGTATAATTTGAGTCATAATACCACATAATACGTAGGATTTGAGTCATAATTCTAAAAATGCAACTAAATCGCTTCATGGAACAACTATCTTAGAGCAGAAGCTAAGTTATATTCATTTTATAAAAAACCTATTTTTTTCTTCATGATAGGATCTGTATCGTTCTGCCACTGATTAACATGATTATTTACTTCGATTCAAGACTGCATCAAAAACTTATTTCTAAAAATTTTGGACTAGCACTTGTATGCTTCTCGTCAAAATCCGCAAAGTTGTGACCTCATTTGGAGAAACTTTCAACGGCGTTAGAAGTGGTTTACAGTGGTTTAGGACTTTGACACCTAATAACATGTACTTAAATGCTAAATTTCTTGCTTTTGTAAGCGGCCGTTGAAACGTTGTTTAAATTGTCGTTATTTTGCACGTGCAGTCTTGAATGATGAATGTTATAACACTTAATATAACGGCACATAGTAAAAAAATCTATCCAATGGATCAGCTAAATTTTTAAAACGCTTATGAATAGTTTCTTTTCTTGTATATTCTATATAAAATATCGTATTCAAACTTTTGTATTAAGTAATGGATCGCGTAAATGGGTCGTGACTCGTGACAGACTTAGTTATAATATGGTTGTATTGAATTATTTAGGTAGGTACTTTTTGTGGATTTTAAACACGTTCAATTTTCAAAATGACACTTAAATTCAAAGCCAATTCGAGTTCATTGGACCCGAGTTACAGACAGACATAAACCACGTTACTAAACAATGAAATAGGTCGGACCGCCAAACAATTCAGTCTTGACACTCACACCTTGCCTCATTCACATTCAAACATCGTCTCATACATTCTCTTCTATTATTCTGACTTTTGACACGGCCCGACTCAAGTATCTGATTCACTTGATCGTGCCATTACTTCCACGGGTGTCCACCTGAGAAAAAACCTCTCAGTACCTACCTTAGTCATCTTTGGGGATGCTGTGTGGAGGGCTTCTTTTTATGAAAAGAAGAAAAGGAAGTCGGGGAAGGAAAGGGGTATGAAGGGTGGGTAGGAATCTGGGGGTCAGTGTGTCCAGGAGTGATGGACGGATGAATCCATCCCTCCCACTGCGGCGCAAGGCATTATAAAAAAACAATACATTAACATATTATATAATAATATAATATAATAATAATAATAAACAAAACTTACATTATTATATTATATTATAAAATAAAAATAAATATTATAAAAAACAATACATTATTATATTTTATTATAATAAACAATACCTACCGGTTTACTAATTGATTAAAGGAGCCGATACCCTCCAGGCGAAAAGAACAAATAATTATTATGCGGTTTGCTTAGGTACCTAGGTAGGTACAAGACTCCAGAGAGACGCAATGTATTATCACGTGCTGGTAAGGTCTAGGGACTGCGGAACGGGGGGAGGTGGGGTTTCCGGCCGGCGGATTGCAACTGTGTGTGCGTGCGCAGTATAATATCATTGTTTTGAATATCGCAATATCATTTTTTTACAGTAGCTCCACATAGGAGGCCCTGAGAAAAATAATTTCCCTCAGGGCCTATGTCACCTAAGGGGATGCTGTGTGGAGGGTCTTTTTAAGGAAGGGAAGGATAGGAAGTTCTGGGAAGGAATAAGGTATGTAGGGTGGATAGGAATCTGGGGTCAATGTGTCCTAGGAGTGACGGACCTAAAATTCCATCCCTCCAATTGCGGTGCAAGGCGATGGGTCGCGAGAGTCCGGCTGGAAAGGACAAAAGGCCTCCCTCAACCAAACTCTCTTATCCGGCCCGCCACGCAGCAGGGCAGACCTAACCGCCGCCATGTCCTGGACAAACCTGATACCATGAACCCGGGCACCCCTGCTTAGACACCATACGTAGCAAACTGCTTGCAGAGGTGTTGGTTATACAGTAAATGGATCCCGGGGCGGCGGTACCCATACCCGCTTCCCAAATTGGAATACCTCGTTTATAATAATTCAATTAGTCCTTAGTCAAATCATCTCTATTAGGTATGCTGTGTGGAGGGCTTCTTTTAATGAAAAGAAGAAAAGGAAGTCCGGGGAAGGAAAGAGGTATGAAGGGTGGGTCGGAATCTGGGGGTCAGTGTGTCCACGAGTGATGGACGGATGAATCCATCCCTCTCACTGCGGCGCATGGCGTTATTTCGAGAAAATCCATCTGGAAATTTAAAAGGTCGCCTTCAAGATTAAGATTTGGGAGGTGGGTATGGGTACCGCCGCCCCAGGAACCATTTTTTGGATAACCAATACCTCTGTCATAGGTCACCCCCAGTGGTTCGCTTCGTTTGGTGACTTAGCAGGGGTGCCCAGGTTCATGGGGTGAGGATTGTCCGGGTATTGGCGGCGGATGCATCAGCCCACCAGCTGCATGGCAGGCCGGATTGGGAGAGTGTTGAGGAGTCCCTTTGACTTTTTCCAGCCGTACTCTCTCGGAACATAGCCTTGCACCGCAGTGGAAGTGATAGATTCCTGGACACACCGACCTCCAGATTCCTACCCACCCTTTATTCCTTTTCACTTGGGGTCGTCTAATAATCACATGATGTTTTTTAGCAACTTTTTAACCCCCTCCCCCCGGTGATATGTGGTAAGGTTTAAGACTACCCCCCCCCCCATACCCAAAATCACGTGTATTTTTTTTAGTACAAAGTATTTTGAAATTTTCAGAATATTATCACGAAAAATAAATACACGTGATATCTCATTATACCCCCCCCCACGTGATATTTCGTGTTTTTTTCCGACCCCCCCCCCCCTTTCGAGTCTCACGTGATTAATAGATGACCCCCAAGATGAAACTGTTAATCCTCTTAAAGTAAAAATTAATCTTCATGCTACGTACAGATGCTAACCCGCGACCTCCGGATTCTTAGTCGAAGTTCGTAATGGCGTACATATAAGTAATAAAAACCGTTTTCGAAGATTAAGTACATCCGTTCAAACTGTTCATCCTCTTAATTAGAAATGAATATACATACTACGCACAGATGCTAGCCCGCGACCTCTGGATTCGTAGTCAAAGTTCGTAGTCTCATTACTCAAGCCATCTCCAATAGGTGTGCTAACTCTATTTAATGGTTACAGTAGTTTTTCGAGTTCGAGTCTTTGGTCCCCACCTTAACTCGCATCAGAAAGTTTCCCAACCGGGTAACGATAAAAAGCCGCTCTAACTAGTCCGTACAAGTAGTTTGGCACGTGTTAGGTGGTAAATAAAAACACTTTACAAGGGTAAAGTACCATGACGCAATTGTGAGGCGGTCTATCCTCTTAAGTATATTTTAATCTTTATAGAACGTACCGATACTAAATGGACCTGAACAATACGACAGACGCACATAGAACATTTTTTATTTGCATTGCGCACAGTTCGCGGTCAAAACGTGGCAAATAAGAACGTACCTACGATTACCTACTAAAAGGAGCAGAAAAGTTCGACAGACCGGCACCATCCATATATACATATATGGAGATCAACAAATAAAAACGTGTAAAATGTATATGTCACCGAAAAATGGGCGTGGCTTAGAGGTAAATCTCGATGACAAAAGTAGATCCACATGGATCAGGATTTGTATGCCAGCTTCGGTAACGGATCTAAAAATCCGGCCAGATCAACAAACCCAAACGGATCAATAAAAAACTGGTGTACCGTCGCGCAAAATCAACATAGTACGAGAGGGGATAAATATATATATATGTTACCGTAAAAGCCCGAATATTGGTAAATCCTAAGATTTTCCGGTAAATCCTAAGATTTACCAACTCTTAATGGTAAAAGTCCGAACCGTTCTATAATCATCGTTCACCAACCTAACCTAACCTAACCTAACCTGACCTAACCTAACCTAACATGTACTAAATTCTAATGGTAAAAGCCCGAAGAAATCGTTTCTTATTTAGGTAAATATTATAAACGATTTTTTCGGTCTTTTACCATCAGAATTTAGTACATGTTAGGTTAGGTTAGGTTGGTGAACGATGATTGTAGAACGGTTCGGACTTTTACCATTAAGAGTTGGTAAATCTTAGAATTTACCGGAGAATCTTAGGATTTACCGTAGTTCGGGCTTTTACAGTAACATATATATTCCATTGTTCAGAATTTATTTGATATGTTCTTGTTGTTTAGAGATATTTATATTATATATTTGACTACTCCAACCCTTCCCTTCTCTATATCACCCGCACCTAATAACGTATAATTACTTCTGTACTTTTGTTATTTATTTTTGGGGTGTTATGCCGTGTTGCGCTACCTCCTCATTTAGCCAACGTTTCGTACAGCGTTACAGTGTCCATCATCAGGGCAGATGTGTGAAAATCTAAAATCATATTACTCCTGTACTTGTACATTTTTTAGTTAGTTCTTAAGAGCGTTTAACCAGCCAGCGGAAGAAAATCCACATTTCGTCGAAAGTTGTTCTTACGATCGTGCAGTGCAGTTACAATGAGAAAGATTAATTATTCTCCGTACCAGTTTTTTTTAATTATAACTCAATATCGAACCGAATCAAGGCGTGATGATAAAACTATTAAAATAATGTACTTTTTGTAATTATTTTTTGATTATAAGTATTTATCATTTTTCGATAATGTCTAAATTTAATAAGAATATTAAAAAAATTTGAAATATATTAGTTTGTAAGTGCGCAAATAAATACACAAATGGACAAATTTTCGTCAAGAAACACATGTACGAACATATTTTTTAATGATTTTATTGAAACTAAAATTAAAATTCTAAAACATGCGTTTGCTAGATAATGTATTGATTTATTTTACTGCATTATTATATTATTTGAAATGGGTGTGATATAATACAAAATCTTTTTTGATAATTTAACAAATCTGCCAACGACCTATGGAATAACCTTATTATACTAACATATAAAAAATATTCTCAAAATTTATTACATGCGAATGCTAGATAAAAGAACAATCTTTCGAAATAAATTTATATTTTTTTGTGGAAAAGAGTCAATACGTCTGAAATCTGATTTGAAAATGACATATTTCTGGTTTTCTCTGGTAATGCCCACTTAAAACACCTGTGAATGACCCAGAGGTCGGACGTATCGAAACCGGTAGCAAATTATAAAAAAACAAGTAAGAAATGTACATCGCTTCATAAAACTCTTCATAAACAATACAGGTATTTATTTTCATTTTACCGCACAGATATGAAGTTGTATAAAATTTTTGAAAATTACTCTGATTCTAACATTACATCATGTATCTTTTACAGCTTCTCGCGCTAAATATGATTCGCGCTTTTCAGAATTAATGAGGATTTCTGTGGTATAAATTTAACCACAGGGTGATTATGATATCATTTAATCCTTCTCTGAATTAATTAAACAGCAGTTTCGCCGTAACGCATCGTTAGAGAGGCAGAACGTAGCTACAAAACGAATCATTTTCAGTTCCCTCCTTTGATGTCGTCGAAGGAAACGCGCTAAATTCCCTAATTGAATACACCGATAATTATTTTCTTACCTACAGAAGGGAATGGTTGTTTATAATGCTTTTACCAAGATAATACTGAAGATATAATTATTTTTAGAGAGATTAACAAAGGAGTAGGTAAAATCACGGAGAAAATCAATATTCCCAATTTTGTGTCTATTGGATCAGTAATGGGAGTAACATTGTTTTTTCCCTAATTATTTGAATGTATACACATATTTCGAAATACAATGGAGCTTTCTTGTAAGTTTGATGAAAAAACTTTTCAGGTTTAAATTATTATTTTTTTTTTATAATTTCACGGTATCTCGGAAAAATGCTAGTATCCATGGTACCGTACAATCTGCTGCTAAACAAGTTTAATGATGTTCCGTGCAATCTGCTCCTTTGCATGTGTCCGAGATCCCGTTCAATTTTCTCTTTAGCATGTAACCGAAATCCCATTGAATCTGCTCTTTGGAATGTGTCCGAAATCCCACGCAATGTGCTCTTTACCATGTGTCCGAGATCCCGTGCAATTTGCTCTTTAGCATGTGTCCAAAATCCTGTGCAATTTGCTTCTTAGCATGTGTTTAAGATGCCGTGCAATATGCTCCTTAGCATGTATCCGAGATCCAGTGTAATCTGCTCCTTAGCAAATGTACAAGACCCCGTGCAATCCTGAACCTTTTAAAGCATGCTATGCTGCCATCTTTTTCTCAAAGAATTCTTTAATTTTGTATTTTTTAAATATCAAAATGCGTACAATTAACCCTCTAGCGAACGTTCACATTTTATTTCTAAGAATTGAGCTAAGGACAAACAATATTATGTTTTTTTTTTAAAAAGACCGTAAGAGATTTCTGAAAAAATTGAGAAAGACATCGCAACCTATCTACAACGTAATAAAATAATAACAACAACCCACAACTGATCCGAAAATATTAGCTTTTATAAAATCCCTAAAATCAAACGCGAGTGCTGGACACGACTAATTAAATTGTACAACAGTATAAAAACTTGCCCCACTACTAACACCTATACTAACTAAACTGATTAATCTGAGCCTAAATGAATGTCAATTTCCGGTCAGTTGTAAAATTGCAAGGGTTATCCCAATGTATAAAGGGAGCTTGAAAACTCAAACATCTAACTATAGGCCTATTTCTGTCCTACCAATTCTATCAATTTTCGAAAGGGTAATAGAAGATAGGCTAAATAAATTTCTGGAAAAAAATCATTTCTATATGCTAAACAAAACGGTTTCAGGAAAAAATCTCATACTCTTTCTGCAACTAACGATCTTATAAATAAACTTAGAACTAGCATAGATAATAGAAACTACGTCATAGCAATTCCCGTAGGCCTTCAAAAAGCCTTTGACACCGTGAGTCAAGATATACTGTTTAAAAAAAATAGAAAAAACAGGTGTAACTGGTCCAGCTATCTAATTCAAAACTAATTAAATCCTATCTGTTAAACAAAAAACAATACGTTAACATAGGCGATAAAAACAGTCAGCTCGAGAGTATAAACTATGGAGTTCCACAAGGAACCATACTGGGGCCACTTTTATTCCAAATATATGTATATAAATGACACATGTCAGTTAAAAGCACATGGTGAAATCTTCTTATACGCAGATGATACGGCAATATTTTACTTCGGCAAAAACTTAGAAATTCTAATAAACGGGTCTTAATATACTAAACGGTTGCCTAAAAAAAATGTATTAACAATAAATATTAATAAAACCGGTTGTATGATCCTAAGCTCACCTAAAAGAATAATACCATCGCATAAACCATTACAAATAGAAGAAAGAGACCTACATATTCTAGATAGCGAAAAATACCTGGGCTTTTATATTGACAAACATTTGACATTTAAACAACACATAAAAAACTAAAATCAAAAATCATCCCATTAAATAATGTATTCGGTAGAATTGCTCATCTTCTACCAACAGAGGTAAAGAGGCGCTTGTACTTTAGCATAATCCAGTCCCACCTAAATTATTTAATACAAATATGGGGTAACACAATTTCCGGTCAGTTGTAAAATTGCAAGGGTTATCCCAATGTATAAAGGGAGCTTGAAAACTCAAACATCTAACTATAGGCCTATTTCTGTCCTACCAATTCTATCAATTTTCGAAAGGGTAATAGAAGATAGGCTAAATAAATTTCTGGAAAAAAATCATTTCTATATGCTAAACAAAACGGTTTCAGGAAAAAATCTCATACTCTTTCTGCAACTAACGATCTTATAAATAAACTTAGAACTAGCATAGATAATAGAAACTACGTCATAGCAATTCCCGTAGGCCTTCAAAAAGCCTTTGACACCGTGAGTCAAGATATACTGTTTAAAAAAAATAGAAAAAACAGGTGTAACCGGTCCAGCTATCTAATTCAAAACTAATTAAATCCTATCTGTTAAACAAAAAACAATACGTTAACATAGGCGATAAAAACAGTCAGCTCGAGAGTATAAACTATGGAGTTCCACAAGGAACCATACTGGGGCCACTTTTATTCCAAATATATGTATATAAATGACACATGTCAGTTAAAAGCACATGGTGAAATCTTCTTATTCGCAGATGATACGGCAATATTTTACTTCGGCAAAAACTTAGAAATTCTGATAAACGGATCTTAATATACTAAA
The DNA here is from genome assembly GCA_917880885.1 of Limnephilus marmoratus. Classification (NCBI taxonomy): domain Eukaryota; kingdom Metazoa; phylum Arthropoda; class Insecta; order Trichoptera; family Limnephilidae; genus Limnephilus; species Limnephilus marmoratus. Next base: position 12,661,609 of record OU862918.1, on the reverse strand, counting down.
CGGTTGCCTAAAAAAAATGTATTAACAAAAAATATTAATAAAACCGGTTGTATGATCCTAAGCTCACCTAAAAGAATAATACCATCGCATAAACCATTACAAATAGAAGAAAGAGACCTACATATTCTAGATAGCGAAAAATACCTGGGCTTTTATATTGACAAACATTTGACATTTAAACAACACATAAAAAACTAAAAGCAAAAATCATCCCATTAAATGGTGTATTCGGTAGAATTGCTCATCTTCTACCAACAGAGGTAAAGAGGCGCTTGTACTTTAGCATAATCCAGTCCCACCTAAATTATTTTATACAAATATGGGGTAACACACGTATAACGTACTTATAAAGTATCTCGGTTATAAATACAACAATAATTACATCTGCACTCTCCAATCCCTGAAATCCAGGCGAACGGTAGCTGACATGACATTTCTCCATAAAATTATACATAACGAAATAGACTGCCCAGAACTTCTATCCCAAATAAATTATAACATCCCATCTAAAAGAACTCGCCACGCCAACCTTTTTTACACAACCAGTAATAATACGAACGCTGCAGCCAACTTCCCCATTTCCCGCATCCTTCAAAGTTTCAACTCTATTCAAAAAACCACAAATACAGATATATTTTTTGATTCCCTCCCTCTATTTAAGAAAAACATTTTTAGCACACTGAACTCGCACACATAACACACACATCCACACACACCCTCTCACACCCTCATTTACACACATACAAACACTCTCCCACTCCCCTCTCCTTCAATAAGTTACTAACTAAATTTAGGTAAAATGTATTATTTATCACATAAAAATTTAAGTATATAACAGCGACATGTCATTGGTACCAATTATTGTATTAATTCTACAACTTTGTAAATATTTCCCATTATGTAATAATGTACTGTTTGTTTCTGCAAAATAAAAAAATAAAAAATAAAAATAAACGGTATACAAATAATTTATTACAAAGTGATTAAAAAACTCTTCAATTATAACCCATACACTCCCACAGAAAACTATACCTGGAAATGAAACTTCTGAAAATAAGAACATTATACGAATATAACATTTGCCTTTTAATCCACAAAATACAAAATGGACTTTTACACACTAAAACAACATTTATAAAAACGTCACAAGTACACGAACATTATACCTACTAGACAACATAAAAAATTCTACACAAATACTGTCAAGACTGAAAGTGGCAAGAAAAGCATTGGCAAGAGAAACACTGGATACACATATATGATCTCCTCCCAGATAACCTAAAATGGAGATTTAAACTTACATTGTTAGAACAAGATTAAAAATATTACTACTATACTATTCACTACTTTATATATATGTATACTACTATACTCTGTACTTAAGTTAAGAAAGATAATATTTCTTAAATAAATATAATATTTTTTTTTATATTTCTTATAAATAATAAAAAGAAATATAATATTTTTTTTATATTTCTTATAAAAAATATTATATTTCTTTTAATTTTTTTTTTACGTTAACTCCACCCAGGAGGCCCTGAGGAAAATAATTTCCCTCAGGGCCTATGTCATCTGGGATGCTGTGTGGAGGGTCTTTTTGAGGAGAGGAAGGAATGAACATTGGTCTTGAAGAGACCTATGTTGTAGGAAGGAGGAAACACAGAGGCCGGCAAATCATTCCACAGCCGAGCTGTTGAACACAAGAACGAGTCGAAGAAACGACCCGTTCTCATGTGGCAAATGTCAACCGTGTACAAATGTTGGGCACGCGTTTCCCAACTATAATTTAATAAAAAAAAAAATAATAAATAAATAAGCCTGAGAAGAACGAATTAGTTATACTCCTATACACGAGAAGGCAATAATGAGGAGAAAATAGTATTCCCAGAATTCATAAAGACATGCCGATCCCTCCGGGCAGGTCCAAATTTCATGTTTCTTCGAAAAAACGAGTATTGCTCTCCGAAAAATCTTGTTTTTTTTGCATTGATAAAATAAATTCTTATTAAAGGGAACGGCAGCGGCGTAACCCTTTTTATAATAAACTTAATTTTGGATATGAGCCCAAAAAACTTAACCAAACTGCATAAAAAAAATTTTAATCCAAAGGTTTTGTAAAAGATACTACGGATGTGTACTACTTTATTTGTTTGTGTTGTTAATTATGAATAATTAATGGTTTTTTAAAACTTATAAGAAAAAAAAACTATTTCAGTATTTTTTAGCCAAGTTTTGGTATATTTTGACATGTGTTCTCTTTAAAAGTTGTGCATAATAAATTATACATTTTTGGAGCTATAAAACTAATATGCCTTTGGGACAACCTAGTTTTGCAGTGGGGTACAGCATATTCACAGGCGCCACGTTTTATTCTTTATTTGTATCACTGGTAGTTAAATTAAATGTGAATATGGAATATACTATACACATATCTTAGCTTCCCAGTAAGTACTTAAATACGTACATACATGCAGTGAACCTCAATACCTTCCATTATCGAAGTCTTCCTTTCTCTAAAATCTCAATAAAGAATGCAATATCTCTTCGGAATGGCTATACGAGACAATCTGTAATAAATATCATTCGGTTTGATATTAGATGCTCTTTGTGGCTGCTTTTCTAGCTTGTTGTGCTTCTAAAAGGATAAAAAATATATTGTTCTCGTGCTTCGTACGGGATTCTTCCATTTCATCAGACCTTTGTATCGTGAATTCGGCTCTATTTTGCTTCACGTATATATTACAATATGAGCTAGCAGTTTATTGTATGTGTGTAGATAGAACTGTACAATCATAGTAGTTGCATTATATTTTACGCGTTTTCCATCAGGTGAATTTAATTTAACCAAAAACATTTTGGCACTAGTTATTTTATTGAAAATTGATCTACAATTTTGGAAGTTGGAAGTTTCTTTACCCCCCCCCCCCCCCCCCCATTTAGATCAGTTGTTTTTCAAAGGGTGAGTGATATTATATAACATTTAACATTAAAAATACTAAAGCAAGGTACTGTTTAATGTACAATATATTTTACGAACTAGCAATTTTGAATACTGGTCGCACCGGACAAGCAATACTTTATTTCCAATTTCTACCACCAAAATCATTCCTCTTCCAAAGTGTCCTGGTGTGTACAGCTATTAGATTTAGCCTGGCAACTTTCTGTGATTTATTCATAGTATTATTCAACAATTTTAAAATAAAATGAATCTCTGTTAATTTATTTATTTATTTATTTGTTTATTAAGACATACACAGTACATTATAATACAGATTATAAGGTATGTTAAATTAAATTATTACATGGTTATGTACCTATTACGTAAGTCCATAGAATGTCATTTGGTAATTACGCCTGAGATATGAACCGGTCAAGTAACTTAATTATTGAATGAATGAGTAAAATAATAAAAACGAAGAAAAAAAAGGGGGGGGGGGGAGATAAGGAGACATTTTAAAATCAAGAATTATATGCTCACTAATTGTAATTGACTGATTAAAGTTTAATGAAAAGTTAAGTGTAGGTAAGTAATTTTAAAACAATTATATCACGCCAAGAAATTTAATAAATTAGTTTTGTATGTTTGCAAGGAATCATGAAAAATGTCTAAGTGTAGTAATTTTTCATAGTGGGTATAAGTTATGATTGCGCGAGTAATTGGTGAATTACTCGCTGCATTAGTGTTATTGGATTCTATATGAAAAAGAGAAGTGTGCCTGGTACGCCTCATTTTTTTTTTTTTTACATGAGCTCCACACAGGAGGCCCTGAGGAAAATAATTTCCCTCAGGGCCTATGTCATCTTTGAGGATGCTGGGTGGAGGGTTTTTTTTAAGGAAAGGAAGGAGAGGAGAGTTCTGGGAAGGAAAAGGGTTTAAGGGGTGGGTAGGAATCTGGGGTTCAGTATGTCCTGGTCATCCGCCTCCAAGACCCAGACAAACCTCACCCCATGAACCCGGGCACCCCTGCTAAATCACCAAACGTAGCGAACCACTTGGGGTGTCCTATGGCAGAGGTGTTGGTTATCCAATAAAGGTTCCCGGGGCGGCGATACCCATTCCCGCCTCCCAAATTGAAAATCCTCCCATTGGAACATTTCAACCAATAGTGGATAGCAATTCAGGACTATCTATTAATAATTAATCCATCTTATCATTTAACTCCCGTGATGAATATGAAAGAGTTGATTTAGTAAGAATGACACTTCCATATTGGTGACCCCGACATGATACAAAATACCCTTATCGTATTTTTTAACAATTAAGGACGGGTTGTTGCACAGAGTATGAACAAATCATTGCAATTAAATGTTAATATTCAATTTTTGTGAAAGTCCCAACAGAGTTCTGTTTTTATTCATGCACTGTGAAACAACAAGAACAAATAGTAATTGAAATTGAATTTTAACTTTGAAATTAGATGAATTGCTCGAATTCCGTGAAACATCGGTCCTTAGTTGCTCAATTCGGGTTATTCAACTATGTATTACTAACAAGTTATTTTAGGTGTTTAATCATAGAAAGATAACTTACGTCACAGAAGCGCCCGCGCAAATAAAATATCGCGGTTTCTTATTAAAATATAGCGCGTGTATGCTCTCGTGCTTTTAGCCAACTCGGTCATCGATCGGTACAGGGGCCTAAGGATCATTCAGGGGGTGCGTGGAAAATTAAAATTTGGGTTTTCCTGAACAACGACAGGGGGTCCGCGCAAGGCTTAATATAAAACAAAATAAATGTGATGCGTGCGTGAAGTGCATGCAACAAATTTTCCAAGTCTTGGTCAAAAAGAAATATATTTTTTTGTATTGTTATATTATTGTTTTTGTCTCATGAATGTTAATACAAATCAAAGTGTAACATCTACGTTTGTTGCAAAACTTTTGCTGTTCAAAATTTATGATTATATTGTGATACCATATTAATAAAATTATACTAACACGCAAAAACGAGATTCGAGACCTTGGCGTGATTTTTGAAGCAAATCTCTCTTTCAAATCTCACATTGTCTCCCGCGCCAACAAAATGCTCGGATTTGTTCTTCGTAATGCGTGATCATTTACTAATGGAATTGCAATAAGAAGAACATATGAAGCACCTGTCCGCAGCATCCTGGAATATAGCTCCATTATTTGGGCTCCCTGTGAACAAAACCATATCCTAGAAATAGAAAAAGTACAAAAAGGTTTATGCGTTAACTTTATACGAGGGAATATACATACTACCCATTCCTGCATCCATCGTTGTTCTTAACAGGAATGCTCGATCTTAATACCTTAGAAGCCCGCCGAAAAATATTTTTGGGGAAACATTTTTTTAAGCTGATCTCCGGTACTGTACTGAATCCACATATGTTAAAGGAGATTAAACTATATGTCCCTAACGCGTATACTCGTGGGAGATCCCACACACTTTTTTATGCTCCGAAAGCGAGAACTTCTTCCTTTCAGAATGCCCCATTAAATAGAGCAATTCAACTGCTTAACGATTCTGCATTGAGCATTGACATCTTCAATGTTACCTATAGAGAGTTCAGTAACTATCTTTTGACATACGTCTCAACATAGTGAAACTGCTCCCTTGGCCTTTTTTTCTCTTATATTTTGTAATCTTCTCCGTAATAACTTGGTTTATAACTGTTTTATGGAGAACCTGAAAAAATAAATTAAATTAAATTAAATTAAATAAGATAATAAATTTGTATATACTTATTTAGTTGGTAAATATTATATTTCTTTGCGAATTATTAAACCACAAAAATTGTTAAATCACTTTAAACAAAAACGTAGGTATTTTTCTCACCCTTAAAAGTCTGTCAAATTACAATTTTATCCATTACGATCTTGTTAGAGTTTTGAGGTTAGTTGAAATGTTTGATTGACGAGATAAGTTAGTTCTAGTTGATAAGTCAGTTGAGTGATTAGTTAGGGATTTTTATAGAGTTTCTAACTTACAAAAGGTCACGAAAGTTAGGTAAGAATAATATAAACCGTCTTCTTCGATACCTACGTATTTCTTCGAAAAGGAGAATACTTCTGTTCTCAGGACCAAAAAGTGTCATAGGGATCATTGGAACCAGCGCGGCTCGTGACTTTTGGGTGTGCTAGAGTGCTGATATTTAAAAAAATGGCATTATTGATGTTGATGTAGCCGAAAAACATTTTTTTTTTGAAAATCAGTTTTTTGTATGGAAAATTTTAGAAAGTTTCAGTTTGGCTGTGTGCCGCACCGATTTCCTGAAAAATCTTCATACAAAACACCGATTTTTGAAAAAAAAAAAAATATATATATTTTTCGCATACGACAACATCCATGATGCCATTTTTTAAATATTAGCACCCTAGCACACCCAAAAGTCACGAGCCGCCACTGATTGGAACACCCTCTTAATATTTAATGTCACTGGTTATATCGTTTAATTTATTTTTTTATGGAGCGAATAATGTATTTCTTTTCTTGTAATGATAGTTTGGGCAAATTTGTTTTATTTATACACAGAATAATAAAATAAAAAATACCAAAAAAGTACAAAAATACAAGGAAATAGGACTTAAAAAATCCACATAGGCGAAGCCTTTGATAATTTTGTCCCGAATCTTAATCATAATCTAGTCTCCTTCAACTGAAGCAATCTTCCGAACAGGACCTCCATCGATATGCTTGGTGTAGCTCTAAGTGACCAGCTCAGGTACGGGGGCTCTATCGAAACCAGAGTTAAGTCAGCCTCTCAGAAACTGGGCGTACTGTACAGGGCCCGCAGATACTTTAATAGTACACAACTGCTAACCCTGTACAAATCGCAAGTGCGCCCCACGGTTGAATTTGGCAGCCACCTCTGGTCTGGAGCTCCAAAATACCTAAAAAAATCCTTGACTCTGTGCAGAAACGGGCGGTCCGTTTGATAGATTCTCGCATCTTAACAGACGGACTGCAATCTTTAGAGCACAGACGAGAGGTGGGAATACTGTCCTTGTTCTACCGGTATTACAATGGAAAATGCTCCGAGGAGCTAGCGTCATTAATCCCTCGGCACCGGTGCATAGTCGGGAAACACGCCAAACACGCGCCCGACATTTGTATACGGTTGACATTAGTCATATGAGAACGGGTCGTTTCTATGACTCGTTCTTGAGTTCAACGGCTCGGCTGTGGAACGATTTGCCGGCCTCTGTGTTTCCTCACTCCTACAACATGGGTCTCTTCAAGACCCATGTTCACTCCTTCCTTTCTTCAAAAAGACCCTCCACACAGCATCTTCAAAGATGACATAGGCCCTCAGGGAAGTTATTTTCCTCAGGGCCTCCTGTGTGGATATTTTACAAAGTCTTAGTTTTCTAGGAAGAAAATATAAAATTGTTATAAACTGATTGAAATTTAAATAAAAGGAAAACTGGTAAAATTCTGTCCAGGAGTAAATACTGTATTAGAGATAATGACTATTAAGACTCACAAGAAAAAAAGCTATTTCAGTAAATTTTTGGCATAATTTTATTTATTTTTTATAAGAGTTTTGACGTAACGTGTTTGTACCGAACAGGGTGAGGCACACAAGACTGTAGAAACAGGGGGTGGTTCCGATCCACGGAGGCGTTAAGAAGTCGGGAGAGCGTCTCAGAGCTGTCCGCTTGGAGAGCTTGTCTGAAGGTGATCCAAGGGCTCGTAGTTCCTTTTAACTAGCCGGGTCTGGTCCGTAGAGCGTAGAGTGTCCGAGGTCCAGGGGTAAGGCGATGGTCAGAAAAGAAAAGAGGCGAATGGAAGCAGGTCAGAGCAAGGGCGGGCAGGCAGAGAGAGATGTTGACGCAAAGGTGGTTAGTTGATTACTGACTGGTTTGGAAGGGCTTCTAGACCCTATTCATTAAGCCACGGTAGCAAGGTAGCACTCTGCCGTTGCTATGTCATTGTTGGGCCGTTATGCTTAGGGAGGATTCGTAGAACCCATTAAAGGGGTTGGCCATCGGGTCCGGATTCCGAGAATCCAGTGAAAGCGCCCGACGGCAACAAAATTCCCTCTGCTCGCTCGCCTCACCCTGACAATTTATTTATTAAACACAATATTTTACATAGCCAAATACATAATACAAAATATGCCAAATACGTCCGACACACTCCTCCCGTGGAGCTCTGCTACACTTCTTTAAGGACGTATTGTGTCCGAGTTGCGTAGCGTAGCGTATGAGATGTTCCCATGCTCCCCCCATATGGGGGCTGCGGGAAGGGATGAAGTTCTGAATGTGGTTCTCGGCTGAAGGTGGATGCTCCTCCCATCGGGACTGACGGCTGGGGTAGAGATGGTCGCTCACCGGGCAGCGACCGTCGTCATCGGGGCCCTCGTCACTTTGGTGGAGCTCGCCTGCAGCGGGGCCGTGTGCAGCGAGGCGGCGTGCAGCGGGGTGGCGTAGAGCAGGGTGACGTACAGCAAGGCGGCGTAAAGCCGGGCGGCGCAAAGCCGGGCGGCGTGCGGCAGAGCTGCAAACATTAGGGCGGCAAACAGCATGGCGGCGTGACCCCGCCTTCAGCACCGGCGAGGATAAGGCCGGGTACTGCGAGGTGCGGTGTGCAGCAGGGCGGCGTGAGGCCGGGTGGCGTAAAGCCGGGCGACAAACAACAGGGCGGCATGAGTCCGCCTTCAGCAGGGCCGGCGTGGATCTAGCCGGGAACTGCAAGGTGCGCTGTGCAGCAGGATGGCGTGAGGCAGAGAATGCAGGGTCGCGGTCATAAGTGAGGTGACGTGCAGCAGGGCGGCGCACAGCAGGGCAATGTACACCAGCGCGAAGTGCAGCGGAGCGACGTGCAGTGGGGTGGCATACAGTCACTTGGCGTGCGGCAGTGTGACGTGCATCGGTGCGACGTACATCGGTGCGACGTACATCTGAGCGCCGTACATCTGAGCGACGTGCGGCAAGGCGGCGTGCAGCAGGATATGCAGGGCCGCGGTCATCAGCGAGGCTACGTGCGGCGGGGCGACTTGCAGCAGGTAATACAGGGCCGCGGACCGTAGTGTATGCGGAGCCGCGGTCATCAGCGAAGCAACGTACAGCGAGGTGACGTGCAGCGGAGTGACGTGCAGCGGAGTGACGTGCAGCGGGGTGGTGTGCAGTCACGCGGCGTGTGGCGAGGCGACGTGCGGCGAGGCAACGTGCGGCGAGGCAACGTGCGGCGGGGAGACGAGCATCGGTGCGACGTGCAGCGGGGCGACATGCAACAAGGTGACATGCAGCGTGGCGACGTGCAGCAAGGCGACGTGCAGCGAGGCGACGTGCAACAAAGCGGCTTGCAGCAGGGTATGCAGGGCCGCTGTCATCAGCGAGGCATCGTACAGCGAGGTGTTGAGCACCGAGGTGTCGAACGGTGGGGCGGTGGCCCTTGTCACTCTGGTGGAGCCTCGGTACCGCGGGGCGATGTCCAGCGGGACTGGGTGCTGCGGGAGAGGCAAAACCGCAGGGGGTCAGCGCAACGGAGCCTGATGCAACAGAGCTTGGTGCAGTGAAGCTCTGGGCAGTGGAGCTCGGGGCAGCGGAGCTCGGGGCAGTGGAACTCGGGGCAGCGGAGCTCGGTGCAGCGGAGCGGCGTGCAGTCACGTGGCGTGCGGCGGGGCGACGTGCATCGGGGCGACATGCGGCGGGGCGACATGCGGCGGAGCGAGGTGCATCGGGGAGACGTACATTGCGGCGGTGTGCAGTCACGTGGCGTGCGGCAAGATGACGTAAAGCAAGGCGGCGTGCGGCGAGGCGACGTGCGGCAAGATGACATGCGGCGAGGCGACGTGCGGCGAGGCGACGTGCGGCGAGGCGACGTGCAGCGGGGCTCGAGGCAGCGGGGCGGTGTGCGGCGAGGCGACGTGCGGCGAGACGACGTGCGGCGAGGCGACGTGCGGCGGGGCTCAAGGCAGCGGGGCTCGAGGCAGCGGGGCTCGAGGTAGCGGGGCTCGAGGCAGCGGGGCTCGAGGCAGCGGGGTTCGAGGCAGCGGAGCTCAAGACAGCGGGGCCCGGGGCAGCGGGGCTCAAGGCAGCGGGGCTCGATGCAGCCGGACTTGAGGCAGCGGAGTTCAAGGCAGCGGAGCTCAAGACAGCGGGGTCTGGGGCAGCGGGGCTAAGAGCAGCAGGGCCCGGGGCAGCGGGGCTCAGGGCAGCGGGGCCCGGGGCAGCGGGGCCTGGGGCAGCGGGGCCTGGGGCAGTGGAGCGCGGGGCAGCGGGGCTAGAAGCGGCTGCCAGAGACGCAGGGCCGCGCTCGTCAGAGCGGGGGCCCTCGTCATGGTGATGGTGCTCGCCAGGAGCGAGGCCGTGTGGAGCGTAGCTGACGTGGAACGAGTCGGGAGCTGCGGGGCCATAGGCTGCAGGGCTGAACGTGGAGTAGCTGGCATCCGGGGCGAGAGCTGCAGTGAACACATGGCCGTGCTCATCTAAGCCGGGCACTGCAGGGTGTGCAGGGCTGGTGTGGATCGAGCCGGGCGCTGTGGGATACGCAGGCCTGCCCTCTTCATGGTGGTAAGATCCGCCAGGAGTAAGGCTGTCTGCAGCGTAGCCAACGCGAAACGAGTCAGGAGCTGCGGGGCTGAACGCAGCGTAGTCGTGTGTAGCTGGCATATAACCGGCGTGGATCGAGGCAGGTGCTGCGGGGTGCGCAGGACCGGCGTGGTGGTGAGGCCCGCCAGGGGCGAGTCCGTGTGCAGCATAGCCGATGTGGAATGAGTCGGGAGCTGCAGGGCCGTAGGGTGCGGGGCCGTAGGCTGCGCGACTGTAGGCTGCGGGACTGTACGCGGCGTAGCCGGCAACAGGGCCAGTAGTAGCAGTGCACACAGGGCTGCGCTCGTCTGCGCCGGGCACTGAAGCAGGAGGCGATGTCAGCATGGATGCCAAGTAGTAAAAAACCATTTCGGTGAGCAGGGCCGGCGAGGATATCAAATGGTTAAGCAGCCAGCCATCCTCCTCCTGCAGCCGTCGTACCACAGCGAGCGCCCCGAGCTAAATCTGCCGGAACGTATCAGGGCTAGCGTGAATCGAGCCGCCGTGAACTGAAGCAGGAGGCAATGTCAGCATGGCTTTCAAGTAGGTGACCACCTGGACATCCTCCTGTAGCAGTCGTGCTATAGTTCGCGCCTCGAGCTGAAGCTGCCGGAGCGTGTCAGAGACAACGGCAGGGGGCGTTAAGGGAGCTGATGTGGGGCACGTGACCTGGCTAGCAGCCAGCGTCGCAGTGGCCAGGGTTGGACCCGTGAGCTGGTTAGCAACCAGTGTCACGGGAGCTGGGGTCGGGCAAGTGACCTGGCTAGCAGCCAGCGTCACAGTGGCCGTTGGTAGGTCCGCGACCTGGTTAGCAACCAGCATCACAGGAGCCAGGGTTGGCTCCGCAACCTGGCTAGCAGCCAGCGTCACGGGAGCTGGAGTCGGGCAAGTGATCTGGCTAGCGAACCAGTAGTCACTAGCCAGCTTCACAGTGGCCGGGGGTCCGGGGGACGCGGCTGCGGCCGCCCCGGTTGAGTAATCCAGGCGTCGAGTCTCCGACATCTTGTAGGAGCTCCGTGGAAGGATCCGGCTCGAAGGACCACTTATGTACCACACAGGATGAGGCACACAAGACTGTAGAAACAGGGGGTGGTTCCGATCCACGGAGGCGTTAAGAAGTCGGGAGAGCGTCTCAGGGCTGTCCGCTTGGAGAGCTTGTCTGAAGGTGATCCAAGGGCTCGTTGTTCCTTTTAACTAGCCGGGTCTGGTCCGTAGAGCGTAGAGTGTCCGAGGTCCAGGGGTAAGGCGATGGTCAGAAAAGAAAAGAGGCGAATGAAAGCAGGTCAGAGCAAGGGCGGGCAGGCAGAGAGAGATGTTGACGCGAATGTGGTTAGTTGATTACTGACTGGTTTGGAAGGGCTTCTAGACCCTATTCATTAAGCCACGGTAGCAAGGTAGCACTCTGCCGTTGCTATGTCATTGTTGGGCCGTTATGCTTAGGGAGGATTCGTAGAACCCATTAAAGGGGTTGGCCATCGGGTCCGGATTCCGAGAATCCAGTGAAAGCGCCCGACGGCAACAAAATTCCCTCTGCTCGCTCGCCTCACCCTGACAATTTATTTATTAAACACAATATTTTACATAGCCAAATACATAATACAAAATATGCCAAATACGTCCGACACAGTGTTCTCTTCGTAGGTGGCGTTAATTGTACTTTTTAGTGGCAACAAAATGAATACGCCTGTGGGCCAATCTGGTTTTGCTATTTTGCAATAAACAAGTGCCATTTTTTTGTCTAGAATGGTTTGAATGTTTTGAGATATTGTTTGGACCCGTGTAAATTAATTTTAGAAAATTGAATGTTAAAGGTTTGTCGAAGGTCAAAATCTCACTTTCTGTGAATAATTGTTTGGTAGTGTATGTTTTGATTTTATTACACGTAATATTTTTAATTGATTTTAGTGATATAGTGAATCGTGGGGAAGATTTAGGTATATAATTTGTTAAGGTTTTGTGTAAATTAGTTGAAAAATAACTATAATTAGAATCGTCGGAAAAAGTCAAGCCGCCTGGTAGCTTTCATCTAAAACACTGCCTAATCCCTTTGAGATATAACAAAACAATGCATTGTGAGATATTCCTGTTTTATAGATCTACAAAAAAGTCCGCAAAGGCAGATATCTATCTTTTACGGAGAGTTTACCATACCCATTCTGTCAAAAAAATGGTCACGTACAATGCGGTAATTGGAAAGTTATTCAGACTGATAATATCACTTATCAACTTAAATACGTTAGTTACCTCAAGTATTTCTTGCACATTATTATAATCTTTCGCACCATCTCCACGTATTATAAATTAAAGTCCTCCACGGTGTCTGTCTGTCTCTTCGCGATGAACTCAAAGATGGTAGTGGTTATAAAGGTTGGATAACCATCCAGTAGATGGCGTTGTGATTAATTAGCCAGAGCAACGCGTGGCCGGATCAGCTAGTAATATGTAAAACAAAGTCGTATTAGTTACACCATTTATAACTCAAGAACGACTGGACCGATTTTTATGATCTTTGATTTGTCTCCGCCCCGAATAGCAGAATAGCTACTAAAACATCTTGTCATCTTTCAAGAAAATTCTTTTCCTCGTTTATTTTGTATGGAACGAATTCTCATCTTTTGAAAGAGTTGCAACAATATTGTGATAAGTATATGTAATATTGAATAATGAGTGAATTCCAAAAATTCTAAAACGTCAAATTCCAATGAGCTTATTGTTTTGCTTTTGTTCTTAAACATATAATGCTGCCCCTCTTTCTAACTCACTAAATGTCAACAGTTGAAAATGAGACAAACGGTGAACGTATAATTGCACCCCCTCCAAAGGAAAAATATATTAATTACTATAAATCTCCCTCACACGTATAAAGAAAGTATGTTAAAAGAAAGAAAATTACAAAAAAATATAAAGTCGTACACAACGCCATCTCTGATACTGACAAAAACAAAACACGGACGGTTGCGCATCACTAATTGCTTCATTGTGTAATTTTCAACTTAATAAAAAAACTGAATTTAATTCATCTTTTTTTTTACGTTAACTCCACGCAGGAGGCCCTGAGGAAAATAATTTCCCTCAGGGCCTATGTCATCTGATGCTGTGTGGAGGGTCTTTTTGAGGAGAGGAAGGAATGAACATTGGTCTTGAAGATACCCATGTTGTAGGAAGGAGGAAACACAGAGGCCGGCAAATCATTCCACAGCCGAGCTGTTGAACACAAGAACGAGTCGAAGAAACGACCCGTTCTCATGTGGCAAATGTCAACCGTGTACAAATGTTGGGCACGCGTTTGGCGTGTTTCCCGACTATGCACCGGTGCCGAACGGATCAATGATGCTAGTTCCTCGGAGCATCTTCCATTGTAATACCGGTAGAACAAGGATAGCATTCCCACCCGACGCCTGTGCTCTAAAGATTGCAATCCGTCTGTTAAGATGGGAGAATCTATCAAACGGACCGCCCGTTTCTACACAGAGTCGAGGGTATTTTTCAGGTATTTTGGAGCTCCAGATCAGAGGTGGCTGCCAAATTCAACCGTGGGGCGCACTTGTGATTTGTACAGGGTTAGCAGTTGTGTACTATTAAAGTATCTGCGGGCCCTGTACAGTACGCCCAGTTTCTGTGAGGCTAACTTTACTCTGGCCCCCATACCTGAGCTGGTCACTTAGGGTTACACCAAGCATTTCGATGGAGGGCCTGTTCGGAAGATTGCTTCCGTTGAAAGAGACTAGATTTTCATTTCGATCCCTTTTAGACGTAATCAGACAAGATTGGGTCTTTGAAACATTATATATTTAATAAGTTAACACCGCAGTTATTGATTCTGTGGCGGTACGAAGTTCGCCGGGTCAGCTAGTAAAGAATGAAACGTTTTGTTCTTAATACAGCGCTGGTTAATTATTCTAAAGTAAATAAAATTTTTGCAACCCGTTTTTTTTTTAATTTGAAAATTTGAATTTACGGGAAAGTAATTAATTAATCAGATAAGTACATTATTCTGAAAACCTTTACATCTTTTATTTGCACTCATATAACGAGAAAAATCGCTACGCTATAAAAGTTTGCAAAATGAATTCGCGGTTCAGTAAAAATAATCAATGTAAAATCTGATAAAGACACCATAAATATTCTTGATCAGATCTTAATTAACGTACATAGAATTGATTAGTTATTTCCAATAAGCTCCCACTCCTGGTGTAACCCAGTTAAGCAGCTCCTGTATTATGACTTGAACATATCACACTTTACAACCTGTACCCAAACAAATTAGTCTCGATGATGGACACTGCAAAGATATCTGAAGAAAAATGAACCTTAGCAAATGTGCTTGGCATGTTGACCTTAGCATGTTTCTGGAAACGGTGTTTAAATTATACCAGGCTGCCACGTCCTTTGCAAATAATATTCTCCCAAATTAAGCCGTCATTTGATAGGGTTACCTTTAGTACGGTAGAAGTAGTTCGGTTAATATTAGGTTCCACCACCAGATACGAGATTAAAGTATTCTCAGCATAGACATGTTTTTTTGTATTTATCAATGTAATTATTTGAAAAGTGGCACTCATTCAAATGAAAACATCAACACATTTCGAAATAAAATAAAAAATGTCTCAACTTAAAACAATAGAAAAGCATGTTAAACTTTTCATATGATAATTTATAATTTGGGAGGCGGGTATGGGTACTGCCGCCCCAAAAACCATTTATTGGATAACCAACACCTCTGTCATAGTTCACCGCAAGTGGATTGGTGACCTAGCTGGGGTGCCCGGATTGCGTATTTCCTTTTCCGTGTTCAATACGAGGCAATCATGCCTCGAAATCAACGCGGGTTTGTAATGCGATTTTTTCTCCAAACCCGTATCTAGTAGAAGGCAAGCAGAATCCTACCTACTGTGCACGTTTTTGTAACGCCAATCCTTCCCAAAACCGTGTTCAGTATGAGGCACGCGTCCTCCAAGCGTGATTATAACATAAAAAAAGTGTGTGCATACACGAACAATATAATAGTTGGGCAATAAAAGGCAAACAGCCTTACTAATAAAATAAATAAAAACACTTTATAATATAGTACTTATAACACTAACTTAATAGTACCAAAAAGTGTATTTGAATATATATTGTACATAATTATTCATCCGTATGTACTTAATAACTCTACCCTTACCTCTGTCGAAGAAATTAAACTTTATATCCCATATAAACACAATCGGTAATAAAGGAATGAAAATGCTTGGCTTCATTCTTCGAAATTCCAGAGGTTTTAGGAATATTTCAACACTAAAAATTTTGTATACATCCTTAGTACGTAGTCAAGTCGAATATAACTCCTCGATCTGGTCCCCCCATTTTAAAATTCATTCAGATTCAATCGAAAAAATTCAACATAAATTTCTAAGACATATTAATTTTAAACTATTATTATATTATTCCCATTGAAAACATTAACTACAATTACTTGCTGATAGAATTAAATTTATTAAAACTCTCAGATCGAAGAATTATATCCGACTTAATATTTATGTTCAAAATTGTAAATGGTAGCATAGACAGTCCTGATTTAACTAGGCTCATTGAATTTCATATTCCCACGAGAACTACTCGATCTAAAATCCTGTTTAAATGTAACAATAATAAGACTGAGTATACTAAACACTCCCTTTTACCTAGGTTACATGATGTTACTAATAGATATGCAGATATTGCAGATCTATTTAACTGCACGGAAAGTAGGTACAAGAGGGCTATGCTATCAAATCTTTTTAGTCATTATTAATTCTATTTGTACTATAGATTTTTGTACGTAATTGTCTCTCTGGTGTCATTTCTAATTCAAATGCCACAATCATTTGTTAAACAATTTTTTTTTATTATTTCTATATTACTATTTTTCATTTTGTGACATGTAATCAGTTCTTATGGTATATGTATACCGTTGAAATTAAATAAATAAATAAATAATGTACATTTGATCCTGATGATGTGAACATCGTTCACGAAACATGTTGATTGTGTATAAATAAAAGTAATGTAAACAAAGTTATTTGTCTTTTCATTAAAATAAATAATGCCATCACAAAATGAAAACCTTTCCGAAGAAGTTAACCTTTAAAGTTCTCCAACCGGACTCACTTGACCCATAGTTTTACACCGTAGTGGGAGGAATGGATTCATACGTCCATCACTCCTGGACACACTGACCCCCAGATTACTGCCCATCCCTCATGCCTCTTCCTTCCCAGAACTTCCTTTCCTCAAAAATACTCTCCACACAGCATCCCCTTAGATGACAAACGCCGTGATTGAAATTATTTTCCTCAGGGCCTCCTGTGTGGAGCTAATGTAAAAAAAAATATTGCGTCTTCAGCGACAGTATTACCACAAACATTGAACCAAATGTTTGTGCAAACATGAAATGTTTAGGCAGGGCCAGAAGGTTTTAGTTTTCCGTAACCGATGGAAAACAAAAGTCCCGACATAATGTTTTTGTTTATGTCCGATGTTTTGAAAATTGGTCGGATCCGTTTTAATATTCACATTGTGTAAACAAAAATATAAGAAATAGAATTAATAATGCCTGTGAAAGTCTGACATTCAAAGGTCAGGATTTTCACTAAACTACTCACACAATTAATTAAGTTTAAATTTAGCGTAAATAATATCTATTCTACAATATTAAATATCTAATTTTATTATTGGCATATTTGCTCAAAATACTAAAGGCAACGCTTTCATTTTACCTGTGGAAAATTACGAGAGTTATAAAAGTATTGGAAACAGCAAATAATATTTTAGCGTTATAAATGCAGGTATTGTGTATATAGTGAACATTTTTTAGCGGATGTGATAAATTCAGATCATTTTCAATATTTTGGAAACTTATAAAATAAAAATTGTCGCAATACTCCTTCAATGCAGTTTTTTTCCTTGTTTTGAATAGAAAAATAATGTATTAGCAGTTTTAACTTTGGCGATGTTGAATTATTCGGTCACACTAAACGAAATCAATTTAATAATAATAATATTTGGACTAAAGTTAAAAATCCGCTCCGCAGGTTTTGGTTCGGTTTCGCAAAGTTTAGATATCGGTGACCATTTTATAAATCCGATAGGAACTGGTTCCAAAAATAGCCGCTTCCTCGCGTCTAACGATAGCTAGTCTCCGGGACAAAGCAATCGCGACTGACAATGACGTCATATATAATATATAGACGCGTGGTAGAAATCACAACCTGGTATTATTATTCACAACTGCCAGTTACAATAAAGTGATTACAATCCATCTCTCCATACCCGGAGAGATTCACGAAAGAACGAATGCAATAGTACTTACGCCTGATTTGATTTGATGTGATTACGTCTTCAGTGCTGTTAATTTAATGATTTATTCATTTTTTCGACAACGTTGAAGTAGTCGTTCCAAAGTTCCTAAGTGTAACAATATGATATATTTATTCAGAAACTTGTGTGCACAACAATTTGTCTCAAGATTCAGCATTTACATAATTAAGTAACACGTCAAACGTCCAAGTGTTCGCTTCTCTCGTACCCCGCATCTGAGCTAATTATTAAATGTCAAACTACTGGTGATGACGCAGGTAAAACTTCCTTCCTCAGCCCTTTAGTCTTATTACTTAATTACAAACATCCATAGATGTATTATAATTAGATGACTCACTGGGCGAAAAATGTGCCTACCTTTTGATGGAGATTGATACATCCACCTACTACTACAACGATTACAACATTCGGACAAAATATTTTCGTAAATTATGGTACTGAACTCTGCTATAAAAACCCTTTTTTCCTTCTAAAATAACAACAATACGAAAATATTTTAAACAAAAATAAAAATCTGGATACAGACATGACGAGATCTAAAATAGAAAATATGTAAACATTAAATACAGACTGAAAGAGACAACACAAAGCAACCATACTTACAGCCGTTGTGTCCAACATTTTCGGGTGATTAATCCGAGTGAAGCTGAGCCTAGCGCCTTGCGCCACTAAGCTAAGGTATGTTAGAAAAATGCTCCATTTTAGCTGTGTCCAACAACTTGATCGTAGCGCTCGGTGTGTAGCCCCATTTCCTTTCGTACACCAAAAAATGACGTCAAGTTAGGAACTTTACATGTTAAATTAATACCGAAACGTTAATTAATTTTATTTATTATTTATCCAGATATTTTATTTTTAATAGCGTAATACATAAACCGACATTTTACATTTTTAAAACAAACGTATTTAATATGTTAAAAATAAAGTGTTAATTGACTTACTTTTTTATTTACGTGCGTTTGGAGTTTGACATTAGAATCAGTTGAAATTTTGTATTCAAAATGGACAAGGCGAAGCGTTCGAAAAATTTTACGCCAAACGAAAAAATGAGACTTGTAGACCTAGTTACCTCATCGCAGGTCATTTTGTCAGTTTCTAAAACAGAAATAAAGTATAGGTAATAAACATTAGATAAATGGTTTTCAGACCTGACGAGTGCTAATTATATTCCACATATTATTACAAAAATGACACTCGAATAAGTCAAAACTTTACCTTTCGCTTGCGTTAGTTAAATTATCTTCTACTTGGCTCAAAACATATAAAAAACACGCTTTTGTCATCCTAAAGCGGTTATAAAAATCGCCGTCATTTAATACTTCCATAAAATTTATATCGGCATCTTGCCGCCGCCTATATAATCCAATATTATCGTTAAGCATATCTGCCCATTCAACCATATTCACTATATTCAATATAGGATTCATATTTCAAATTGAAAAACCAAATAAAAAAGCCGACAAAAGAGTGAACTGATGACAGATAATTACGATAATTAATTGACATTGACAGCTCGATTGTTTTCGCGGATTTTTGTTCGCTCTGTTGTCAGTTTTTATAAGTAGGTCTTCCTTAGCAACTTTAATCCACCCGGCTACCTTCCTTACATTTGAGTGTGGTGGGACGATCATTGTGTTTCGACACAGCGTATTTGGGCATTTGAGCAGGGCTGAGCGGAGATCTCGGCTGAGCATAGGTTGGACACAACGGCTGTTAAGGCATTACCTACGTAATAATACAGTATTTACTATAGCGACGCCCGTTACTATTATTGAAATATTTAAATTTAAATGTGCAGAATTAAATAAAATCCCAGAAAATACCAGTGAAGAACACTTTACTGAAATATTTTAAAATTATTTATTGATAGTACGGACCCGCGAAAACTGAAGTTTAAGTTTAGTTTGAATTATCGGCAAATCAATTTCAATTCAGACTACAAACTCTTCCAACTTTGAAAGTGTCATCCCATTGGGTCGGTAACGGTAAAGACCATTTCTCCAAAGTTAACGAAATTGTAAGGAATTGACGTAAACCGAAGACCTTGCCTTGAAAAGTGCCACAATGAGTGCGCTTCAAACCCCTGGTCTTATAACACTTAGGGCTCTTTCAATTTAGACGTTTCATGTCGGACCGCTGCCGCACGTTTACCGTGCCGCTGGTTGTAATCTGCTGCCGTGCCGCTGCAGTACGGTAGCAGTCCGATACCAAGCGCCTAAATTGAAAGCGTATCTGACTGCCGTGCGTTTATATGCTAGTAATGTTTAGACGTGGGTCGTTTGATGTTTAAAATTCATTTGACAGCAGTTAAGCCATGGACTCTGACGAAGAAACATTACTTTAGTGCTCTTGTTGAAAAACATCCAATAGAAACAGAAACATAAACGACGCCCCCGTACAAGAGCATCACCGATGTTTTCATTAACATGTAATTTTGGTGATTTCCATAATCTTTACTCTAGGTTAAAACAAGATCCAAGCATTTTTTTTTTATTTTGAATGTCTAGAGAATGTTTCTATGAATTACTTGAATCAGTAGAAAACTAAAATTTAAGGGCAAGAAACTATATTCAGAATTTCAATTTCATTTATAAATTCTTCCACGTTTATATCATCCATTTTAAGCAAACAATAAACATGAAAATTCGATGAAATTAGCTCTCACGTCTTGTCACCGCACTATTGAACAGCGAAATGAACTCGTGGAGCTTGCGATGTTCCCGTCCTGTCGTCGAGCGTTCTCGGTACCGTCGCCGCACTGTTGCCGCTCCGTGCACTTTGTATGAAAACAAATGACCATCCTTGCGCCATACGACAGACGCACCGCTTCGGCACTGCAGCGGTCCGACACGAAACTTCTAAATTGAAGGCATCCTAAGTTTATGTTGATTCCTACCCGTGGACTTAAATTCAAAGCAAATCCGAGTTTTGGAGTTCATTGTACCGTAGTTAAAGACAAATAGACTGAGTCAAAACTGAAACAAGTAATTTTATTAATTATTTGGTACTGTGAAACCAATTCAGTCTACCTACACGGCTAAGCGTTTGACATAGTAATGCCAGAATCAAAATTCCTTCCTGCTATGTGTTGCTTTATTTAAAATCATCGGCGAATAAAAAGGCTACCGTCTAACTGTGCCAGTGTCATTTCATTCCTCTTTACAAAATTAATCATTTTATATAGATAATAGTTTTAAAATAGTATTGTAAATTAGTGTAATATAGTTTTTACTTGTATATTTGTTATCACTGTAAGTATTTGTGTTAATAATTGGTTCTTCGGAGCAGTTAAGGTAAGATTTTTTTTTTTGATTTGTGTGCTGTAGATTTATTCGAAAATGGATAAAGAAAAACCACCTGATCCCCCAGATGATGGTTTGCTATCTGAATCCTCGGGTGTTACAAAAAAATTGATCGCGGTTAATATTCCGGAGGCTTCGGACTTCGTAACGATTACGTCAAAAAAAAGAAAAATTGCTAAACCAGCAGATAATAGAAATGCAACAGATTTTGAACAGATACATCGAAAAACACCCTCCACGCAAAACGACTCCCTTCAAAATAATTCTGTTTTACAGGATGTAATTCCGTCCACTTCTTCCTCGATTTCAAATCTAAGTCCAGCAAGCCCTTCCACCACACCCGCCCCACTGGTAAACAATACTCCTTCACAAATGTCACGTCTGTATAATAATCTTGATAGACCTCCTTACATTACACATGTGACTAAAATTTCAAAGGATGAAAAACAATCAAATTTATACGATGTGGACTTTGGACATTTTATGTTTAAAAATAAAATCCACCCTGTCTGGAATGGAGTAAAATCCGTTGGGCGTAACCGTCTTTCTGTTGAATTCAAGACAGCGGCTGAGGCCAATAGCTTTGTAAAATCTGATGTTGCCAAAAAAAACTCGTACAACGTTTTCATACCTACATATCAGGTCACAAGGCTAGGTGTCACAAAAGGGATCCCACCGCACTGGTCGATAGAGGACATCCTGGAAAACATTACTGTTCCTCAAGGTTTCGGAAAAGTTTTAAAAGCGCGTCGTCTAAATTACAGGTTTAATACGGGAAACTCTGTAGAATGGAGACCCTCCCAATCCGTTGTCCTAACATTTGATAGCAAAGACCTTCCACAAAATGTTACTATGTTTAACGTCTCTCTACCAGTAGAGCTCTATGTGTTCCCAACTGTGCAGTGCTACAAGTGCTGCAGATTTGGACACACGAAGAACCTCTGCAGATCAGAACCCCGTTGCTTCAAGTGCAGTTCGTCCCATAGTGGTGATTCCTGTGATAAAACAGAGGAAAATTATAAATGCTTAAACTGCTCCGGAACCCACATGTCCATCAGCAAAACTTGCCCTGAACTGTCAAGGCAGCGTAATATTAAACACACAATGGCCGAGAAGAGCATCTCTTATGCGGAAGCATCAAGAATGTTTAACAAATCCATTCCATCTTATTCTGAAGTAACTTCCAAAAATTCTAAAAAATCCACCCCTTCTCAACCTTCTTCTTCTTCATTTAGAAAAACTGTTGAAAGGGTCGTGAAACCTAGAGTTCTAACAAAAAAAAATAATGCTAATCACGAATCCCTTCTGTGGTTCCCTAATGGACAACTTCCTTCCAGTTCAAATTTCAATTCTTACCCAAAGTCATCTACTAAAGAACAAAATTATAATATAGACCTTAACTCTACACTAATCACTTCATTTTTACATATTTTACAAACTTTAAATAAAAACAACATTCAAATACCGTCCCACGTTGCTAAACAAATTACTAATATTATCAACTCAACTAGAAATGGCTCCTCTGATGAGGATTCTTCAGTGGAATTGTCATAGTCTTAGAAATAAGACTGAAGAATTTTTAAACACATTACATTCAAACTCAATTGCAGTGGCTGCCATCTCGGAGACGTGGCTGGAACCGGATTCTGATTTCAGAGTCAGGGGATACCACTGTCTTCGAGACGACCGTCAAGATGGAAAGGGCGGCTCCGCTCTTTTCATTAAAAAATCATTACCCTTCTCCCCTGTAGATGTAAAACCAATTGGTTGTCCTTTTCAAGTGACGGCCGCAAAGGTTTTTGACACTACAATAATTTCTTTGTATATATCACCATCTAATAAACCTTCTAAATCAATCCTGAAAGCTATGTTTTCCAAGGTCACTACCCCTTCTCTTGTTCTGGGAGATTTCAATGCCCATCACGGATTATGGGGAGCTCACAATTGTGACAGAATGGGCAGAGATATTGTTGATCTACTAGATGAACTAGACTTTTGTATTATCAATGATGGTTCTCCTACTCGTCTTCAGGTGCCTGGTCAGCGACCCAGCATGGTTGATCTTACTATTTGCAATTCCAACATAGCTGCATCCCTGTTATGGAAGGTTTTGGATGACCCTCATGGGAGTGATCATTACCCCATCCTCATTGAATCCTCAAATATTTATCATTCCAACAAAAATGTCAAGTGCGGTAGTCGAAAACCAAGGTTCTTAACTGCCAGAGCCAACTGGAATGACTATTCAAATCATACAAAGTTCTCTGTGCAAAATCTGCCCTCTCCAACTACAGAAAATGTTGCGGAATGTTACGATTTATTTGTGTCTGCAGTCATTACGGCCGCAGAAAAATTTATCCCCATTAAAACGACACGTAACAAAGGGAAACCTCCCCCAGCTCCTTGGTGGGATATTGAATGCTCAGACGCAGTAGATATGAGGAAAAAATATGCTAAAATTTATTCAACAAATATGAATATGGAGAACTTCCTTCAGTATAAACAAATTGAAGCTAAGACCAAACGTCTTCTAAAAAACAAAAAACGTCAAGGCTGGAAAAATTTTTGCTCATCATTATCTCCCGAAGTTCCTCTTTCAGTTGTTTGGAATTCAATTCGCAGGTTTAAGGGTTCTCACGTCCCAACGGTGACTCGACCACTCACTTCAGAGTGGGTGAAGGAATTTGCCGATAAACTAGCTCCTCAAACTGCAAGTAATTTTAATGAAACAGAATTCACATACTCATTTAAAACACGGGGTTGGATGGACACCCACTTCAATTTAACGGAACTTAGGGAGGTCTTAAACGATCTCACAGACTCATCCGCTGGTGTAGATGGAATTCCTTATAGCTTTATTAAAAACTGCGACATTACCACACTAAACTATTTTCTTTCAATTATAAATCTGATCTTTGACTCCGGCAAAATTCCATCATCCTGGAAAACTCAAATAATTGTTCCCATTCTGAAACCCCAGAAAGACCCTAACTCTGGACTTTCTTACAGACCTATAGCTCTGTCATCTTCCTTAGTTAAAATAGCTGAACATATGATTAAAAGACGTCTAGACTGGTATGTAGAAAATGTGAAAATTCTTCCCAGCTCTCAGTTTGGCTTTCGAAAAAGAAAAAGTACGATTGAAAGTGTGTCCATCCTGACTTCTGATATCCAGTTGGCCCTGGCCGGTAATGAATTCCTTGTCGGTGTTTGCCTTGATGTGTGCGGAGCTTTTGACAATGTTTTATTAGATGTTTTATTTAATAAATTGTTAAAAATTGGCATCCCTCGTAAGCTTTCCAGTTTTATAATTAACCTCCTTCTTACCAGGAAAATTCAAATCCAGGTGCTGGATTCCCCTCCACTGGAAAGAATAGTAAACAAGGGTTTGCCTCAGGGCTCCGTCCTTAGTCCTATCCTTTTTAATATTTATACCTTTGACCTGCATCGGAGTATGCATCCATCTTGTAAAATACTTCAGTATGCGGATGATCTTTTTATATATATTTCAGGACGAATTATTTCTATTCTGGAGGATGTGATTAACATTTGCATGAAAAACCTTGACACCTGGTTAAAAAATCACGGCTTAGAAATTTCTCCGTCCAAAAGCAATGTTATCGTCTTTTCCAGAAAACGTGTTACTCCGCGTATAACAGTCCAAATAAATAATTCAATTCTCCCTATGCAGGTACAAATAAGATTCCTTGGGGTAATTTTAGACTCTAAGTTAACATGGAACCCGTATGTTAATTTAATCATTAACAAATGTCAAGCTGGCCTCAACATTTTACGTGCCGTTTCACGGGTCTGGTGGGGAAGTCATCCATTCACCCAAAAACTTTTTTATAACGCATATGTTAGGAGTCATTTGGATTACGCGACATTCCTCATTGAACCCACTTCTAAAAAGAACCTCGCAAGGTTGGACCGTATTCAATTTCAAAGTTTAAGATTGATTATCGGAGCAATGCGTTCTTCCCCAATTAACGCTTTACAAGTGGAGGCTGTGGAGGCTCCTCTTCATTTCAGAAGACAGTTCTTGGCTGACAAGTTTTTATTTAAATGCTTAAGACTCTCTAATCACCCACTGAAAGACAAAATTACTGCACTCACTGCTCAAGTGAAATCACTTCCATATTGGAGGAACAAATCAATCCCTCTTCTTGTTAAAAGCCTCCATACGTACTGTGCGTATAAACCCCTCTTAAATCCATCAGACAGACTTCCTTTATATGCCAACTCCTTTCGTATTCATTTGTGTAAACCAAATATTCTTTTTTCTCTCGGCATAATTAACAATCACGATGCTCCAAGAAAACTTATCCAAATTTTAAATTCGAAATATTCCAACTGGAAAATTATTTACACAGATGGTTCCAAGTCTCCCTTATCAAACCATGTGGGAGCGGCATTCCACTGCCCATCAGATCAAGTCGATAGAAAAATTAAACTTCCAAAAGAGGCTTCCGTTTTCACTGCTGAATGTATAGCCATTTTTGAATCCCTTAAATACATTGACGATGTTCACATTGGAAACTTCTTAATTCTCTCCGATTCCCTGAGTGCACTTCAAAAATTAAACTCTTCCCCTTTCCATTACCCAGAAGACGATTTCTGTGTTGGAATTCGCACTTTAATTCATAAATTAACCGACTCTGGCAAAGAAATCGTCTTGGCTTGGATACCTAGTCACTGCGGTATCCCTGGAAATGAAAAGGCCGATTCATTGGCGAAAGATGCCATTATTTCGGGGGATATTTTATATAAATTTTTAAACACCGATGACATTTTCATAAAATTGGAGGAAAACATGATTTCCACATGGCAGAATCATTGGGAAGAATCTAGTCAATCAAAAGGATATAGCTTTTTCACAATTCAGCCAACGATTCCTTCAAAACCGTGGTTTTCCAGACTTTCTTTTAACAAATTCTCGACATCCTCCATTTGCCGCATGCGGATAGGGCATTGCTGCCACAATGTTCACCTGACAAAAATTCATATTAAGAATTCTGCGATGTGTGAATGTCGTCTTGGTGAAGAGGATCTCAATCATATTTTTTTCAGTTGTCCTATAAATAATTCTTACAAAAATTTCATCCCTCACCTAATCAGTTCGGGTATATTGCCTCCCTACAACATTGCATGCCTGTTATCTTCTGTGAACAAACGCGTGTATAAAGTCTTGGCTAATTTCCTGAATATTAACAGCATCAATTTGTAATTGTAAGTTAAGTTTCATGTATTTATTTATTTATTTTATTTTTTACGCACAATAAATTGTGTCAGCATATATTCTAATTTCCTTGTTATGTTTAATTAAAATCATCTCTTATTGTAATAATTTTGCGTATTATTATTATTATTATTTGTATAGTATTATTATATAATGTAGATAGGTTCTTGTTATTAAAACTAAATTAGTTAATATTAACCAAAAATTACACTCACAAATTTACACTCACAAATACATTCACTTGACACTGGCCAGAACACTCTTTTGGGGTGAAGAGCCATTAAAAAAAAAAAAAAAAAAAAAAATCATCGGCAATAAATTTGATAAACTGACTCTGCCACTTCCCACGGAAATAGTGTTTTTAATCAAATTAAAAATGCGACAAATTAAGCGAACTTTTTTGTCCAAAATTTTAGGTTCGTGATACACAACACACCTATCCTATTGTGTTGCCACTTCTAGTTCTTGTGCTTGGCAAGGTCAGTGAGTATCGTTTGGCTGGGATGCCAGTCCTCTCCCTAGATCACATCCCTCCTCCGAACTAATGGTCCGATGCCCTGTAGGGAACCTGCTTGCACAGCACGGGTATAAACTGTGCACCCTAAAGTTAAAGCTTAGACTTACGGATTTCGACACTTCGTTTAAGTGGTAACACGATGGTTATATGCAACAAAACATTATGTTTACTTCAATGGCGTAAGCCAGAGATAAATGGAACACGGTTTGCCGCTTTTCACGAGCGGAGATGTAAAACTTGCCCACTCTACTTAATATATATCTATGTTAACAGTAAGTACATAATTATATTATGATTGAAACTTCAAACCTTAATCACTTATCTAGGCCATCAAGTACCATTGATTGATTGACAACGGGCTGATAGAAACGGTACGGGAACTAGGGAAGTGAAGCTTCAAGTTAAGACTAAACTTGGCTAATAAATAAATTAATAAGTCTGCAGGCAACCGCAAGGAACCAGGTAACAAGACGCCCATGACATGATGTTAACTTAGTTAATCATGATTCATTTAACGCGGACGTAATCTAATTATCGAATAAATTCAATAATGTTGATATCCTTGAATAAATAATTTCGTGAAAAGTGAGTTTTAATTATTTACAGGCAGTCGATAAAATGAAAATACAAAAGAGATTTTGGTCTGAAAAATTTCTAACTCGCCGTCAAGCTTTTCAAACTTAACGTTGCGCGCATTAAAAACAACAAACTGTCTAATTTGATTGTGGAAATATTTTTAGATATTCGTATACCTACGAACTATAAAACTACGTAATATTTCACCCATAATTATTTATAATGATATATTTTTTTTTAAATTGCCCTAATTTTTTTTAATATAATGAAATAAAAAATAAGTTAAAATTTCATAAAAGCATTTTGATTGGCTTACGAAAAATGATTTTCGTAGGAACACATTTTTTTTAAATATAATTTATTAATTTTTACCTAAGAAAGTGTTTTAATGATGTTATATTATCTTTATTTCATATTTCATGACTGGTCAGTGGTTGAGTGGGCATAGCGCTTAGGTCCCACGCGGGCGTTGCGTGTTCGATTTCTCGGCTGGCTAAATCCTCCATCACAACACAAGCAACATTTTCGGCTTTCTGTGGTGGTAGTAGGAGATTTTCAAAGATTGTTGGGTTATTCGTAACCCGGGAATGTTTGTCTTTCTTTAAAAAAAAAATAATTTAATTCATTATATTAACCTACTAACTGACCCGGTGAACGTTGTTCTGCCGTATAAATAGAACGTACATACACGTATATAGACGTAGCGCCATCTGTCATTCAACAGCATACATAATTTTGTCCTGTTTGAAATAGGAACGACGATTCAATTTGTTCATACTAAAATTCTAAAATCCTAAAAATACTAAAATCGCGATTACAAAATGGGAGGGGGGGGGTAGAAGGGTGAAAATTTGGATTTATAGGTATTTTTGATGCCAAATTAAAATTTTTTTTTTAAATGTCAGAAGAATAGATTGTTTTCTGGATTGGGACACCCTAATCACTTAGCGGTATGAAATATACTTTACGACCTATTCTCATACCTACCAAATATACATTAAAAATTTCATAAAAATCGGTCTCCCTTTCATAGGAGTGACCACAAACATCGTGACACGAGATTTTTATTTTATATAAATTTGATGAGACATCCAGAGAAGTATGAGATCCTGCATCTCATAATGCAGGGAAAGATTGCCGGAAGACGGGGCCCTGGAAGAAGGAGAACCTCATGGCTGAAAAACCTGAGACAGTGGTTTGGCCAGTCTACCGTGGAGCTGTTCCGGGCCGCAGTAAACAAAGTCCGCATAGCCAACATGATAGCCAACGTTCGTTGAACGGACAAGGCACAATAAGAAGAAGATAAATTTGGTAGGTTGGAAAAGATAACTTTTTTAATAATTACCTACTATATTAACTCCTAAAAAGTTGCTAAAGTTGTCTCTAAAATCATTAAAAACATTGAATTCTGTAATGGCCAATATCTTATAATATACATAAATTATCACATACCCGTTCTACTATTTGCTGTATCTTTTAACTGAGTATAATTTTTGAATTTGGTTAAGTACTTTGGCCTACTCTTATATGAAAAAAGGCCACACAACTGTTCATCTTAATATTTTAAATAAACACTTGAATATATCTCCGGCATAACAACGCCCCTGCTGATGAAAACATGTTTCAAATAATAGTATTATTCACCTCGTTGTGGCTCGCTCCAGCGGCAGAGGTGGGAACAGCCTAAATCTAGTTTGCGGTTACTCTGACGAGCTCGACTTTTGTGAGTAGATCACTAACGCAGGTCTAGTTTACTATTTAAATTGGATCCTTATAACAGAAACATAACACCGAAACATATCCAGTTATACCTAGATACATTAGTACGAATAGAGCGGTTGATAATTATAATTATATATTATTTTATAATAGTTGCTGGCTTTAGCGGTTGATAATTATAATTATAATTATCAACCGCTAAAGCCAGCTACTATTATATAATATGACGTAAAAGGGAAACGCAGGTTTCCAATTTTTCTGTTTTCAGAAATTTGAGAGACATGGGTATCGGTATGGGTATCGCCGCCCCTATCAATAAATATAAAAACCTATTGATTCACTTCAATTGCTTTAAAAGAAAACTATTTGCATTTGAGGCGATGGAAAATATTGCATTCAAAATTTACAATTAGGTACAAAAAAGAAAATGCGCTTTCGTCGTATGATTTGTCAGCTATTTACAATAATTTCCATCATTTTGTTAACCTCCAGTAGTCGCATGCTTGCGCCGAACATAAGCAATCGCGTGCGGTCGGTGATTCCTCAATTTAGGAGTCTGGTTTTAGAATACGACTGAACGTATCATTGTATTGTATATAGCATATAATAAAAAGGTCTTTTATCTATATAAATAATACGTAAAAATATATTAATTGATAATCACATTTTAATTTGTACGTAATAATTTAAAGTCTGTGAAATCTCAATTTTGTAGACATCTGACACAAAACAACTCTATAAATCAACATAATAACGAAGCAAGATAACATTTTATAACTACTTATTTGCGTATAACGTATTTAAGTAAAATAAAACCAAGTTATAATGTAATTACAATAAGTATTAGTGGTACATCTCTAATTTTATGAAAACATCAGTTTTTACCTTAGACGTGCCCAAAATATGTTAAAGTATCAGTGCAATATTGGCTAAAACCGAATTTTGTTTAACATTTCCGTATTAATCATGATATTAGGTCCTTACATATGAAATTGGCGTTATGCCGTACTGCTAACTTTGATCTCAAATATCTTCTTTGTTTAGGAATTCCAAATTCAAATTTATACAGCTCTGTATTCATGTATTTGTGTTTCGAAAATTATAATTCATTTGTTTTTCCTTAATTTTTTTTTCTTTGCGTCACTTAGTTTACAAAATGGAAAACTTGAAATATCGCGTTATTTACGAGTACGAGTTCCACCGTGGCACCAGTGCTGCAGAAACGGCTCGAAGGATTAATGATGTGTATGGCGACGTTGCCGCAAAAGAAAACACAGTGCGTTTTAGGTTCCAACGTTTTCGTTCTGGAAATTTCGACCTGCAGAACAAGCCCCGTGGACGGCCGGAGACCGTAAGGATCTAATATTTATTGATATTGTTGAAATACCAAGTACCTACTATATTATTATAGTTTTACCATGTTTTTACCATTCTAACAATTCAATTTTAGTTTGTTGAAATTGTACATGTATTTTAATTATATTTCTAACGAATACCTGGCATGCGTTGCAACGCCACTCAAATAAATAATGTGTTTTAATTTTTTTTTTTTAGTGCTTTTGGATACACGGAATTTTTAGGATTTTTTCTCTCTGGTGCGTACACGAATAAATCGCAAGATTTTCCGGCGAGTGAGCAGGGCTCACACAGCTGTCCGTGTGAGATGCATGGATTTTCCGCATTTATCTCTTGGTGTCCTCTACCTATACTAAGTCTCCTTTGTAATCTCACACACTGTCCCCTCACTCGTCCCACACCCCTCCCCTGCGTTTGCTTTCCCATACGTCTCCGTTCCCGCCCTCATTCCCCTCCGGCGTTCCTCTTCCACCTTTCCCGCTTTCCTCTTACCGCGTCCCCTGTCCCGCGACCCCACACCCTCCCGTGTTTTCCTTCCTGCTCCCGCATTTCCATTTCTTCACCTTACCCCCTACCTCGTCCAAAAAATACAAAATGCTGCCACTATTTTTTTAGATATTTAAAGCTATTGATAGATGAAAGAAGAAAGGGTTCACTGCTTTTGGAAAACTAGAAACCAAAATGCTGCACAAACTTATTTTAATTTCATCTTTATAGGAATCCTGTAATCCATAAAGATGTGAAGTGGAAAGTAAAAAGGGAACAGGTATAATTGTATAGGTACATCTTAGCCACCAATCATATAATATTACTGAGTCTTCGCTATACCTACCTGCGTATCTAGGATGGTCGATCGATAACGATTGGTAGGATAACTATCGGTAACTTATCATCTGCAGATCGCTAACGCATAAACAACAATTGACATCGAATATATTAAGATGTCTTTGTCATTGTGAGCTGTTACTTATTCGATGGCGACTTGCAATCACGCTAGTAAATGATGTGAAGTTATCAAAAGTTATCCTTATCGATCGACCGTGCTAGGGGGCCTGATACAGAATATTAATGTTGGTACAATACGAGAACACGATAGAAAGTAAAACAAACCAGCCTCCAATGTTGCAATTTCTAAAACAATGGTTTACTATAAACGAGTTAAAGTTAAGAGACAGTACCGCGCACCGGCTCGTTTGCTCGGGAAATGAAGCACAACTTAGTTTCTGAACTCCCTGTACTGTGTAAACTGTGTGCTCCTGGTTGTGTAACGGGATGACATGAATACATTAGTACAAGAATACAAATACTCTAATACTTGTTGTCTGTTGGCTGTTGTCTGTTGACTGTTGTCTTGCAAGACGAATGTCTTACGACTCAGGTCACGACTTTTGGTCAATGTATCGCTTTTTAGTTCCAATTCTTTAATAATGAAATTTGTGCATTAATAGCGCTCTATACTACATATGCAATTGCGTATAAAAATGAACTTTATTTAAGTAAAACTTCTTTACGCACGCTTGACTTGGGGAGTAAGCTGGTGAACGCGTGACGAGAGCGTTACGAAAAGTGTGATCGGGCGAGGTGAACGGTCGGGCTTTTACGCACACTTGACTTGGGGAGTAAGCTGGTGAATGCGTGACGAGAGCGTTACGAAAAGTGTGGTCGGGTGAGGCGAGCGGTCGGGCGAGGTGAAGGGAAGTTGAGAGGGAGATATAAGTTAGAGAAGTTTTACTTCAGTCGTGTGGTCTAAAGCAAGTTTTTCGTTTTTTTTACGATCTATATCTTATTATATATATAAAAACCTATATTTGTTTATTTGTTCGTTTTTATGCGCTGCCATTCGATTGAAATTGATTTGTTGTGCGCACGCCAGCGAAGGATACTATATATAATGGTAAGCTTATAACTTACTGTATAAAATTTGTATAAATGAAAATGTGTGTATTTCATATATTTTAGCGGCAGGGAGAGAAGGAAGAAGAGGGAGGGAACGAAGGTAGTTGGGTTCGCGGGAGGAGCGACGAGGGAGAGGGAAGGCGGGCAAGGTGAAAGGTCCGGCGACAATTGGTTCGGCCGAAAGTTTAGAAGATGTTTTCTTCAAGTAAGTATGCAAAGAGGATACACGGCCGTACAACCAAAGTCGATATACTTGTATCTGAAGGCATCTTGAGTGAAAATCCGCTGTAAAAATCTTTTTACTAATAATTTCGACTCTCCGAAGTATCATGCGGCAATCACAAAATACGACATACTTATACGTGCAGTTGACTTAGCAAAAAAAAACGCTAAAGGTTCCTACTTGCATATTATATAACTTTTATATCTGAATATAACACAAGAGTCCCAACTGATCCCAACGGTTTCGAGCCAGTGAGACTATGGCATCCCCAATTTTGGTATGGTGTGATGCTGAAGGTAGTGGGAAGGAGAAGGAGATGTGGAAAATGTTCCTGACTCTTCAAATATAGTCATCAAACACGGCTAAAGCCATTTCAGGTAACTTTACATTCTGAATGAATACTGACCTTCTAAATCTTAAGTAGATATTGCACATGTAAGTATGACGTATTTTGGTATTCGTCAGTAGTCATCACCTTTCAAAAACAGTTTTTATTTTGTGGATATGTTTACAAATATTTCATTTATATGGATTTTATTGCAAGCCGAGTCGTATTTTGGAATAAAAAAAATTTCATCGTGCAAAATACTGATAGATATCAGTTTTCAGGTTATTATATACTTTTATGGTGTTGGTCATTATTTACTTTTTATACACCAATTTATATTCCCCATACACAGGTAGTGGCTTCATGGGCTCCTATTACTATTATTATTTATGTATTTAATTTCTTTTTCAACACTTTTATGCATTTTGTGCATCCTACTGTATTTAGAAAATATGTAAAAAAAAGTTATTTTTGAAATATATACTGAAATTGCCATCGGGATGTGCATAGATATTATCACTCCAATTAAAAATGTTTACAGCATGCGTAAATCAAGTATTTGTAGTTAATCGGTGGAAATGCAACTAGTGAAATACGATAAATAATAAAAAGCAATTTTCATTATATTTTTTTAAGATTATACCCATCAATATAGGTATTATTAATCATTGAAAAAGAAGATGACGCTGATAAATCCAAACGAAACATGAAACAGAACAACGGTGTTCACAAACATGTTTTTTTTATATGAGTACAATATTTAATACGTTGATATTTTATATTCCGATTAAAATAATCAAAATAATTCTGCCTTTGTTCCCTGTTTATTATCTTAAAGATCTGTCAAAACTTCAAAGAATCACAAATCTCTCCCTAACATGCATTGTACAAAACTGCCATGTGTATAATAATATAATTAATATTTACAAATTTGGCTATTTATGGAAAACTCCCAATGCGTAAAAGGAATTTCTAAATTTATTTACATTATTAATTTATCCATTGTTATGCCTCCCTTTGAACTATACAATTCACGACGAAAAATAAATCGTCATCTGCCTGAATCATCGTCCGCGTAACTCTTATTCATTGAACTGTAGAACTCGGATTTGTTTTAAATTAAATTGTCATTTTCGACATAGGAACTGATTTTATTATGTATTCAGATAAGCGATAAAGTGCCTACGTGTAATATAATATTCATAACAGAAAATTATTAAAATCGATATTTTCAAAATAAAAATTGATTTGCGCTAGTGTTGGAAATGTTATTGCCGTCAGGCTCCTGAAAAAGCATTGAACTGTATTCATCCAAATACCTTCCTCTGATGATCCACGAATAACATTCAAATATTTGCATGCTTTTGGTTTTGATAATACTTAACCACGGCTAGTTATAACTAGTTAAATATATCAAAATGCGAAATTCTGTGGATGTTTTAATGAACGTTCATTTGTACTTATTTTTATTTGAGCTATCAGTAACGATTACATGACTGCAGTGGGTATTATGATCGTAGGTCATTAACATTAAATATCATATACCTACCGAAATTTTAAAAGTTTTTTTTTTCAAATTTATAAATTTATTATTTGCGAATCATTACCCATTTTGTCAGGAGCATTGCGATAAACAAAAATACTTGTTTTTCAATAATCACAAATTCACTTCGTGGAAAATAATCGACACATTTTAAAAGGATTTTAATTATTATATTTATTATTATCGACTTGTTAGAAACCATTGGTTTTGAGATGTGTCGATTATTTTGATTAAATAGAGATAGCATTATTTTTTTGTATTTCCCAGAATTAACCAAACAAACATCAAACTTGTATTTTTTAGCGTTCAGCAACAAACAATAGAGTATTTTAATTGATAGCTGTTTTACGCTCCAAAGACTCCCTCGGAATTATATTATTTTAAACTCAGTAGGAATAATATAACATGTATTACTTGCTGACCCGATAAACGTTGTTCTGCCATATAAATTATTTCTAATGAATATTTTGGTTGTTAAATAAAAAATAACGAATGTATTGTAAGTGTGTGGGGATGGGATCTATGACAGAAAGAGGAATGGAGCGCTGTATTCGTAAAAAAAACACTAACTAAAGTAGGAAAACGAAATAATGAAAATCAGTATGAATTTCGAAGAGCAATTGAGTGTACGATATTTTTTGTCAGTCCGTCTATAGCCAACACAAATAAGCTCGATGGTTTTTAACATGAAAGACGGTTTATTTGTTCATGCAAAAATACTAAAATCGCGATTAAAAAATGGGAAGGTGGAGGTGGGAGGGTTAAAATTTGGGGTTATAGGTTTTTTGTAGCCAAAAAAAAATTTTTTTTTTTAATATTGTCAAAAAAATAGATTTTTCTTCTGGCTAGGGATACCCTAATTTCCTAGCGGTATGAAATAATATTTCATAGGTATGAAAAACCTATTCTCATACCTACCAAATACACATAAAAAATTTCACAAAAATCGGTCAAGCCGTGACCACAAACACCGTGACACCAGATTTTTGTACATAAGATTTTAAAAAATCTAACTGTTTTTGTAAGGTAATTAACATTTTGAATTAATTAAATTAGAAAGTGTCGAAATATTTACCAATAACGAAAAAGTAATAATACCATTTAAATTGACATTCAATAATATTTTATATTCAATACTAATTTTTGGAGTACTTACCTACAAAAAAATTGATACATTTGAGGGGCTGCATTTTATTCAACAATATTTTCCTTATAATATGTTACATTCATGTCGCCTTTTAATAATTCGTCACCTATTTTCACAAACGAAAAAAAACTTTCCTCACATATGATTTTCCAAAAACGTTTGTTCATGGACACGTTCTTAGATTTATACCCATGAGTGAGTGAAATAAATTATTTATTTAATGAAAACAAAATTAGCGGCTCCCAATCGAAAATTTGAAACAGAAAAATCATATAAAGATAACGTCACTTGACATTACTTTCAGATATCTTTCATAATATATGTTTCTGTTTCAAATTTTGGATTGACAGCCGCCAAATTGACTTCATTTATTAAATTTTACAATTCGAGGTTTTACCCATTTAAGTGAAAATAAAAATAAATAAATTATTATTTGTAAATGCTCTTATTAATAGGCCACTTGCAGCACATTTAAAAAATCCGGTTTAGGCAAATATTCTAAGACATTCTGTATTTTATTTTTTTCTAATCGTATTTTTGAAACCCTGGCGATTTTTTGAAAATTTCAATCCGAAAAATCAGACCATTTTTTATAAATCGGAAAGACAGGACATAATTTTATAGGTGCGAAAAAAAAACGATAATTACATAGCCGAAAATATTTTTTTAAAAAATAACGTTTTTCACAGGAAAGGGCACAGGAGAATAACGAGGCGTACCAAAAATATTACATCTGATAAATATTTTTTTACTTCATCCATCTTATTGATCACAAATCATTATAACGTTCAACGTCTATATTACTAAATCCAATGTAATATACTTGTACTTGTAAATTATAATAATAATAAGAATATTATAAAATTTGATTTTGTTAAAATCAGCACCACTACCATTTTACCTCTAAAACACGTACAGTCAGCGTAAAATGTACGGGGTTCTCTTCAAAACATCTGTCAAAAAGTCAAACCAAATGATAAGTTTGCAGAGAACAAACAAAAAATCTAGTGAACGTTAAAATGTCCAATTCAAAAATTCGCCTGAAATCAAAGTGTTGCCATATAAAAAAAATAAATCAGTGTGTAATTTTACAAAATTAACATTTTCGGAGACGGGAAATTTTCATGTAGTTACGTCACGGGCCCAAATAATGGATTTATTTATTTAAAAATAAATAAATACTGTACATTTCTAAAAAATTTTACTAACATTTTCGTAATCTTAGTAAAAAAATCTATCCACACGATTTTTTCCAAGTCGTTGTGAAATCCATTCAAGTGGCCTATTGTTCTGCAATAACAGTTTGCTGCTTACATTAATTAAATTATGTAATGTATGTCTATATACATAATATATAAACTTGATAATAATAACAAACACATTTTATTAAATATAGACTGAAACTGGTCTTCATCTAACCGTCAAACTTGCACGAAAGTGTTATTCGGAATTGGCTGGGAGGAAGGCCGAAGCGTTCATCTTAAATTCATGACAAACCCTGACTCTCTGATCCCTGTTACTACTTCCCAGAACAAGTCATCATTCTTCGTCAATCCTTCCGTTCTGCCACCCCTGTTCCACCCCTCGAGCGATAAGGGAAGACTTCACAAACACACGATCACCACGCGGCGCGGCGTTTTGACACTCACGAGAGTTTCAAAATAACAAACATGATAATTTCGATGTAGAACCGTTAAAGAGTTTTGATGTCTTGACGTGTGAAATGTGTTAGTATAGTCTTGTTAAATATTAAACGAATTTCGTTTTACCTTCTCCATAATATTTTAAGGCACCGCTACCCGTATTTCTACTAGCCGTATTTCTACCGT
The DNA here is from genome assembly GCA_917880885.1 of Limnephilus marmoratus. Taxonomy (NCBI): domain Eukaryota; kingdom Metazoa; phylum Arthropoda; class Insecta; order Trichoptera; family Limnephilidae; genus Limnephilus; species Limnephilus marmoratus. The sequence goes on along the minus strand of OU862918.1, from coordinate 12,624,096 downwards.
ATTTCTTACCGGATTTCTTACGTATCTCCCTTAATTATTTGAAGTTTTTAAGCTCTTAAAAATATACATTTTATTTTTTAAGATAATATCTAGACACGTTCCACGCATATAAAATTCCCTCGTAAGAAAAAAAATCGCAATGTATGGTTAAGTTTTGCGATGTCCTGTGCGATGCCGGCACTTACAAGAAAATAAAGAACAACCCCACCAATAAGATTGACCTGAAGACTAGAGAGCTAGTTAAAGCTTCCAGTATTAGGAAAGAGGATCGATCTGGGCTTTTCGTAAAAGCCTCCAGAACTCCTGCCCTATACGGTCTTCCGAAAATACACAAAAAGGATATCCCAATGAGACCGATTGTCAGTGCTATTGGTGCACCTACTTACAAACTGTCCCAATACCTCTCCAGACTACTACAGATGCAAACTGGTAAAACTGAATCTTGGATCAAGGACTCCACAGATCTGATCAGTAAGCTAAAAAAGGTCAAGACTGAGGAAGGCGATATCCTGGTCAGTTTTGATGTAGTGTCCCTTTTTACAAATGTGCCTCTAGAAGACTCCATGACAATGCTCAGGGAGATCTATGAGGACGACATTTGCAAACTTTTTGAACACTGTCTCAAAACGGGATATTTTGCATTCCAGGGTGAACTTTTTGAGCAAGTGGAAGGAGTTGCGATGGGCAGTCCATTGTCGCCAGTACTTGCCAACTTTTTTATGGAGAAGTTTGAAGAAGTGGCACTCGACACAGCTTCAGCTGTTTCCAAGGTATGGTGGCGTTATGTTGACGATGTCTTCGCCATCTGGCCTCATGGAACAGAGAAACTGAATGAATTTCTGAATCATCTTAATTCACTCCACAGTAAAATCAAGTTCACAATGGAAGTAGAAAACGATGCGAAAATCCTGCCTTTTCTAGATGTGGAGGTGATGCGAAAAGAAGATGGTAATCTAGGACACACTGTATATAGAAAACCAACGCACACAAATCGGTATCTACATGCCGATTCGCATCACCACCCAGCGCAGAAGAGAGGACTTATCCATACGTTGGTGACGCGAGCGACCAGAATATGTGAAGAAACTAAAATTGGAGCAGAACTTACAAAGCTGACCGATGCACTGGAACGCAACGGTTACCCAGCTAGTCAGACAAGGCAAATCATAAGAGCCAAATCTACACCAAATGAAGACAGAGCTAAACAAGAATTAAAAGGCTGCGCTTTCCTGCCTTACGTTCACAATGTGACAGACAGAATCGCCAGGCTGTTGAGAAAAGATAGCATCAAGACTGTCTTCGGTGCCACAACTAAAATTCAAGACCTACTGAGGTCTGCAAAGACTAAGTTTCCTCTGGAAGCAGATGGAGTGTATAAACTCAGCTGTTCCGGATGTGACAAGGTTTATGTAGGCCAAACAGAGAGGACGATCTCCAAAAGGATAGCAGAACACTTTCGTGCTTGCAAACTCGGCCACCCTGATAAATCGGCAATCGCTGAGCACTTAATCGAAACCGGCCATTACTTTGGATTTGTTCCTGAGGTCTTGGGAAGACCTAAAACTTATAGAGCACGCCTAATTACGGAGGCAATTGAAATCTACAAAAATCCTTTTAATATTAATAGAGACGACGGAGCTAAGCTCAATAGCTCTTGGTATCCGGTGATTGACGGCTACACCAAAGCTAAACGCAAAAAACATGTCTAAGTATACAGTAAGGCCAGCTCGTGGTAAACCATCTTTTTTTTTGTGTTATAACTTTATATTGACTAAATTCGCTTTAACCAGTGTAATTCTAATTCTAGTAAAATTCATTTATTATTAATAGAGCTAAAAAACCATGTCTAAGTATATAGTAATGCGAGCTCGTGGTAAACCATTTTGATTTATATTGACTAAATTCGCTTTAACCATTGTAATTCTATTTCTTAAATTCTTACCATCGTGATTTCTAATTTTAGAATTCATTAAGAGATGGAGCCACTTCGGTCGGCATCTCGCAAACGGACTTGCCCCTGACTAGCATAAATACCACGTTTTAATGAACTTTCTATTCCGTTCCGCGGCGACGACGCCACTGCTTGTCACGATTATTTTGTACTGGTGAAAGTTAACAATTGTAATTTTTTTTTTTTTTTTTTTTTCCTAAATTCTTACCACTGTGATTTCTAATTTTAGATTTCATTAAGAGATGGAGCCACTTCCGTCGGCATCTCGCAAACGGACTTGCCCCTGGCTAGCATAAATACCACGTTTTAATGAACTTTCTATTCCGTTCCGCGGCGATGACGCCACTGCTTGTCACGAGTATTTTGTACTGGTGAAAGTTAGTGCTGCTGGCGACACGGTATCGCTTCGAAGTAAATAAGCACACACTTCACGACTAAAAATTACACATCTACCGGATCTGCCGGATCTGCCCTGATGATGGACACTGCAACGATGTCCGAAACGTTGGCTAAAGAAGGAGGTAGCGCAACACGGCACAACACCCCAAAAACATATAACGAAAATCGCAATGTATGCTTCAAAAATTATTATAAACATGCTTGTTTCAGTTATTTTACAAGTTATATTGTGAAAAAATTCACAATGTTTCTTTAAATAATACTTTAAATACCTTCTACGAGATATTTGCTATATTTTAAACGAGTCGTGTATTATTAAACATTTTCGAAATTTTCGCTCCGATTTTATCGCTTCAAATATTAGCGCGCTCCTCTAACATTCGTAATTACATATGTCTCCATTTTCTTCTATTTGAGCGCGGCGCCCTAACGTCTCAATACTATTAAGTGTATGTATTTGTAAAAATTCTTTCCAAGGCCGAAACGATTGTCATGCGAAATCATGAAACATCCTAGTAAAACACTCTTGTATAGATCGGTTACAGAGAAATAAACAACGTTACCTAATTATTTATTGTTTTTGTGTTCAATTTTAAAACTCCATTTCACTATTAAAATTTAATTAAATTATATATAATAACGTTATCATCAAGTTCTGCAAGTATTTTTTTTTTTGCTACAGCTGTTTCGGCTTACAAGGCCATTTATACAACGTTCCTTGAACATTATCATATGTTGTGAAAATGGCCGTATAGGTCGAAACAGCTGTTACAAAAAAACTAAAATACTTGCAGAAATGGATAATAAAATTTTTAAATAAAAAAAAAATATATTTAAATAAAAGTAATATAGTTAGTAGTAAGCATTTTTCTTGGGTTTGCGATGAACATGAAGAATAAATAAGTTCTTCCCCTCTGCTTTAAATAAAGACGCTCACTCTATTTAAGCAGGCCATTCGAATTTCTTTTTTTCCATTAAAGAAAAAAATTAATACTTCCTTTTTTGTTGCATTTTTGAAACATTGGCGTTTTTTTAATTGTACCATTTTTAACTACCAGAAGGACCAAACATTTTTTAACAGAAACAAAAAAAAACAGAAAATCACTTAAAAATAAAAGAAATTGTTAGACGCTAAATCAAAAGTCAAAGAAATGCACGAACTTCACTTCATAATAACTGTCAAAATTCTGACAGGGAACGGACCCTGCCTTGTTTCATTTTTGAGCATGGAATCTGTAGGGTCAGGAATTATAAAAATGACTATAGATATTACGCACCAGATTTAAATGTCCGGGTTAAATTTTCCACACAGGAAAAACTAAACCCTTTCACACACTTCCCCAAATGATCATCTAGTCAACCCACGCTATGCAATTGCACTATATATAAGTATTATAAATACAAAATAATACAAGAACAACATGTCCACCTACTAGAGACCAAATGGGAATATAATTCACCGACTCCAGATATTTTCATATCAGAGGGTTCGGCTCTGTGGCATTTCTAATTGAACCTATAAATCCTACTGATCCCTCAATATAAATATTTAAAAAATCTTTTGTAATCCTACACGTATTTAAAATTACTGATTTTTGCATTTTCATTTACAAATTCTTTGACAAACCTAATATGCTTAAATTTTGAATCAGATTCCTAGGTATTATGCCAGTGGCCGAAAAAACAAATGGTAAAAATTTTATAGTCCGAGAATGCCAAATTCTTTTAATCTCATTTCCTAAATCTGTGTATTTTCTAATTTTTTCAGAAACTAAATTACATTTATTATTATTCTAGAAAGTTTCTTCGTGCAAAAACACTAAAAATCTTAATAGGAGGATCACGATTTTTTTCATTTCAAAATACATGCAATTGGCCTTTTGCAACTCAAATACCGGTTAGAAAGCGAGTCCGCGCGATGAAGTCCGAAAACCGAGTCCGCGCATCGTTGGAGCCTCCCACAAACGTCGTCAAACGATAATATGGCGATTACCGTGCGACACGTATCGTCGAAAGCATTCGAAGTATTCTAAAGGACGGGCTTCAGCGAAAGAAAATCATTCTTCCTTAGCATGGAAATATTTCTGTAGCATTTGTAATTCAACCATGAGTAAAAAAAGCATGTAGTAAAAAGTAGGGTCAAATTCAACCATGCGTAAGACATGTAGTAGATAGTAGGGTCAAATTCAACCATGAGTAAGCATGTAATAGATAGTAGGGTCAAATTCAACAATGAGTAAGACATGTAGTAGAGAGTAGGGTCAAATTCAACCACGAGTAAGACATGTAGTAGATAGTATGGTCATATTCAACCATGATTTTGGGAGGCGGGAATGGGTACCGCCGCCCCGGGAACCTTTATTGGATAACCAACACCTCTGCCACAGATCACCCCAAGTGGTTCGCTACGTTTGGTGATTTAGCAGGGGTGCCCGGGTTCATGGGGTGAGGTTTGTCTAGGTCTTGGAGGCGGATGACCAGGACATACTGAACCCCAGATTCCTACCCACCCCTTAAACCCTTTTCCTTCCCAGAACTCTCCTCTCCTTCCTTTCCTTAAAAAAACCCTACACACAGCATCCCCAAAGATGACATAGGCCCTGAGGAAAATTATTTTCCTCAGGGCCTCCTGTGTGGAGCTCATGTAAAAAAAAAAAAAAAAAAAAAAATGAGTAAGACATGTTGTAGTAGATAGTAGGGTCAAATTCAACCATGAATAAGACATGTAGTAGATGGTAGGATTTCATATACATGGGATTTATGGAACCTATTTTACATAGACATAGTTTTTTAACAGTTAAGTGGCTTTTTCTTTGTATGTGTTTTCAATGCACACTGGGTACCGGGAAAGGGCTAATTCAAAACATTTCTGATTTTAATGCCTTTATGATTTTTTTTTACATGAGCTCCACACAGGAGGCATATGTCATCTTTGGCGATGCTGTGTGGAGAGTTTTTTTTAAGGAAAGGAAGGAGAGGAGAGTTCTGGGAAGGAAAAGGGTTTAAGGGATGGGTAGGAATCTGAGGTTCAGTATGTCCTGGTCATCCGCCTCGAAGACCTAGACAAACCTAGACGAACCTCACCCCATGAACCCGGGAACCCCTGCTAAATCACCAGACGTAGCGAACCACTTGGGGTGACCTATGGCAGAGGTGTTGGTAATCCAATTAAGGTTTCCGGGGCGGCGGTACCCATTCCCGCCTCCCAAATTGGAAAGATTGAAGTCTTTGTTCGGCAAAAGAATCAAATAAGTGATCTACTCTATAAATAGGTTAGATAACCACATAAAATTACACATTAAGTTTTTAATATATTTTGGGCCTGATTACGTTGAATCAATTTTGTACTGAACGTTGTATCTTAATGTTACTTTATTTTTATATGTACATATTATTATGCACGTGATTATGATATCCACTACACAAAACCCGAGTTAAAGCGGACGGACGTAGATTCGGATGGTGTAAACTTCACCGGGAGCTTAGAGAGCAAAGCGCATTAGCAATGGTACGAGGAGTGGTATGTAAAGGCACTAGGCAAAGAGGCAGAGAGAGCCTCGTGACGGGCGATTGTCGCTAACTGCCGCCGTACGCAACTTTGGACGGCTATTCCGGGCTTTCGAAGTCGCGATAACGACGCCAACATACCACCTACCTAGTATTATGATTAGGAATCCGGTTAATGGTTGTCAAACCGTACGATGAATTAAAATGCATATTTGTGGTCGTTTATAGGTATTGCCACTGCCGTTAAATTGTTTTTATGATTTATTTGTTAAATTAAATTCATATTAAAAATTCAGGTTTCCACTCACAATTAGATTTCTTTGTCTACTTTTATGAACGGTCCATTAATTTGAAATGAAAAAAATGTACATATGATTCAAAAAGGATTGTAGGTACAGTAGACATGGATGATATTCTTGATGACAATGACAAACTATTAATTTAAAATAAAACAATAACTTTGTAAACACCACTTTTATTTTTATACTTTATGCCGACCGGGTTTCGCTACAACCGTAGCTTCATCAGGGCAGTATAATTCTCTACTAATTCTCAGTAGAGAATTATACTGCCCTGATGAAGCTACGGTTGTAGCGAAACCCGGTCGGCATAAAGTATAAAAATAAAAGTGGTGTTTACAAAGTTATTGTTTTATTTTAAATTAATAATGTCACATCACAAAGTATCCGCTTCATATGAACAAACAAACTATTAAATTAATGCAAATTTTTCCTTAAAACCAGAAACACCTTCTTCTTTAGCACCGATGTGATTTGAAACTTGATGAAACGAAAAATAGCGATACTAAAAAGAGACAAACACATCCGTAAGATTTTAGTAGCCTGTATTTAACCTTTAGTAACCATTTCCGTAGCCTGCCAGAGAATGCGATAGTGTAATCGGTCTCCTCTTTGTGCAGTGCTTTGTAGCCTCCCCACTCTTGTCTACTTTAGTTTTCTAAAGGTTTCACTTCGACCGCATATGAATTGCCAGTCTGATTTTGTTACATCTGCGTAATGTGATTAACTGATATGACTGTAGTTCTTATTTAATTTTGTTTACCAGTTTAATACATAGATTACAAGAAAATTTTATGTTGCTCCACATTTTAACAACATTGCTAAAAACTGGTAACAATCATGTTATTTTATTTGCAGCAACCCCCCACAGGAGACCCTAAAAATAACTTCTCTCAAGGCCTATATTATTTTTGAAGAGACTGTATGGAGGATTCTTTAGGGGAGGAACGAGTGAACATGGGTCTCGAAGAGACTCAAGTTGTAGGAGGAAGGAAATACAGAGGCCAGCACATTTCCACAGCCGAGCTTTTGAACTCATGGACGAGCTATAGAAGTGACCCACGCTCATGTGAAAATGTCGACCTGTGTCAAATGTTTCCTGACTATGCACCTGAAGACATAGATGATGCTAGTTCCTCCCAGCATATTTTACTGTAATAATGTAATAAACGACAATTTGTAATATTTGTAATAAACAATCGAAACAGCTACCATAAAAATCACAGCTGCGGATGTTAAACTACGAAAACAAATTAAATTGAATGCACAAATGACCCCGACATATTATTTATTTATTTATTTACGCTCTTTTACGGGGCTTTTACAAAAGTATGAAATTTACAAATTACACTATGATTAAATAATATCTATATAAATATTAATAATATAATTGGTATTTTGCAATAAATACATAACTGAACGAATACATATCTATTATAAATAACTGAACTACCTCAGTAACAGTATTTTGTATTTGTTTAAAGATAAATTGAAGATGTCCACTGACTTGGTATAATTATTTCCCTCCATTAATATTCTGGGCAAAGAGGATTACATATGGGAGTTAGTTCCAGAATTTCTGCACTGAAATAAATCCTGATTTCTGGTATTACGTAGTGGAATCTGGAAGCTTATCAATTCAAGCAATACCGGACTATCAACTAAATTATTTAGAATTTTATACAGAAATACCAAATCAGTGAAAATTATCTTGCCATCCTTGTCCTACCTATATACTAGAGTCATTGATCCCCTCGGCACCGATGCAAAGTCGGGAAACACGCCAAACGCGCACCCAACACATGTACACGGTTGACATTTTTCACATAAGAACGAATCGCTTCTACGACTCGTTCGTGAATTCAATAGCTCGGCTGTTAAACGATTTGCCTCTGTGTTTCCTCCTTCCTACAACATGGGTCTCTTCGAGACCAATCCTTCCTCTCCTCAAAAAGACCCTCCACACAGCATCTCAGAAGACATAGATGAAATTATTTTCCTCAAATTCTCTTGCGTGGAATTATGTAAAAAAAAATCTTACCGATCGATGGTCTGGGAGGTTTTTATATGACGTTTATATGCGTCTGTAATCACTGCACTACCAAACATTTTCAAAATATTTGTGAACTGTTTTCACGAAGTCTACCAATACGGAGCCCAGATGGCGAACGTTTTTCCGATAAGTGAGAATTTATGAGCGTATTGCTAATTCAGAGGCGACGCCAGATAGCTTCAGCTATCTGTTCTGAGCCTAATGTAAACTTTGAAAGGCGCTGGTATTGGCATTGATGAAACTGGTACGCTTAGCTGAAGCCCTACTACGACTTCCATTGCAACGCAAATGCAATGCAGATCTTGTTGGATAAAATGCATACTTTTACTGGTAGGGTAGGTTGGATAAAATGCATACTTTTACTGGTAGGGTAGGTTGGATAAAATGCATACTTTTACTGGTAGGGTAGGTTGGATAAAATGCATACTTTTACTGGTAGGGTAGGTTGGATAAAATGCATACTTTTACTGGTAGGGTAGGTTGGATAAAATGCATACTTTTACTGGTAGGGTAGGTTGGATAAAATGCATACTTTTACTGGTAGGGTAGGTTGGATAAAATGAATACTTTTACTGGTAGGGTAGGTTGGATAAAATTCATACTTTTGCTGGTAGCGTAGGTTGGATAAAATGCATACTTTTACTAGTAGTTTTTTTTTTAGTGAGGCCCAAAACTTTAATAATTAATTTCCGCTGTAATCGTGCTTTATTATGGTAAATCGTTATTAAGAAAGCTCTGTGTGCGCACCTAAATGACAGCATTTATACAGTCAACAAACGTCAGTCGCATAGCAAGATTATTTTTCAGTCTTAATCGGGTTAGCGAGTTATTCAGTTATTATCGTAATTATTGTCTGAAACATTAGCCCAGCTGTGACTTGGATTTTGGATGAAAAGGAAATGATGATTACTGCACCTGCGACGCATCCACTGAGCTCATCGGCCGCTTTGATCATGATCTCACTTTTAAAGTCTCCTATTGCTTGAAATGTGAAACGGAAGTCTGAGCTCATTGATCGTTTTGATTATGACCTCACTTAGGGTCTATGAAATCTTTATGGAAAGGAAAGAGAGGAAGTTCTGGGAAGGAAAAATATACGAGGGGTGGGTAGGAATCTGGGGGTCAATGTGTCCAGGAGTGATGAACGTATGAATCCATCACTCCCGCTGCGGAGCAAGGCAATGTGGATCGAGAGACTCCGGCTGGAAAAGTCAAATGGTTTCCCTCAACTAGTCTCAACCAGTAGGTTACCAAATGCATCTGCCGCCAAGACCTAGTCAAACCTCACCCCATGGGGTAGTTTTCATGACCCTGGCACAAGGCAACTAAGTCATCAAACATAAAATTGGGGAGATCTTTGACAGAAGTAATGGTTTCCGTAGCAGCGCGCGGTTCCCATACCGGCCTTCCAAATTGAGACCCTCCTTTTTACCTATTTACAAAATAATTCAACGCTCATCACGCTATTTTCTAATCAGTTTTTCAGTAATGTTGAAAACAAAAATTTTCCATCGTAAGTTATGTATTCAGGTGACAATCCATAGTAAAAAAGCATAACATGAAGGAAGTATAAGATGAAACAATATATATTTTAACAATGTATATTATCTTATTAATTACTAGCTGGTTCCCGGCATGCAATGCAATGCCATATTCAAAGATATATATGCAATATAATGCCACATTATTTCTCCCTGAATCACCTTTCCCGTGCGTCCCCGTTCCCCTCCCACGTCTCTTTCCTAGCAAGCTTTATAAAGTATAGCCTACTAGCTTTTGCTCGCATAGTATTAGGGGGGCTCCCACTCCGCCTCCTCCAACTTCCCTATCCACACCCAACTCCCCCCCCTCCCCCTCTCCACACCTTCACACTCTCCCCCCTCCCCTCCTCACCCCCCTCACCGTACCCGTTACATTCACCAATTAAAGCGTAACTAAATTAGAAAATTGATTTATATATTTTTAGAATCAGAAATTTTTTTATCTGTAAAAAACTTATATCTAATATATTACGCTTTGGTTCAATCAACTTTACAATATTCTATCATTAGCTATGAATCCGCATACAAAACTAATCTTTCCCCAATTGAAGTTGTGCAGAGGCTAATAATTAAAATCATATTAAAAAAACCTTCCGACTACCCAACGGATCAATTATTTAAGAAATTCCAAGTACCTTCTTTCAAAGATCTGTACAATAGAAATGCATTGATTCAAATTTTAAAAGAAAAAGAAAAGTATCAATTTATAACTGAAAACCGTACTAGACATAAATATATTTTTTCATGCCCAAAATTAAACACTTCCTTCGCACAAAATTATTATACTTATCAAGGAAGACTTATTTTCAACCGATTACCGGATGAAATTAGAAAAATTAATGATAAAATCCAATTAATAAACACTGCTAAAAAATATTTTAAAGATAATCTCAAAAAAAAAAATTCCGACTAATCTAATCTCAAGAATAACTTATAACCCAGTTTCCAAGCGATACTCCGTTCTTCAAATAAGTTAAATTTAGTTTTGTTTTTAACAACTAATTACAATAATTCTAGATACATTATCCTAATAGTAAACTTGTTTATTAGTAGATAAAATCGAAAGGACAATTAAGTGTCAAAATGAGTTTATTTTTGAACAGCACTCAAAAATAAAAGTAACATTTGTAAAAGAAATAAAAAATCTACGAAATCAAACAAGCTACACCATATATGCTGACGTTGACGGAAAGACATACCACAGGATGTTAAAGGAAGAAAAAATAAATATTGGATGGGACAGATGCAGGGTTTTTGATAATTTAAATATCATGAGATGTTTTAAATGTAATGGGTTTAATCACAAGGCTATAGATTGCAGAAACCTAAAATCTTGTCCAAAATGCGCAAAACATCATGATGTTAAAGATTGCACCGAGGAGGATATTCAGTGCATCAATTGTATAATGACTAATAATAGATTAGGACTGAAACTAAATAGTGGTCACTCAGCCATGAGCAAGGAATGCCCAATTTATAAAAGAAAACTAGAAGCAAAAATGAGCAGAATCTCTTTTTTATAAAAAAAAGTTACGAGAAAGATGAAATTATATACCTGAATATACAAAGCATCATGGCACATTACGAAGAGGTAAAAATACTTTTAGAGGAGAAGAAACCTTTTATGCTTATGATGAGTGAAACACATGTTACTGAAGATATTCAAGATAGTGAAATTAGATTTGAACATTATAATACCATCCGTTGCGGAGTGATGATTCTCTTAAGTAATAAAATTCCATATGAAGTAATATCGAACAATCAATTTGAAAAACATTGTTGGATCTTAGCCATCACCATTAAATCAGGAAACAAGAAAGGTGTATATACTGTAATTTATAGATCGCCAAACACAAGCAAGTGCGACTTTTTAACATATTTTCAAAGATGGTGCATGGAAAATTTACAAGATGAAAATATAAACGTTATAGCTGGAGATTTTAATATAAATGTTAAAGCAAATGCAGACATATACACAAAAAAACTAAAATCTATTATACAAGCTACAGGAATGAAACAATTAGTCAAAGATTTTACACGAATTACAAATATCTCAAAAACGACGATTGATCTGGTAATCTCAAATAAATTCAATTTAAATATTAAAGTACTAGATAATCCTAAAATTACCGACCATAACATCATTCAAATTCTAATAAATGACAGAGAAAAATGCAACTCCAGTAAGGAAACACAAATAACAACATTTAAAAATTACAAAAAATACAATAAGGAAATTTTCATTCAATCCTTAGAGACTATTAATTGGAATGGAATAAATCAAATGGAATATAACCAAAAAGCTGACCAGATGATATTAAACTTTAAAAAATCTATTGATGAAGTTGTTCCAGAACAGAAGATACATAAAAGAAACAATAATAAATGGTACACAAGCGAACTACGTACGATGCAGCACGATAGAGATGCATTTTACAAAAGAGCATGCCTTACTAATAGTATTACGGATTGGGATAACTACAAAAAAGCGAGAAACAAATACTCCAAAGACATAAAAAGAACGCATAATGAGTACATAAAAAATAAAATAAACTCAGAAGAAGGGGATCCCAAAAAAATTTGGAAAAGCATAAAAGAATTAGTACATGGCGAAAACAAAGACGACATAAAAATTGTAAACTTTCCAAAAGAGATAAACGAAGAAAACATGGCTAATAACTTTAATAAATATTTTATTGAAAGTATCATTCAAATTAACAAATTAATACCCAACATTGCTGTTAACCCCACAAATGATAATATCGACCCAAACAAAGAATCATTGGTCTTCAGAAAAATAAATGCAGAATATTTATTTAACATTTTAAACAAAATAAAATCAAAGAATAGTTCAGATGGATTAACTATTAGTAAAATAAGAGATGCTTTTCCAGTAATTGGATCTACTCTATTAAATATTATCAATGAGACGATTGAAGAAGGAAAATTTCCACAGTCATGGAAAATATCTACCATTATACCGGTTCCAAAGGTAAAAAATACCAGAAAATGTGAAGAATTTCGACCAATCAACACCTTACCAAAATATGAGCAGATTCTTGAAGTTATAATAAAAGAACAAATTTTGCAATATCTAGATAAACACGATATTTTATACCAAGAGCAATCAGGGTTCAGATCTAATAACTCATGTTAAACAGCATTAAACGTAATTGTCGAAGAATGGAAGGAAGGAATGAATAATAATAAATTTATCTTAGCAATATTTTTGGATTTTCAAAGGGCATTCGAAACTATAGACCGAGACATACTAATAAGAAAGCTTAAAGAAATTGGTTTCTCATCTGTAGCCATTAAATTAATACAAGAGTATTTGAGAGACAGAAAGCAGGTAACAAAAATAAATAATCAATTTTCAAAACCAATGGAAAATAAGTTAGGAGTACCACAGGGATCGGTCCTTGGACCTCTATTGTTCATACTCTATATTAATGACATGGTGAAAATATTTTCAAAATGCAAAGTACGACTTTTTGCCGATGATACACTAATATACTTATTGGAGATAACTATGAAGAACTAATACACATTTTAAATAATGAACTAAATGATGTATCAAGATGGCTAAAAATAAATAAGCTTAAATTAAATACAAAAAAAACAAAATGTATGGTGATCGGATACAAGGAGACATCCAGTGAAAGCAAAATTAAAATTGATGGTGAAATTATTGAAAATGTTACTGAAATGAAATACTTAGGAGTAATATTAGATTCCAAACTAAACTTCAATAGACATGCTGAATACACCCAAAAGAAAATTGGCAAAAAGATATCTTTTTTTGGAAGAATTCGGCCAAAAATTTCTAGAAAAACTGCAATCACCATATACAATTCAACTATTGCTCCACACTTCAACTACTGCTCAAGTATACTTTTCCTATGTAACGAAAGAGAACAAAATAAGTTACAAATTCTCCAAAACAGGGCTATGAGAATAATTCTCCGACGAAACAGATTTTCAAAAATAATTAAAATGTTAAAGGAACTAAATTGGTTGACCGTGAAATAGATGCTGACCTTGAACACGATGGTATTTATCCACAAAATATTGAACAACACGTTACCAAAATACTTCTCAAATAAAATTGTATACAATAAAGACATTCACAGATATAACACAAGGACGTGCAAGGAAATTAGGCTACAAAAAAAGGACAAAGCCAATACGCAGAACAGTCTACTGTACAAGGGAATGAAGTTGTATAACACACTACCAGAAACTTTAAAGTCCACACCAATTGGAAAGTTCAAGATGTATTGTAGGAGCTACATAAAACTTGAAAAAATATAGTGAATATGAAATATTTTAATCAATTAGAAATTTGTAAACTTCAATGTACAAATTACTAAAATAAAAATTATTATTATTATTATTATAAATACTTATAATTTCATATCACCGAACTTACACCTTATTGTTTTTTTTACATTCACATTGTAATTTAAGAACTTATAACATAATATAGCATTAAAAATGTACACTACTCTTCCAGATACAAGCTAATGCTTCTATGGAAGAGTGGTATTAACATATTTGAACATGAACTTGTACGCAAATTATTACATTATCTAAATGTACATTATATTTTATATGCTAAAAAAAAAACAAACGCAGTTTCGCATTTATTACATTAGCATATAGATTAGCACAATTTAAACTATCAAAGGGATATTCATAATAACCTAAACAAATAACAAAATGATAGCGCACGTCAAATAATTACTTATAGTTACCAAGCAGTTCTTTGTTTTTCATCTGGACAATAAACGTATAATAAATAATTTCATAACGCCAGAACTTATTCATAACGCCAGAGCTTACCAATATACACAGCCTATATTACTCGCAAATAATGTAGCGTTCTATTAGTGAAAGAATTTTTAAAGTCCATTCATTTTTTTGCGCAAAAGAGTAACAAACATACATCCATACAAACTTTCGCCTTTATAATATTATAATAATAGGATATATTATTCTGATGTATGAGCTATATTATTATAAAGTTCGCGTTTATAATATTAGTAATATAAAATTCATCGTCATTCTTTTATGTCTGTGAAACCATTGAAAACATTATTTTCCTGAAAATTATTTTTGCATGAAGATATTTAGCAGCTCTTACAACGTATAAGTTACACAATAATAATGTACACCTTTAATTACATTATCCAGCAAGGAGGTGTGTGTTTATGTATTATTATTACGTATCTGGCTACACGTTCCTGAAATAATATTTATTTAACTCTTCTCAGACTACAAAAGCACCTTTATTTCGTGTTCATTATTCGAACAATGTTTTACGTAAAATAAATTTGATATTGTTAAATTTATGTACCTACCTCCAATGTAATTAATATCACGGATGCTCAGAGTACATTGTCTGGCTTATTCAGAATATCTAAGAAATTCAAACATCAAAGTTAACATTTGAAAAATGATTTTGAAGATTATTATTTAAACATTCGGAAGATAAATTTGAAACTCTGTTGTGGGTTCAATGGTAGGTTGGTATTAAATGTGTAATAATTTAACCAAATGACTATTTAGTGCGGTTTCGCAATAATTTTCGCTCATTCGTTGAGGAAATTTTGAATTAAAAAATGTTATTTTAATTTCCACAAGTGTTTTAATATTATATCATGTGACAGCTGTTTTGGCTTTAATGGACATTATCAAAATGTGGTTATACCACTTTGAGAAGAGCAAATAACATTGAAAAAATAAATATTTAAATAAAATAAATTTAATGTTTCCGGTAATTAATAAAAAAACTAAAAAAATTGCACTTCTCGAATTTTTCAGCCCAATATCTGGAAAAATTGCAAAAAAAACAACAAAAATTATGTTTAAACTAGCTGGTCCCGGCATGCGATGCTATTCTATTTAATAAAGAAATTGATTCTCCCTGCGTGGCCTTTCTCATTCGTCCCGTTCCCCTTCCGCCTCCCCTTCCGCTTCCCCTTCCTCTCCGCGTCTCCTTCCCCTCTCTCGTTCCCACTCGGATTCCTCCACCTTCACTCTCCCCCCCTTCCCCCTTCCCCCTTCCCCCTTCCCCCCTTCCCCCTTCCCCCTTCCCCCTTCCCCCTTCCCCCTTCCCCCTTCCCTCCCCCTTCCCCTTCCCCCTTCCCCCTTCCCCCTTTCCCCTTCCCCCTTCCCCCTTCCCCCTTCCCCCTTCCCCTCCCCTTCCCCCTTCCCCCTTCCCCCTTCCCCCTTCCCCCTTCCCCCTTCCCCTTCCCCCTTCCCCCTTCCCCCTTCCCCCTTCCCCCTTCCCCCCTTCCCCCCTTCCCCCTTCCCCCCTTCCCACCACCTCCCTTCCCCCTTCCCCCCTTCCCCCCCCCCCCCTTCCCCCCTCCTCCCCTCCCCCCCCCCCCCCTCCCCCCCCCCCCCCCTTCCCCCCCCCCCTCCCCCCCCCCCCCCCCTCCTCCCCCCCCCCCTTCCCTTTCCCCCTCCCCCCTCCCCCCCCCCCCTTTCCCCCCTTCCCCCCTCCTCCCCCACCCTCCCCCTCCCCCTCCCCCCTTCCCCCTTCCCCTTCCCCCTTCCCACTTCCCCCTTCCCCCTTCCCGCTTCCAGATTCCCCTCCCCCTCCCGGGTTCCTCCCCTCCCGCTAACCCCCTACCCGAGTTCCCCTCCCCCTCTCGCATTCCATTCATTCCCGTTACATTCTGTTTTCAAACAGCTCGCATGCCATCTACTATATTTTTTAAACAAATATCATGATTATACAAACCTTATCCTGACAATAACAAACACCCAAAAAAAAGAATTATCCAATTTGGTGCAGTCGTTCGGAAGTTGAGCGCGTACATACATTTCGGCGATTCATTTTTATTAATATATGTATAATAAAAAAAAAATATTGAAAGTAAATATATATATATATTTACTAAATTGATAAATAGGTATATATATATATATATATATATATATATATAGATGGTACCTGGCATGCGTTGCTATGCCATTCAAAGAAATAAATTGATTCTCCCTGCATGTCCTTTCCCGTGTATCCCCGTTCCCTTCCACCTTCCCCGCCTTCCCCCTCCCTTTCGTCTTCCCTCTCCGCAAACCCCACCATCCCCCTGCCTTTCCTCCCTGGCGCTAAAATATATGAAATACGCACATTTTCATTTATACAAAATTTTTTGATTATAAGTATTTATCATTTTTCAATAATGCCTAAATTTAATAAGAATGTTAAAAAAATCTGAAATATATTAGTTTGTAAGTGCGCAAATAAATACACAAATGGACCAATTTTCGTCAAGAAACACATGTACGTACATATTTTTAATGATTTTATTGAAACTAAAATTAAAATTCTAATACATGCGTTTGCTAGATAATGTACTGATTTATTTTACTGCATGATTATATTGTTTGAAATAGGTGTGGTATAATACAAAATCTTTTTTTTTTTAATTTAATAAATCTCTTAACAACCTATGGAATAACCTTATTATACTAAACATTTATTTATTTATTTATTTATTAGATAAAAGAACAATCTTTCGAAATCCATTTATAATTTTTTGTGGAAAAGAGTCAATACGTCTAAAATCTTTTTTGAAAATGACGTATTTCCGGTTTTCTCTGGTAATGCCCTCTTAATGTAAATAGCAGTAAAAGTCTTATATAAACTGGTACAAATGATTTTCGTTATATGTTTTTGGGGTGTTGTGCCGTGTTGCGCTACCTCCTTCTTTAGCCAACGTTTCGGACATCGTTGCAGTGTCCATCATCAGGGCAGATCCGGCAGATCCGGTAGATGTGTAATTTTAGTCGTGAAGTGTGCGCTTATTTACTTCGAAGCGATACCGTGTCGCCAGCAGCACTAACTTTCACCAGTACAAAATACTCGTGACAAGCAGTGGCGTCATCGCCGCGGAACGGAATAGAAAGTTCATTAAAACGTGGTATTTATGCTAGCCAGGGGCAAGTCCGTTTGCGAGATGCCGACGGAAGTGGCTCCATCTCTTAATGAAATCTAAAATTAGAAATCACAATGGTAAGAATTTAAGAAAAAATAAAATAAAATAAAAATTACAATTGTTAACTTTCACCAGTACAAAATAGTCGTGACAAGCAGTGGCGTCGTCGCCGCGGAACGGAATAGAAAGTTCATTAAAACGTGGTATTTATGCTAGTCAGGGGCAAGTCCGTTTGCGAGATGCCGACCGAAGTGGCTCCATCTCTTAATGAATTCTAAAATTAGAAATCACAATGGTAAGAATTTAAGAAATAGAATTACAATGGTTAAAGCCAATTTAGTCAATATAAATCAAAATGGTTTACCACGAGCTCGCATTACTATATACTTAGACATGGTTTTTTTGCTCTATTAATATTAAATGAATTTTACTAGAATTAGAATTACACTGGTTAAAGCGAATTTAGTCAATATAAAGTTATAAAAAAAAAAAAAAAAAAAAATGGTTTACCACGAGCTGGCCTTACTGTATACTTAGACATGTTTTTTGCGTTTAGCTTTGGTGTAGCCGTCAATCACCGGATACCAAGAGCTATTGAGCTTAGCTCCGTCGTCTCTATTAATATTAACAGGATTTTTGTAGATTTCAATTGCCTCCGTAATTAGGCGTGCTCTATAAGTTTTAGGTCTTCCCAAGACCTCAGGAACAAATCCAAAGTAATGGCCGGTTTCGATTAAGTGCTCAGCGATTGCCGATTTATCAGATTTAACAGATTTATCACTGCAACGATGTCCGAAACGTTGGCTAAAGAAGGAGGTTTTTTTTTACATTAACTCCACACAGGAGGCCCTGAGGAAAATAATTTCCCTCAGGGCCTATGTCATCTGGGATGCTGTGTGGAGGGTCTTTTTGAGGAGAGGAAGGAATGAACATTGGTCTTGAAGAGACCCATGTTGTAGGAAGGAGGAAACACAGAGGCCGGCAAATCATTCCACAGCCGAGCTGTTGAACACAAGAACGAGTCGAAGAAACGACCCGTTCTCATGTGACAAATGTCAACCGTGTACAAATGTTGGGCACGCATTTGGCGTGTTTCCCGACTATGCACCGGTGCCGAAGGGATCAATGATGCTAGTTCCTCGGAGCATCTTCCATTGTAATACCGGTAGAACAAGGATAGCATTCCCACCCGACGCCTGTGCTCTAAAGATTGCAATCCGTCTGTTAAGATGGGAGAATCTATCAAACGGACCGCCCGTTTCTGCACAGAGTCGAGGGTATTTTTCAGGTATTTTGGAGCTCCAGACCAGAGATGGCTGCCAAATTCAACCGTGGGGCGTACTTGTGATTTGTACAAGGTTAGCAGTTGTGTACTATTAAAGTATCTGCGGGCCCTGTACAGTACGCCCAGTTTTTGGGAGGCTAGCTTTACTCTGGCTTCAATGGAGCCCCCATACCTGAGCTGGTCACTTAGGGTTACACCAAGCATATCAATGGAGGGCCTGTTCGGAAGATTGCTTCCGTTGAAAGAGACTAGATTTTCATTTCGATCCCTTTTGGACGTAATCAGACAAGATTGGGTCTTTGAAACATTAAATTCAACGAGATTATTTTTACCCCAAGAGAAAACACTTTCGAGGTAGCCGTCCATTCTTTGCTTCAAAGCCCTACGAGCTGTTGGAGTTTGTGAGCCCTTTGGGGGCTTGTCAAACAAAAAGCTATCATGAACTGTACTGTCATCCGCATAACAGTGAATTGGTGCACATGACAAAAGGTCGTTGATGTGCAACAAAAAAACAAAGTTGGAGACAGAACCGATCCCTGCGGGACGCCAGCATTTATCGAGTGTGAGGAAGAGGTGAAACCATCGACTACCGTCTGAATCGACCTCCCCCTCAAGAAGTCGGCAATCCACGTACACAAGGATGCGGGAAGTCCGTAAGAAAGCAGTTTGTTGACAAGTCCTCGGTGCCAAACCCGGTCAAAGGCCTTGGAGATGTCCAGTGCAACCGTTTGGGTCTCACCGAAACGTTCCAGGCATCGCCCCCAAACATGCGTCACATACGCGAGAAGATCACCGCACGAGCGGTTCCGCCGGAATCCGTATTGACGGTCGTTGATAATTTTGTTCTTCTCGAGGTATGTGAGCAGTTTGTCGTTGATCACACGTTCCATCACCTTAGACAGAACTGATGTGATCGCTATGGGGCGGTAGTTGGCCGGGTTGGAGCGGTCACCCTTCTTTGGAATAGGATGGATAACCGCTTTTTTCCAACCAGAGGGCACAGAGCCAGTCTTCAGGGACAGTTTAAAAAGCTTCGTCAAAATTGGAGCTAATTCTGCAGCGCACCTCTGCAATACCAGGGCAGGTATTCCGTCGGGCCCACTAGCTTTATTAACATCAAGCCCTCGTAAAACATGGAGTACTTCCCGATGCCGGATCCTCAGCTTTTTCATATGAAAACCGCAGTGAGGAACCGACGTCGGGACAGCACCTTGGTCATCGAGGGTTGAGTTATCCGCAAACATTTTACCTAGTAAGTTAGCCTTTTCGGTGGCGGTGTTTGCTAGTGAGCCGTCAGGTCTGGTAAGAGGTGGCAGACTGGATTTGCAGAAATTGCGACCTATTGAGCCCGCAAGTGACCAGAATTGCCTGCTGCCATGCGGGCATGCAGTCAGCTTTCTGCTGATCTGCTGGTCGTGCTCGAATTTTGACCTATTTATGATTCTCTTGGTTTCCTTTGCCATTTTGTTGTAAGCTGTTCTGTCTTCGGATAGCGGTAGCGCAACACGGCACAACACCCCAAAAACATATAACGAAAATGCTTGTTAAGATTTCAGGTACTGAAATATTAATATTTGTGATTGTCACCCTAATGGTTGTGGCAACATTTTTTGTGTTGGCAATTGCCAGGGCGATTTCGTATTGCCACGGATTTTTTAATTCCTTCTTCTCTTGTTACCATCCGTCTTGGGCGGGTCGTTTTTGGGCAAAACGTCTGCTGCCAGGTTTTCACTTCATGTGGGTTATAAAACCGCGGAGAGAGATAGCATCATTGGGCTCACCGTACATGAGCTACCCTACGGGTCTTTTATTGTTTCAATAAAGACCAATTATTCAAGAGCTGGAGTTATTATTGAAGAGTTACTCCAGCCACACTTCCCTTGGAATCTGGTGTTACCACGCCGGATTGCTTTGTCAGGAGAGCGGAAGTTGAGATCCTGAACATGATCATTCGAGCCGGGTGATCATTATTGGATTGACTCATTCAAGCTGGGTGATCATTATTTGGATTGATCCATTTGAGACTGAAGATCATTATTTGGAGTGGCCCAGTCAGGCCTCATCATCATCGGGAGTGGTCCAGTCGGCGGCCTCATCATCATCGGGATTGGTCCAGTCGGCGTCCTCATCACCATCATTGGATTGATCAAGCGAGCCTCATCACGATGCTCGCATGCACAGCAAATCAGGTTGTAGCCTTCCTTTCATTGTCCTTTCAAATTCCATTTAAAAAGCTAAAAATCTGTGTAGATGCCACATTATTTCGTATTGATTATATCGAATTACATTCGGGTGTTCATAATCAGATGCTTTCAATATTACATAGCATAAATTTGTTGGTGATAATAATTTTTATTGTTGTATTCAGTCTGCAGAATAACTTTGCTTTTGCCTACCTACATTTCTAGCCACGCGGTTGCAAGTTTCGTCTTTGTATGCTATAGTATTGTGAGTGGTTTCTCTATGATCCAAAGTATATTATTTATGGTATTATTCATTGTTGTTTACGTCAAACTGTCGCGTTGTGTATTGTGTATTCAGTTTTGAAATCAAGTTAGTGTTATTTCGTTTGTAAAAAATGGAACTCGACAAGTTGATTAAACGGCGCGGGGTTTTGAAAGGTTCATTAACGAGATTCGAAACCTATTTAAGCAACGAAAATGATATTACACCTGGCGTGTTGTCATCGAGGTTGGAAGCCATTAAACCTTCTCTGATAGAATTCTCCAAAATTCAGCTGGAGATTGATTTATTGAACAAATCAGAAGATAATGACGCGAGGGATAATTTTGAAGGTACATATTTTAATGTAATTGCATTAGGACAGGAAATGTTATCAAAATTTAAGAAGATTGAAAATGTCCCAAATATATCAGTAAATTTACCACCAATCTCTATACCAGTGTTTTCAGGTGACAACCATAAATGGTTGACTTTTAAAAATTCGTTCATTGCCTTAATTCATGATAACAGTAAATTAAATAATGTTCAGAAATTTCATTACCTTATTAGTTATGTGTCCGGAGAGGCACTTGATTTGATTAGTTCTCTAGAAATAACCGGGGATAATTATAGTGCAGCTTGGACAATGCTTATTTCGAGATACGAAAATGTCCGACTTATAGCAAATAGACATTTGAATTTCTTATTTAGTTTTACACCGTTAAAACGACAGAATCATCATGAATTAAGGAATTTAATTGATCAAGCAAACATTCATTTGAGAGCTTTACACAACCTTAAGCTACCAACCGAACATTGGGATACTTTAATTATTCATATTCTAACCTCAAAGTTAGATAATCACACACGTAGCCTTTGGGAATCATTAGAATGCGACGAAGTTTATCCTACGTTCGTGCAGTTTAGCAATTTTATTTCACAAAGGTCTCAGATCCTGGAAACTATCCAAGGTGATATTGGTGGAATGCAACAGAAATCGGAACCAGTTGCAACAAAAGCAAAGTTTTTTAATTTTAAGGAAAAGAAGTCTACAAACAAGGTTACGTTAGCGTCGAGCAACGTTAATTGTATGCTGTGTAATGACAGTCATTTCATTTATTCTTGCAAAATATTTGTTAACAAAGAACCAGCGGCACGAAGAAAGCTCGTTTCAGAGAACAATTTATGTTATAACTGCCTAAAACCGGGGCACCTTTCAAAGTTGTGCAGGTGGAAGGAAAAATGCAGTGTTTGTGATCGAAAACATCACACTCTGTTACATATCAATACTGATAATGTACAAGCGGGTACTTCAACTGGCAAGGGTCAGTCGGAGGCACCAGTAAATTTAGCATGTCATAGTGACATGAACGGGCGGGAAATTTTACTATCTACCATAATAGTAAAAATAGAAGACGCGTATGGTGGAACACACAAAATACGCGCACTTTTGGATTCGGGTTCAATGTCTAATTTTATTACAAAGGATACTTGTAAAAGATTAAATTTGCATTGTACAAAGTTGAATATACCTGTTTCAGGTTTGCATAATAATTTAATTCATGTAAAGGAAACAGTTGACATTAAATTTAAATCATTATGTTCTCAATACCGGGATGAAATATCTTGTTTGGTATTAGATGAGATTTCTTGCAATCTTCCACAGACCTTGATTAATCCAAAAATGTTGAACATTCCAGACGGCATCCAGTTAGCTGATCCGCAGTTTTACCAGCCAGCTGCTATTGATATGCTGATCGGAGCAGAGATATTCTGGCAGGTGGTTCGTACGGATCAGATACAGTTAGGAAAGGATAAACCTACATTGCATCGAACGGAGCTAGGCTGGATAATATCAGGAGCTGTACAGAGGTACGAGGCCAGTTAAAGTTTGTCATATTTCATTAAATTCTTTGCAGAATCAAATAGAAAGGTTTTGGAAGGTTGAAGAAATTGAAAATAGTAAGCATCACTCTCTGGAAGATAGTGAATGTGAAAAGATTTTCAAAGGCACGCATAAACGCGATGCAAATGGTAGATTTGTAGTGAACTTACCATTTAAATCTAACCTATCTCAATTAGGAGATTCATTTAGTATTGCTAAAAGTAGATTGGTGTCAATGGAAAGGAAATTCTTAAGACAACCTAGTTTAAAGGAACAATACTCGGAATTTATTGATGAGTATCTTGCGTTAGGTCACATGACTGAATGTGAACCTCCAATACGTGATGAAACTACTTATTATTTACCACATCACGCTGTATTTAAAGAATCAAGCACAACTACTAAAATTCGTGTTGTTTTTGACGGGTCGGCTAAACCCGCTCGAGGGATTTCTTTGAATCGCGCTCTAATGATTGGGCCCACCATTCAAAATGATATATTTTGCCACTTGGTATTTTTCAGAAAACATCAATATGCAGTCACTGCAGATATTGCAAAAATGTACCGCCAAATTAATATCAACCCGGAACACAGAAATTACCAACGTATATTATGGAGAAAGGATGCGGAGGATTGTTCGAAACACTATACGCTAAACACGGTGACATATGGTTTGGCTCCTTCGCCTTATTTAGCAATACGTTGTCTGCATCAGCTAGGTAATGACGTTTCATTTACTCATCCATTAGCTAGTAAATCCCTTAAGGAAAATTTTTATGTAGATGATTTTCTTTCTGGTAGTGACTCCATTGATACTTGTCACTTGCTTAAATCACAAATCATTAATGCGCTTGCTACAGCAGGCATGGAGATTAGAAAATGGAGGTCTAATGCGCCCTCGATTAATGATTCTAAAGATAATTTAGAATTATTGCCAAATGAATCCAATGAAGCTAAGATTCTCGGATTAATATGGGACACCAAACTTGATGAGTTTACATATCAGGTAGAAAGCATAGACTCAAAGTTAGAAGTAACAAAACGTCAAGTTTTATCATTAATTTCAAAAGTGTTTGACCCTTTAGGACTGGTAGGCCCAGTAATCATTGTCGGTAAGATAATTATGCAAAGATTGTGGAAGCTAAAAACATCCTGGGATGACAAGCTACCCAATGACCTTTTATTGGCCTGGCAGATTTACACGCTA